>CM061029.1:61286412-61886412 GCA_030763125.1 Hippophae gyantsensis
TATAACGCACTCGAGATGCGTTTTAACTTTCAACAGAGACAGAAAAGTATTGTCTCATACTCTCGATATTTGTATACTTTCCGGGTCCCATTAACCATGATTTTCCGCTGCATGCAACCCATTCATCGTACGTTGTGACTACCTGACGTGACGCATTATGTACGGTCCTTATATATATTTACTATTAGTAACATATTGTTCCTGAAGATTGTTATTATACAATCTTGAATATATAATTTATACTCATTATATATATTATATTATTCGTTAAAGTAATTTTGAAAACAAATAAAACAAAAAAAATTTATTTTTTAAAATAATTATACAATATATCATATTATAGATATATTATAAATAATTCGAATCTAAATTTTATATATTTAACATTTTTTTTCTTTTAACTACTTTTTTAACTAAGTTTAGTATATCATTATAAAGTTTTATATTTTAGTAATAATTATATTATTATTTTAATATATATTTTGTCTATATTATCAAATGATGTAAATTTAATATTTAAATTTATCTATTAATATTTTTTAAATATGATAATAATTTAAAATTTTAATAAAGTAACGAGCGATAATTTTGTGGTTTGAGTTATTTTCTTTAAAAAAAAAACTACTAGGTGATTTTGTGAATAATTAATTTTTTTTTTACATATTTATGAATAATATAATTATTTAAAAAAACTATTAAAGAATTATAAATTGAAGTGTAGTACAATAGTATATACTCATGAGACCGACCATGTATATGTAAACTTTTATTTTAAAATTTAAAAATAACCGCTCATCTTTTTTAACTAAAGAATCTTAAATACAAATATTATTCTTATTCATTTAACCAAAATTTTAAATTATTATAACTTTTTGACAATAAAAATACCAATAAATAATTATTATTTTTACTAAATTAACATTCTTTAATAATATCAAAGATAAAATAAATAAATATCAAAGAAATAATATACATATCACTAACATACTAAACCATTATTATTATTATATATATATATATATATATATAACTAATAAACGACAACAACTTAAACATGAAAAATAATTATAAAATTAATTAATTAATTTGTAAAAAAATATTTATAATAATTTATTGTATAATAACACATAGTGTTATGTCAAGAAAAAACATTTTCAACTTTCTTAAATAATAAATACTCGTCACATCATTGTTCTAAAAGAAGTTGTTGCAATAGAAGAGTTATTTGTAATTTATTAATGATAGACAAAATAGTAAGGTATTAAAAATTATATAATTATTTAATTTAAGCATTATGGAATGTTAATTGTTGCATTGAACACCAAAGGTTCCTTAATTTTGAACACTTTAATATTTAATTATTATATTTAAAAAAATGTCATGACTATCCTTTTATTACGTATAAATGAGAGCTTTAATCCCATTATTTTGAGTTAGACACGTATTGTTTAATTATTTATGAAAACGAGGTATTACATTTAAAATTATTGAATTATAAATACTTAATTTTAATATTTTTGATGGATTAAAAATATTTATTCTAATAATTATAGGATTAAAAAATTTACTTTTAACAATAATATCATAATAATATGACTATTAATACCTAATTCATAAATTATAAAATTAAAATATTTTAAAAAAAAAATTACGTGACTAATTCAATAATTATAATACTAATAAGTTAATTCGGTAAAATTTATATTAAATTTTTAACCAAAACAAAATTAACACACGAGAAGGCAGTTGCATGACTATACTATTTACTCTTGACATTTAATGTAAAATTAATTTTTTGGTATTAAACTGACATGTTAATTTAGGTATTTAACATGGTACTCAAAAGATAGATAAAGAAACCTACTTTTTTTTATTAACTTTCACTTATTTTTATTATGCATTATTATTTGTTAAAAATTTAAATTTAACTTAACTTAATAAAATTTTATTGAATTAAAAATTGTTCAGATTTATAAATAATTTTGTTACTTATTTCTAACCGATGTAAGATAATGATATTTAATATTATTGATTTAGATCCATATATATATATATATATATATAAGCTTAATTCACAATCAATTAATAATTTGTCAACATTTTAATTGTTACGTAGTTGAAGATGTTAAACTGGTATTTTTTTCCTTTCTATTTAGTTATTATGTAGTTTTCATGGTGTTGATTTAGGACGTCTCTTTGTTTCAATCATGTCAGGGGTATAAATAGTATCAAGTTAAACACCAGTAGTGTTTGTATTTTCGTGTTATTATGTTATATTGAGATGATAATTATGTTAATGTTAGTTAAACTTTCATTTATTTGTGCTTTTTTTTATATTTTCAAATCTAAACCTATTCGTCTAATATATTAAAAAATGCATAAATATTTTAAATAATAATTTATATAATAACATCAAATTTTATATTATGCATGAGATGTAAAACTATAAAAAAAAATTATCAAACAAAAGGAATGGAAAAGTAAAAGCTAAAAGAAATTAAAATATATGTATTTTGGTAGGGTAATAACTTTTTTTCTGTTAAGAGATGTAAATGAAATTCAAATTGTTTAGTAAAACGGACATCAAGTAACGTTCGGCCCAATGAAAATAGGCAAAGAAAAATAAAATTATAATTAACAAAAGAGATCATGACTCTTATGCCGAATAATTAAAAAGGTGCAGAAGGTACATAAAATAACTTAACTTGAGATAATGCTAAATTGGGTCACAATCGGCTAAGGATGAACAAAGGAAGGTTCCATTAATTAACTAGTAATAAAGTTATAAGTAGTTATTACTTTTGTTCATCAAGTTGTGTACTTCTTTATTGTATTATATATCATAATCTTAAATCTTTTTTATTTATAATTGTTGTATTCATGTTAAAGGAACTTTATTTTGATTAAATTAATGACTTAGTGGGTTACAGCCAACAATGGCTTCATCTTAGATTTCATTGTTTTTGCATCAATTGTGTTGGTTTTCATAATTATTGTTTATCATTGATTTGATTAAGAATTGGGTTTCTTCGTTCCAATCACCTTCCTAATATAAAATGATTTTAGTATCTTGACAGTTGAATGAAATGCAATGACATATGTCGCAAGGGAACATTAATTAATTAATTAATTAAAGGATGTAAGCTCAAATCTAGTTTAATATAAGTGGATGTGTGGGTATAATTCTTTATTAAAAAAATATATCGTAATTAACGTTTGATTAAATAAAAGTTACATGGGTTTTTTAATTTCTATTTTAAAAAGTCTTTTTTACTTAATAAATAAGATTTTATAATAAAAAAAATTTATTAATTAAAGATAATATTACGATAAAATTTATAAAATTTATTATTAAATTTATATATTAATTTAATCTTTTTAAATTAAAAGAATCACAATTTTTATTAACTTTAAAAAATAAAATCTCCCTTTAATATTAAATATAGAATTTGCAAAAGACTCTTAAATAATAATTCAAAGCTTGATGAAGTTACTTACTTCTCTAGAGAGCAAATAAAATATCTGGGTCATCTGATCTCATTAAGCTATTTGGGTAGGAGACACAGGCTTCCTAACTAACTAAATATTCCTACGGGCTACGACCCTATTCAATGGGTTTGGTTGGACAGGAAAGATAATTGTTACTTCTCATTTTTTGTTATAAGATAATTATTTTCTGTAAATATTTTATAACATATTATATGAACTATGCCATATTATTATTTATAACTTTGAAATATTTTATAAAATATTTTTTATTACATTTAAAATTTTCTCATATTATAAAATATAAAAAATCAACAAATTCAAAACAAGAAATAATAATCATTTCATAAATACCTATTGAAAAAATTAAAATCTAAACCTTCGTTAAACCATTTCCCCTTATTTAGCTCTCGATAAAAGTCATTACTTAACTCATCATACATATTATAAAAAATTAGATAGTTTTTAATTCAAGTATTCATATTCCATTTATACATGGCCACAGGGATTGTTGCCAAAATTTTTAATAGGATGCATGATGTTAAGAAAGAAAGAAAGAAAGAAAGAAAAAAAAGACAGAGAGAAATTTAATGAGCTATATATATATTAACGTAGGTTATGTTTGATAACCACATCGATTTATTATTATTTTTTAATTTTTAAGTAATTTTTTAGTTAGACATGTTTGTTAATAGTTTTTTATTTTAAATTTCATATTTTTAAAGAATCATTATCAATATATATGGTGATTCATAAATCTTTAAAAATAATATTTTAAATAAGATTTTAGATTTTTTTTTATTTTCACCCAATATTTGTTTAGAGAGTAAATAAAATATTATGATTTTTATATGTATAAATATTAGAAGAAAATAATTAAAAATAATTTTTTAAAATAATAGAATTTTTTTAAATTTTTGAAAAAAAATAAACCATTACTAAACAACTTGTAAGTGATTTTTAATATTTTTTTAAAATACTAAATAAAAATTATTATCAAACATATTGATGATAAAATAATCAAAAATTACAAGAGTCCATCTTCCATAGATTTTTTTTGCTTATATTTCTATTATTCTTATTAATTATTCTAAATAAAACATATATTTGGTTTATTTGTTCATCTAAATATGATTTCAAAGTAATTTTTCTTATATATATATTTATCTATGATGATTTATGTCATATTTATATTTCTTATATATATATTTATCTATGATGATTTATATCATATTTATATGCATAAAAATTGTATTTAATTTATTTTCAATTTATCTATTTATCTGGATCGATAATATTAAAAATTATGAAGATTATAATATGATATCAAAATTTTATTTTTTCTTAATAACAATAAATATATTAATTAAAGTAATCAAACGATCGATTAAAGAATGTTATAATAAAATGAAAAAAATAAATATTTAAGGTTTTTAATGTGTGCTTAAGAATTTTTATAGTTTTAATTTAACAATTTTAACTATTAAAATATTATATCAATTATATCTTATTTAGATTATAACTTTTAATCTTTAATCTAATTTTATTTTTTACTTGTACAAAATTTAGCTCGGTTTTTTAAAAGAGAAATTTACAGTCCTAAAGCCCATCAGGACAATTGAGGCTCTCTTTCTCCTTTAGTACCATACGAGAGTGCTTCTATATAAGTCCACAATATATCAAAGTTTGCTCACAGACTCCACTCGGTTATTAATTAAATAATTAAAGTAAATTACATTTTCGTGTTACTATATAACTTTTAAAGTAAAAATAAAAATAATAATGAGTTTGAAAAGTTATTTTAGCTTATTTTTAGTATCTTATTTTCATTGTTTTGTTAGATTCACTAATTAAATATTATAAAAAATTGAATTTTAAATGCATCATGTATAACAAATTAATCAAAACAATATTTAATGTGCTTAAAATTAATAACTCCAAATGAAAAAAAATATTTATTAAGGTTCAAAAATTAAAAAACAAACCAATAAAACAATAAGATAAATAATTAGAATTTTCTTTAAAGCTTCACACCCTCTAGAATCTACACACAAACTAGAAACTAATTAACAAATTAATAGTATCCTAGTAGTTTAAAACTAAACTCATCTAAACTCATATTAATAAATTATTTATGATGTATTTTTAAATATGATAAATTTCATTTTAAAAATGTTGTTTTATTTTATATTTTCGTATAAGATTGTAGTAAAAGAAAATATGGATGGTAAAGTTTAATTTAGAAGTTTATGTTTTCCAGCAAATGCTTATAAAGTGTGCTGACTATCACATTGAATCCAAGCCAGATGTCGAAGTCTTAACTTATTATAATAATTCAGGACCCAGATTTGTAGTTGATGATATAATGTTGGATAACATTTTGTTTTCAAGTAGTTGAGAGTTTGAACTTTAATCATGTTGTGTCGTAGTGGGATAGGGCTGTAGCCTGGAATCTTATGGTGAATAGTTTTTGCTTCAAGTTCAAATAGCCATTGGTTTAATTAATAGGTTCATGAAGAACATTAGTTTTATTTAAATTTTTATTTTTACTACAAAAAAGTAAGAATTTGTTTCTAATTAATTTTTGCTAATTAGTTGTCAAATATGTATTCTGATTTGATGTAATATGTAGTTAATCTTGTGTTATAAATAAATATATTTATAAATTTAAAATTTATTGACAATTGACTCTTTCAATACTCAAAATAAATAATTATGATTTGAATAAAAAAAATAATAGATTTTTCAAAATGATAAATACTTGCTACTTTAAATATATATATATATATATATAATTTAAAACTCACTACCCAATTATTATTTTGTTAGTATTTTCCCCCTTTTCTATCAAAATTACGTATTTAAATTAAGTTTGATTTTACTTCTTAAATCTAAGTTTCAAGTGGTGAAATATAATGTTTAGTTTGCTTTTAAAAAAAGGAAATAAAAAGTTTTTTTTTAATTATTAAGCATTTATTATCTAATTATTTTGTAATACATATAGAAAGATTCAAAAACATATTTAGATCATATTTAAATCATATTCTAACAATAATAAGAATATACTTTCATCTCATAATCCTCCAAAACATTACCCAATATTCTTTTTTGTTTGACATATTTATATAAATATTTTTATTTTTCTCATTTTTTTTTATTAAAAATAAATAAATAAATTTAAAATTTACTTCATTTATTAAATTATAAATTTTATTTTAATATTATAAATTCAACTACCCAAATAAATATATTAATAATAATAATATTTTATTTTAAATTTCATCCTTATTATTTTTTAATTCTATAAACTAAACATAAACTTATCAAGATAAGCGGCATTTTCTTTAGTTCGAAACTACTGAAATGAAGGACAAAACACTTAATTGAATACAAAGTGGTACAAAATTATAATAAAACGAATACAAAAATATAAAGTTTGATTTATATCTTATATTTGTCCAACTTGTGTAATCATAAAACTCGGGAAAGAAAAAAAAAACATTCACATTGGGAAAACGAGAGGAAAAAGACCTGCATTAAGACTGCAAAAGACTAAATTAATAAATAAATAAAAAACAGAAAAAACTTGGGGTTTAATTTAAGAAAGACTTGTTGGGGAGGAGTAATCAGCTTAGCAACCATTGGGGCCAGAAATTGAGATCCAAAACAATGAATAAGATTTTGTTCTTGGTATGCTTACTTTCGATTCACGCCGCCTCAGCAATCTCTCCCCAACAAGTTGTATCCAATAAGAATATATTCATTCTCGCCGGTCAGAGTAACATGGCCGGCCGTGGAGGCGTTTTTAACAGTACGGCCCGAATCCCGATCTGGGACGGCGTCATTCCACACGCTTGTCGTTCCAACCCATCAATCCTTCGACTGGATGCAAATCTCAACTGGGTCGGAGCTCAAGAGCCACTCCACGCTGATATTGATAGGGATAAAACGAATGGGATTGGACCAGGCATGGCTTTTGCCAATGAGGTGTTGAAGAAAGAATCGAGCTTTGGAGTGATTGGATTGGTACCTTGTGCTATTGGTGGAACTAATATTAGCCAATGGGAGAAAGGGGGTTCTCTTTATCATCAGATGTTGAAGAGAGCTCGTGCTTCGGTTAGTAATAATAATAATGGTGGTACCATTAGAGCCTTGTTGTGGTATCAAGGTGAGAGCGATACTCTAATAAAAAAAGATGCCGATTCTTATAAACATAAATTGGAGAAGTTTTTTCAAGATCTCCGCTTTGATCTCATGTCTCCGATGCTCCCAATTATCCAGGTGAGTTTCTATTATTTTTTTAATCCATTTTTGCTGTTTAAATTACCCAATAATTTTGGAGAAAAAGAAAGAAAATGGTAACAATGCTAATTGGGGGCAGGTGGCTCTGGCATCCGGAGAAGGACAGTATATAGAGACAATAAGAGAAGCTCAACTGGGGATTGATCTTCTAAATGTGAGAACAGTTGATGATGCCAAGGGCTTGACTCTTCAACCTGATCATTTGCATCTCACAACCGCATCCCAGGTCCGTCTTGGCCAAATAATGGCCCATTCTTTTCTTAAATTCCAGCCCAAACCTCTTCCTGCTAAAAGTTTTGCTCCCTTAACATTTTCCAACTCTCTACTAGCTCCCATTCTAACTTCCACTTGTCTCTTGCTACTACTAAACTAGATACTATATTTTTTGGGCTCAAAATAGAAAGATACTATCTTTTGTATGGGTTTTATTATCTCTCTCTCTCTCTCTCTTTTTCTCCAACAATTGTAACTTTGAAAAAAAATCTAATAAGTAGGCCAAGGCCAACAGATAATCAAATTATGCAATTTTAGACCCTTTTTTTTCTGCTCTTTATCTAATCTATAAGATATATTGAGAAGGAGAAGGAGAAGGATTGTGTATGTGCACTATGGATGTAAACGGGACGGGGTGACTATTTAAATATGGAAGGATGAAGTAGGGATTTTACATTGGAGGTTCGAGCATTTTATAGGGATTGGATTCTTCGATAATAAATAAATTATGATTAATTAAGTCCTTAATAGTCTAAATACGTATGACATCTCAATTATATTTGTTTGAAATAGAATTAACAGAGATCAGAAATGTGCGAGGTTAGAAGAGTAATTAACAATTCTACCTGATCCCTCTTGGAAGCATTATTTATCGATATCAAAATTAAAATTTTCCTACTCACAGGGAAAATTGACAGATGATCGAGGTTTTAACGAAAACGATAAAATGAGTAATAATATCAAAAAAACTTATACGTGGCAATCATAGACCCTCATTTTGGGTACGAAGAAAACTATGAATCAACTAACAAGCATTCTAGGCACACCTTTAGTACTACTAATGCATATAAAATTGATGGATCGACCAAAGTCACAGACTTCATATTAATAAAAGTTTGATATATCATGTTATTATAGGGTCATGTGATTCTTCATAATTTGGGAACCCATGGATAAATTAGTACTAAGTTTTGATAACTTTAATTAGCTAGCTCTGCTATGATAATTACTTGATAATTTAGACCAACGCTTATTTATAAATTCATAGATTTGGTTCTTGTTATGCTTACTTTCGATTCACGCGCAAAGTTTCCCCTACCTAGCAAACTTGTGATTTTCGAATATTTAACAAGTTTTTTGTGAAAAATAAGAAAACATACACTTAAGACAAAAAGAATAAATAAGGTAATGTGATAACTTGTAAACAAGTTCAAAACTACAAAATTGCATATTTTAAGATATCTTGGAGATGGGTTTCGGTTGAAACAATTATCTGAAAATGAGACGTGTTAGTTTGTTCAAATACTTTTTCATTACGTGCTTTCCATATATGATAACAGATTACAACTCATAAAAACAAATCAACATCCCCCATCTAAAGTTGAAGTTAAGATAAAAACAAATCTTTAAAAAATCATATACATTGTGATAATAAAAACGCATATATAGCAAAGACACGATCATCAAAAAAATAAATGGTTAATTGACTTATCTATCAAGTGACATAAGGAATAAAAACTTGATACCTAAATTTATTCAATGTGAAGACTAATTATAATAATAAGCTATTTATTAGCCATAAGAAACATATAAACTTATTAGGAATATGAAAATGTTAAATAATTACACAAGTAGAAGTCTACACAAATCCCATGGGGTTAGAAAAATTGTTTGTAACGAGAGAACATAACACTTTATAAAATATCTCATAATATATTGAATATTTTTTAAACATTTCAAATAGTTACTCTATTTATATAAATAATCAAATTTTATACATAATTAACCTTTGAGTTGCATGTTGTGATGAATTTAAATAAATTAGGTCATAAAATTTAATTATTTTATCAAATATTAAGAGATGATTTGGAGTCATACTTCCCACGTCACTCTATACAGGAAAATGTTTCTAACCTTCAAAAGAATTTCCCTTATAGTATGAAAAAGAAATTATTTCTTCCGTCCACAAAATATTTTTCTAATAGTATTAATAATAATACTGAATGCTTCTTTCTTAGTTCTACCAATCTCTAACACACTCAATATTAAAAAAAAACTTCGAATTTGGTTGATAAGATAGAGAGAAGTGATGGAATTAAACAAAAGAGAAGACTTCATACTTTAACTTAAAGCCTTCTCATACTAGTTGATTAAATCTTTTAACTTATCAACTTTTGATAAAAGGACCTTGCAATAAATAAGTGAACTATGGTAAAAAAATAAATATAAAATTGAAGGTTCTTTCTACTAATTTTAAACCTTTAAATTTTCTTTGAAAGTACTTTTATATGTACAATTTATCCAACAAATACCAACCCATTTAATAGATATATTATTTATAAGAGTTTTATAAAGTAGTAACCAATCTAATAGATATATTATTTATAAGAAATTTATAAAGTAACAACCCTCTAATAGATACATTTATTTATGTGAATTTTATACGGTATTAATTACCTCTAAATTTTAACAATAATGGCTTGACCATTCCACGTAAGAACATAACTCTATTCTCATTGTCTCATAAACCTACTTTTTCTTTGGTCAAATCTCAGACCTATTTAAGTGACCCCCTTTTTTTATTTATAAATTTTATCGTCTTGTATTTATTTATATAGGATTGGAAATATTTTAATGGTTTGTATATAAAAAATATTACTATTATATAAATTTGTATTTATTTTATACCATATTTCTTATATTATATTATATTATTTTAAAAATTAAAAAGTAATTTACTTTTTAAATAATACTAATACATGTTACAAAATAAAATATATGAGTATGACTACAAATTTATATATACTTAAGCATTCATTATTTGTACAGTCTGGTTTATTTTTATATTGAATTACTAGGGTTTTGATTTTTATGTTTCTTTCTTATCTTTATTAAATGCTATTGCATATTTATAGTATCTTATTTTATTTATTTCAAATTTTCTGTTGTCTGGTTTTTTCTTTAGATTTCAACTTTTGACTAAAATATGTAGGTAATTCGGTAAATATATGACAAAATATTTGACGTAAATGGTATTTTTTTCATAAATTTTGGAAAGTTTTTTTTATATTTTTTATTTTTTTAGATATTCAAAAGCCAAAACTCGGTCGAAGCCGACAAAAGTTAGAGAAATCTATGTCAATCCTCAACCCAATTCTACTATTTTAAATTTGATATAAAACTTAATTTAGATTTATTCTAATCATGTATTAAATCTTACATTAAATTTAATATGATATTCTTTATCATAAATCAATACAAATATTGTTCACGGTACACCCTATTTAAATTTAAAAAATAATAATTTTTTACTACATATTAAAAATTAAAAAAAAAATTATATGATATAAATAATTAAAAAAAATTATTAATACAATATAGAGCTAAAAATTTAATATAAATTCAAACAGTGATTTAAAAATTTTCTAAAAATATTATTAATTTTTTTATTAAATATAATAAATTTAAATTAGTACATTATATAAAAATATTAGACTTCTAGCATTTATTCCTCAACGTAAATAAATCAAGGATAAATAAGTTAATATCGTATTTCAAAATATATTAATTTAATATTTGTTAACTAAATATAGTAATTTATGAATTAATCTATCCATATGTATTTTTAATTTATTTTTTTAATAAATATAATTTTTAATTTATATAATAAATATAATATTTTATGTAGTAAATTTTTAATTAATTATTGTTAATTAGCTAATAAAATATTTAATTGTTTAATTGAATAAATATAATAATTGATAAAATAAAAATAAATAAAAAATATTCTATAAAATAATATAATTTTTAGTGTCGTTGATTTAAGAGGAGTAAAAATTTAATGTTATTTTTGATGTAAAATGAAATAAATTTTTATGTAAAATAGAGTAATGGGTTGGACAGGACAAGAGAAAATATATAATAGAGAAAATGATATTGATATATATATATATATAACAGAGAAAATGTTCTAATTCATATTGAAACAAAAATTTCAAGTAAGCTTAAATATTATGGTAATGTGATTGTATGTATTTTTGTAAGTAAATTGATATATTATTTAATATTTTTAAAAGCGAATATTTTTAATAGATTTATTTATTTATAGTAATTAAGAAGTAAATATCTTTATAAATAAATAAAAATTATTTTAATTTAAAAATAAACAAAATAACTTATATAAAATCATATTAATTTAATATCATCATCGTAGTCTTTCAAGTAATCAATAATTATGATTTATTTAATGACGTAATAATAAGAATTATTCTTATAACGTTTTAAATTTAAAGTTACGTAAAAATTATAGTTTAAATTAAAAAATTAATTATTTCAAACTACTTTCTGTGACCTTAATTAGTTCAAAATTCCTAACAATGCTTTATGCTAAGCTTATTGTCTTTTTACACATAAGGTCAGCATGGAAGTAGTTTGAGAGTTTCACCACTCCAATGCGAGTAATGCTATAATTTTGTTGGCCTTTTAATCATTCTTGCGCATACCGTGCCTCAAACATTCATTACAAATTTACAACAAACATTTCATTAAAATATAATCGTTACTAAAATATTACCCATAAAATTCAAATCTAATTCTGATACCACGATACCAAATCTCCCTATATATGAAATTCATATCCTAAATTTCAGGAATTTATACTCCTAAAAAACAGCTAATTTCAATTACATCTTGCAATTTTGTATTCCTTCTCTACTTACTGTTCAAAATCCATCAATCACTCCATGCGATTCAAGTCATATTCTCAAAAGAAGAAATTGCAGCCATTCCATTGTCATGAAGGGAATGTCAAAGTTAGTATCATTATCATGTCTTCTGTTCTTAACAGCCAATTGTGGCGTTAGTGGGGCTCCTGTTGATTTTCCAAAGGACATCTTTATCCTTGCCGGTCAGAGCAACATGGCCGGAAGAGGAGGCGTTTCCGGCCGAAAATGGGACGGAAATGTTCCACCTGAAAGTAAACTCAATCCCTCCATTCTCCGGCTCAATGGTAAACTCAAATGGGTGAAAGCATATGAACCCCTGCACACCGACATTGATTTGGGCAAGACTTGTGGGGTTGGTCCTGGTATGTCATTTGCCAATAAGGTCCTCCGAACCCACGGCTCCAAATTTGGGGTGGTGGGTCTGGTTCCTTGTGCAGTTGGTGGGACTAGAATTGGTCAGTGGGCTAAAGGGACTTGGCTATATGATCAGTTGCTGAGCCGAGCCAACGAGTCATTGAAGGAAGGTGGAGCTATGAGAGCAATTTTGTGGTATCAGGGTGAGAGTGACACTGTCAGAAAAAAGGATGCTGGGACATACAAGGCAAATTTGGAGAAGCTTATCATGGACTTGCGTTCTGATCTTAACATCCCAAATCTTCTCTTTATACAGGTGTTACTTGGATCTGGAGAAGGGAAATCTGTAGTAGTAGTAAGGAAGGCTCAACTTGGAATCAAATTACCAAATGTCAAGTGTGTTGATGCCAAAGGATTGGATCTCAAAACAGATAAGCTGCATCTCACTACAATGTCTCAGGTTCACTTGGGAATAAAGCTGGCTAATGCCTTTCTTACCTCTTAAATAGTTCTTCCTGTTTTGGTTAGAAAAGTTGATTGTTTCTGTGAAAGATGGAGCATTAATCCTTATTCAATTTTACACAAAATTCAGGTCGTAATACAGGGGAAGGTAAGATCATGTTAAGTATTTTACAATACTCAGATTAGGTCATGTTTAGTAAACAGCAGAATTTCAAGCAAATACTTCACAGCTTTGATGCAGTTCATTTCTTCTTGTGTGCTAATTTTTTTTCTTTCTTAATTTATTACTTCAATTTTTTCTATCAATCAGAATAATAATTTCTGTCCCATTTCAACAAAATTCTTAACCTAAATTCAATCGATGGAAGTGACTTATATCAAGTTTTAATATTAATATTTGAAAAGCCTTAATGTTGTAAAATAATTACATATTATTTTTCAAAATTCATATCTAACAGGAACAAAGGTCTTCTCTAAGGTAAGCTACTTCATGTTTTCCAGGAACGGAAACGAGCTGTGCTGTTATTAGGAGTGGGCTCTTTTCTTTTCTTTTTCACTCAAAATCGACCAATTAATCTGAATTTATGATTAAATCGAGCTTTACTTACTTTTCTTTTCAAAGGTTGGTTTGTTTAAATAGTTCTAAAAATGATGTAAATGGACTTAGTATGTAGGTTTTAATACACTAATTTTTAAATATTTATTTATTTATTTATACATTTTATATTATTATTAATTTATAATTATAATTATATTAATATTTTATCTCAATTATAAGTAAAAATAAAAATAACAAAAACATAACATATAATATTATCTAAAAAATATTTACCTCTAACATTTCACGTAGATATTAATAAATTTTTTGGTAATATATCCTTAATTTCCACTTAAATATTTTTTAGAGTGAATGTTAGTCCTTTTATGTCAATGAATATATTTATTTATTTTTTATTTTTTTAAAATTACATGATATATATTTTCTCTATTTTAATTAGAGGAAATTTTTATACACATTCAAACAGTTAAGACAATATCACTCAAATCGACCTTATATATTAACTAAAATGTTGATTTTTGAGGTAATACGTGAGTTAAAATTTTTGATTTTTCGAAATCATTGAGATAAAATCGTCTTATAAAATGGTTCAATAACCAACCTAACGAACCTACACCCACCCATATTATTATTATTTTGTTGAGAATCTTTACCTTCTTGTTATATTATTGGTAGACTTATCATTTGTTCCATAACTTAATTTTTCATGAGAAAAATATTAAATAATAATTTTAAAATTTATAACAACAAAAATAATATTACAATTATATTGGATAAGTCTAATTGAAAGGCATACAACATTGAATAATTCTAAATGGTCGTAATATTATTTGAACAACATTTAAAATAAAATAATATTTTAAAAAAAAATTTAATAGTAAAAATATATAAAGTAAATATAAGACGTGTTATTTTTATAGTTGTAAGTTTTAAAGATGTTATTTTTTTTTATTTTCATTTTTTATATCATTAATTTTTTAAGTTGTCCAATTTAGTTTTTAACTTTTTAAAATTTGATAAATTTAATACTAAATATTAATTTTTATTAAATTGATTTTATAATATTATACTTAATTATGATAAAACTTAACTTTTTAATTCATTTGATTATCAATTTATTTTAAAATAAATAATTTTTTCAATTTGTAATTATGTTATAATTATAATTTGATAAAATTCAATCATGTTATAATTATGTTAAATTAATTCGATATAAAATAATATTTTAAATTAAATTAATTAAATTTTAAAATATAATATTAGAAAGTAAATTTTAAATACAAAAACTATGAATATTTGATACACAACACAAATATATTTAGAAGATAAGGGCATAGTAAATCTTCCTTTGGAAGAAAAAGTACAATTGATATATTTAAATTTTATTAGATGTAATTACCTAAGCTTCATCATAATATCCAATGACACCTCCAACTTTACTACATCATTTTCATTTGTTATAGGCAATTTTGTATGATTCAAACTGTTTCTATATACTCATGCAACTATATCTTTTACAAAATTACGTGTATATATATATCAATACGTTTCTTACTTACGCTAGTTGTTTGTTCAACTGTTTAGCAAAATTTACAAAATAAAAAATTGAAAGGAAACAGTCTTGCATAATACACCTATGCCCCAAAAATAATAAAATATTTAATACAATGATTATTTATACCTAATAATAAAAATGATAAAAATAACATATTTATTAAGTAAAAAAGATAAAAATAATATGTTTAATAATTAAATACGCAGTTTTAAAAAATAAAAACATATATGTATATTAGAAAAATAAAAAGACTAAAATAAACTGAAACTAACTATTTTGGATTTAGAATTTAAGTTTTAAGGTTTAAGGTTTATAATTAATAGTTTAAGTTTTAACTTTTAAGATTTATGATTTAGCAATAAATAAAATTATATTATTAGTAAATTAATATTTTTTTATTATTTAAAATATTTTTTCTAATTATTAGCTAATTTTTATTTATTTTACTATTAACAATAAATAATAGCTCTATCAGTCCAAAATTCCTCAAACCACAAAAGATGGGCTAAACTGAGCCCATTGTTGCTGAAAAGATCAGTTGGAAAAGTAGCCCAAAACTTGTTTCGTAGAACAAATTTTCTAAGACAGCCACTAGTCGCTGATTAAAATCGGCAAATTTGTGCGGCCCCCTCTCCCAAGAGGCCCCAAATGGTATCCAATTATTTTATTGTTCCTTATTTTCTTTAAATTTTTTATTTAATTATTTCTGTTATAATTTATTTAAATTAAAATAATCTAAAAATATATTTTTTAAAAAAACTGAATTTTATTATTTTGCTGTCATTTTTTTTATAATACAAATAGGCTTAAAATATCACTAAAAAATAAATATATAAACTACATATCATTTTTACAATAAATATTAGAATTTTCTAGTCACACTCTCTACCAAAAAATGATTTTAAATTATTTAAATTAAAAATTTAATATGAAAATTTAGTGATGTAACAAGATATGACCAAATTGGAAAGTAATTATTTTTTATATTTTATTATATTTTTGTGTGTGTTTTTCTCCCTTGAAGTTAGAGAAAGAGACTGAAAGAGAAGAGATAGAGTAGAGAAAGGATAAAAAAGGGGAAAAGAATATTAAAAAATTATTTGAAACATTACACTTAATTTTAATCATGGATGACTTAATTTATAATTTTGATCAAATTATACCAATTTATAAATTGGTCACTAAATTGTACACATTTTTTTGAATTATAATACCAACTTAATAATATGGAAGATAAGAGTGACAAATAAAAAAAAAGGGTAATAGTACCACTCACCCTCTTTTGTGGTTTTCTGATTGTTTAAATGAAAATTCGTTGAGAAGAATCCTGATATATTTTTACCAAACTCAATAAATGGTGTTTAATATTTATCTGTTGTGATTGGTTTCTATTTTTACCAAACATATATTATGAATTTTTCAAAGCTAAAGGGGATAAGTTAAGTTGAGACAAAATGGAGTGATTTTCTTTTCAACCTAAATTAGATTAATTTGCTCCTAATATATTATCAAGCCTCAGTTTTTTAGCCCCGAACATCGGTCTCATTATTGATCAGTATGAAGAAAAAAAAAGAGCAAGAAATTAATACAGATTTTGATAATATTCGTGATAATATATAATTAATAAAATATGATTCATTCTATAACAAAGAGGTCAATAATTATATACAAGTGTTGAAGCAACCGAAGCGTGAATTATTATTATACTAAAGATTAATACAAATTTAACACATGTTTTAATGCACTATGAATTCCTACATATTTCGTCCAATTGTTAATTTTATTAACATAAGTAAATCATAATTAATGATTCACATTCATAATTAATGATTCAATGGTTATGTGAGGTTGAAGCACGTGATTATTAAAGATTAATAAAATTTAAAATTAATATAATTTTTTTTATTTAAAAAATCAAATACCGAATAAATGATGGTAAGAAAAATAATGTGTTAAATATAATCTTAATTAATAACAATTCCAGGTAAACAATGACAATGAACAATAATTACTAATCAGTAACCAATAACACAATCATTATGTTCTATGTGAAACACCAACTCCTGTGAAAAAAATTATTTGCGTAACCGTCCAACGTTACGATATAAGATGTAAGGTATCATTGTTATATTAATGCTTTCACATTCTTATACTAATTATTTTATTTTTAAAAAATAAAATAAAATGAAAGTTTTATTAGCTCAAAATAAAAATATATCAGTAATATTTAAATCAAATAATCAAAAATAAATAATATTTTTATTTTTTATATCCTAATAAAAATTTATAATTTAAAAAAAAACTAAAATATTACTAAAATAATAATTTTGACTTAAAAAATTGAAAAAAAAAAACACATTTAAAACTAATAAACACAAAACAATACCCTTTATAAAAAAATATTATATTTTTATCGTTAAAAAAACATAATAATTATTTTATATTAAATACCGTTAAAATTAAACGTTTATTCAACATCATCAAATATGACATGTTTGATGTATATGATTTTTATTGATATAAATGTTAGGAGGTTTATTTTTTATAATTTATATAAAAATTAAAGACAAAGTATGTAAAAGTCGGGTACTATTTTTCTTAAAAAAACAAAAGTTCAAAACACACACTTTAGTCATGCAAGTAAATCATGTAATAGGAATTACTGCTGTATGTTAGGACAGTAAAAAATAAAAAGATGAATTTAAAAACAATTAAGCAAATGTGAAAATGCATTAATTGATTTTATGAAAGTATTTAAAAAAATGGTTGGAACCCACAAACATATGTTCATAAGAAAGCAATTAGGTGGCTTCAAATAACTCGTCAAACGCCAGACATCTTGATCAGGAATGTGGATCATTCACTGATCAGTACTTTGGTGATACATATATAGTATACAACTCTACCTGTAGTAGTCCAAAACTTTTCTTCAAGTATATTCGCATCCCACGGGGGAAAACCTTTCTTATACTATATAAAGTTTTCACTTTTCCTAGAAAAGGGGAAGAGAAAATAATCATAATAATAATAATTATAATAATAATAATAGTTTCGGTGGGAAAATAAACTAATTTAAAACTTGAAAATTCCCTAAGCCAATGCAATGCAAAATATGACCTGAAAATATTCTTCTTGAGGCCTAATTATTGGAGATGTGAGATCAATCACAAACGGCAATTGTGAAAAATCTTCTCTTTTTAAAAAAAAAATTATAATCTGTTGTTGTTCAATTATCACATTAATGCAAATTAATTAATCTAAAGAATGGTCTCAGTTAACGATGACCACGCTTTTTTGGATTGTAAATTGAAACTTAATTAGTCATTTAGTACTAGTGCTCAAATGCATTCGATATCACAACTTTACACTAATTACATAAAGCTTTGAATGACTTTCCAATTTCCACTGCAAATAAATAATAATAATAATAATAATAATAATAATAATAATATGCCTCTGCAGTGAGCCTGTGAGGAGTTAAGCAGAAATTATTTATTTATGTAAAGCATATGTATCCATGTGTTACTTCAAATCTATATACCATATTTTTTAAAATATATAAATATCTAATAAAAAGTATAAAAAAATAATCTAATTATTATAAATATAATTCAAAGATGACGAAAATTTTAATTTATTTATTAATAATGTATGAAATTCCAACATATGGGGCATGCCAACTAAAAAAATCAAATTAAAATTGTGCACTATACTTAAAAAAGTCAACTTATTACCAGCTGTTTTCCTTTCCAAATATTTCTCAATGATTAAGTGGAAGGAAGAAATAAGATTGAAAAAATGGGTGTATATTATTGTTTATCAATAATGGTGTGACTCCATTTGAACAAAAAAATAACAATGGTGATATTTTGTAAGTAAATCTAATAAATGAGGTGAGATTATGATATATATTATTGTTCAGTAACAAAAGACGTAAACAAATGAATAAACATATGCGAATGAAATATATGAAATGTAGGAATTAAAAAAAAATTGAAATGTGAAGGGTGGCAGGCATCTTTATTAGAGGAGCTTAACCTCATAAAACATAAAAGGTTACAACTACAAAATACAATTACAGAGAAGATATATGCATAATTGCATATATGCCAAAAGAAGACCTGTCGAACAAAGAGTGTTGGTTCAAGTCTCGTGAACACCACCCACATAAACAAAAGAAGCGCGCTAGTCCCAAATACCAACCTCCATAAACCCATCTTCAGTAGCACAAGCCCTAAACATTCCTGTCGTATTAAACCCACAAGCCACCTCTCCTTTGCTCGATACTGCTATTATCCCAGCTTTTCCATCATCAAGCCTGTTCCTTATCACATAGTCCACAGCTTCTTGGAGGCCCAATCCCTTGTATTCCATCACAGCACCCACTTCACGCGCAAGAGTCCCGCGTATGATAGCTTCCCCTTCCCCTGTGCACGAAACTCCACACATGTTACACGCGTAGGTACCAGCACCAATCAACGGCGAATCGCCAATGCGGCCACTTCTCTTGTTGATGAGCCCACCTGTTGATGTGGCGGCTGCGCACCTTCCCTGACTATCCACTACGACGCACCCCACAGTCTCCGGTGCGTACACACTTATGGGTAGGCCGTTCATCATTATTGGACTCTCCACTCCTGCGCTACATGTATCTAATCCAACGCTTGGAACTCTGTAGTCAAACTGTAAAATGACCATAAAGTTAAATGATGTCCCACTTTGGAAAAGACGATAAAATAATGATAGTTACTGAAGAAAAAATTCAACGGACCAGAATGGTGTTGGCTTCTTGGGCCAGCTTAAGCATTCCCACGTTTTCTTCTGTGATAAAATAGTCATTGCCTACTATCTCAGCGCCCTGTTACAATATAATCACCTCTTAATTTATATTTCTTTTAAATATTAAAAAATATGTAAAAATAATAATAATTGATATATTAAATCTTTATTTAATACATCTAAACGTATTTATTAATAATAATATTTCTCATCATTTGTGAGAATTGATATTCTTAAAATAAAAATAAAATTAATGTAAAATTTATACTTATGATTAAATATTTTTAAAAATACAGATTTTTCTATAAAAAAGGATTCGGACAATACAACTACCCTTATTTATTTATGATTCTTTGTCAAATTATTGAAAACACATCATTTTCAGTTAAATTAGCAGACTTTTGACACTGCAGTGCAGAGAGAGATCGGAAAAATGGAGACAAACGTATCGTAGTAGGTAACGTGGTTGTGTACGGGTGGTAAGGGCATTATACACGTGACATGAAATGTGAAGATCATATATCTGAGTTATTTTTATTTTTTAACCTTTAATGCACTATGCATATAAAAAATAATATTGGGATTTTATTATAATTATTGTTAAGTAAATTATATTATTATTATTATTATTATTATTATTATTATTATTAAGAAAATGAATTGGCAATACTATCCCCAGATACGGTAAATATTTGGAATTTGGGATTTCGGCAGAAGCGATAAAACGAAGTGAATGTAGTAAGAGTTGGGTACCTGTTGACGGGCGAACTCTTCCGCGCCATCGAAAGCGAGATAGGAATGAGGAGACTTTTCCATCACGAGTCGTGCAAGTGAAATTGGGTTCTTAACCGTTGTAACTCCCGATACGGCGCCACATCTTCTTTTTGGTCCATCCATGATGCTGGCCTCCATCTCGACAGTTCCTTTTTCGGTCAGCACTGATCCCCGACCCGAATTGAAAACGGGATCGGTTTCCAGTTCCCTCACCTGTACCGAACAGAAATAACGATGAGAATAGAAGGAGAAAGGGAAAATAAAAGAAGATAAAATGCGATCTAAATATTGTAACGTATTAATTATTTGTTTAGTTACAAAAAAACACGGCAAGCAATTAAAATTACCAGCGCCACTTCCACAAACCATTAGAGGAAGCGAACAAGAATCCATGCATAAACAATTGTCACCCAAAAAAACAATGCTATTAGAAGAATGAAGATTTTAAGATCATTTCAACATTATAGAACTTTTTTCTTTTTTATTTCTCATAAAAAAATAAAAAAAAAATTTAGTTGGGTAATAGCGACATGGATTCAAATACAGGAAACAGAGAGCAATAAGGACGGGGAAGAGGATATACGTACAATGAGTTCAACAACATCAATGGCAGACATATTAGCACGAAGGGCAGAGACACCGAGATTGAGGCAGCGAGATAGGACTTGTTTGGCTTGCTCTTGGCGCTCTACCGGGAGCTTGGGGTCGACACCAGCCCCACCGTGGAGTGCGATAGCCCATCCGCCCATATCTGCCTTGCTGTTTTGCGGGATATAGACTGGGACTGGGATTGAGATGGCTTTGTTAAGCTCTCTCAAACCCAGACGCCGCGCCAGGGGGGTGGGGAGAGGGCTGTCTTTGAGTTTTCCAAGTTTATGTTAAGTGTGGAAGGGAGGCTTCAGGCTACGTTTAAGAAACCAGGGTTTAGTGCCCATTAAATAGGCAAAGCCGGACTCCAACTCGTATCCAGGTCGGATTTAAAAACAATATTAAATTGAGTATCTTCAGGTTACAGATTCCCAACCTTCGTCATATATAGGGGAGGTGTTTGGTTACTGTGTTTTTTATATTTAAATTTATTTAAAAAAAGCGTTTTTAAATTAAAAATAATATTAAAAAAATAATAAATTAAGAAAAATATATATTATAAATAATATTCTTTTTGTTAAGTGAATAAATATATTTAAAATACTATCCTGATAAAATGAGAACTAATATTAAAAAAATCATAAATTATTATTTTTAATATATATTTATTAATTATCATTATTTTATTAATTTTTTATTTTTATTAAAAATTAATATTTAAATAATTTTATACTTAAATCATAATATTATTATTTTTAAACAACTTTATATTATTTGACTTATATTATTATTAAAATTTTGTATTTTTATTATGTTATAATATATTGATAAAAAATAATAATATTTTAATACAAAAATTATAAAAATAATATAATTTTTTTTAATTAATCTATTTTTTATAAACAAGAGATCAAGTCACAAATTCTAAACTAATATATAAAATGATTTAAATAATTTAATTTAATTTAAGGTATCAATATGATACCTCAAACTTAAATATACAATAGAGACAATATATATCGGTTATATATATCAATTGAAACTGATTTAAAAATTTTGATTAGAAAAACATATATTCGTCGGTTTGATGGGTTATATTTGTGATTTATATTTACTTATTTTTTAAAAATAAATAAATTTATTTTAATTTTATGTTAATAAATTAAAAAATAAAATTGAATTCTTTTTCAACAATTTAATTCAAAATAATGTATATTAATATAAATTTATATTTATACAATAATTTTTAAACAATAAATATCTCAATAAATCATTTAGAATTGGAGAATAAAAATAATATAGGTATTTAATTAGTTATAGTAAATATATATACAGATGAACCATGGAAAAGAATCAGCTGTATAACATTTTAATTAATATAAATTTTAAATTAAAATTAGATGATATATAATATAGTTATTATAAATGTATAAAATTTAAAAATAAATGTATATATATATATAACGATTTGGTTAAACCAAAATTAACTTATTTAGACCGTAAAAAAAATGCAATTTGTCCTGATTGTATCGGTTAGCATATACACCTTATATTTGTACGTACTGGCTCGGCCTCCACTTAAAGAAATGCATGTTTGCAACCAACGAAATAACAATTTGACATTTGCGTTGGACGCAGTTTGGGACTTTATCCCATACCAATTTGACATTTAAGGTTTTAATCCTTTTCATGGATTATATTGCATCCTAATATAATAATATATAATTTTTATAAATATTATGAAATTTAGTGATTAAATTCATAATTATATATATAATATAAGAAAATAATTAATAATATACATATAAAGATAATCAATCTTATATAGTATGATATATTTTAAAATTATATCATATAAACAAAATTGTAAGATATTGATGATATGTTGAGTCATAATTGTAGACTAGTTTACAATTATGAATCAAAATTGATAAACTCATTTCACTTAGAATGTATTATGTCCTGTTATAAATAAAATAATTAATTTTTTTGCATCAATTAGTATCTGAATCATGACCTTACTAGATCACGTAAGTTTACATTCTTACGAGAACATAAGACGTTCTAAGTGGGAGTGAATAAAGTAATATATACATATATATATCTCATATTGTTTAAAAAATTTAATTGGTGATATATTTATAAAAATAAACATTTTTACATATTATAATGAATTTTTATGTTTTTTTTCTTATAATTACATTTATGAAATCTTATTAAACTATTAAGTTATGATCTATCAAGTTATACTAATAGTCGTGAATTTAATGAAATTTTAGTTATGAATGAAAACATACAAACTCTTGTTATATGAATGGGTCATGTTCGAATGTAAATAGAGAAAATGACCATACATGATCAATATAGTTAAATGTTATTCAAAATAATTATTAATGATTTACATGTGTTTAAGATAATATGATTTTTCATTGTAATTATAAATACCATCCATATAATATTTATGATTTATTTGAAATATAAATAATATAACTCTTAATCAGATATTCAATATGAACTTAAATTTAAATAACATATATAATATTTTTTTATTTAACTAAAAAAAATACTATACATTTTTTAAAAAAGTTTCGAACTTTTTCTATCCAAAAAAAAAAACCTTTGTGTTTTATTTTTAAAACCAATCTAATAGCCGCCATTATCTATGATCAGAATATTTTTAAAAAATACAATTGTTTAATTATTATTGATCTTTGATCAGAATATTTCTGTTTCCCATAATACTCGTGATACGGTATCGAAAAGATGTCAATTTTATGTTGAATCAAAAGCCACTGATATTAAAAGCAGTAGAGTCTTGCAACTTAACAAGAAGAGTATCTAAACTCTAGCACCCCTCTTACTGCTCTCTTTTTCTGTGAAGAGTATAGAAATTCTATTAATACACATATCCTACTTTTAGTTACAAGAGATCTTTTTTTATAGATTCTTTATATGTATATCAATTAATCTATAATTTTTTTATTTTTTATTTTTTTATCTTTATTTTTCAATTTATTCATTATTTTAAAAAAAATTATATATAAAGGTGATTTCTCATTAAAAAAAAAGATGATTTAAATTTAATCTTTTATTATAATATAAGTTAAATTAATATATTAGTAGTTTATGTTGATATCTATCAAAATATAATGGAGTTAATTTTTATCCTTTTAATTTTATCAACTTTATAATTTTTCTCCTAATGAAGTTAAGTAATTTTGTTTAAAATGTTTCGTAATTTTAATATGATTAGTTCATGTATTACTTAAAATATTGTATTTAATAAGTAAAATTTATCATATTTAATCTTTTATACATACTCGTTATTTTTATGTCTTTCTCTTAAAGTTTTTACAAATGAGACTCGTGAAAATCTCTTGTAGATTTTTTGTACTTAAAATAGTGTTAGGTTTAAAGGATTTAAATAAGCAAAAATATGCTTACAAATTCACATTTTGTGAAAATTTGACCGGACAAATAAATGATTAATTAAAAACTTAACAATTATTTAACATTTGATGAGAATATCTAAGTTTATTTTTTCTAATTATTTGATCAAGTTTAGAGTTATAAATTTATTCAAACTTTTAAGTATAATATTAAACGATTTATTCTTATAATAATAACTTTGTTTTATATGTTTGTAAGTGCATTTATTTATCTTTTAATTAGATGTACATTATATAATCAAATTGAATTTTTTTTATTTTTTTTTATTTCAACAAGTGATGGTTAATCTGTATAATGTATTTTTTAATTAAAACATAAAAAAGGGAAAAAAAGACACTCATATTTATAGGCAAATTTTTTTATTTATAATATACAGACTCTAATATAAGGGACAAAAAGTTACGCGGTGTGAGATGTGACACGTGTCGTTTTTATAAATATGATTTTTATTTTATAAAAATATATAATATTATCTTTTTCTTAAATTTATTATCTTAATATTTTTTTTATTATATAATTATATAATTTTCATTAATTAAACTCTAATAGAAGGATAAATATTTTAACACATTCTCATAATTTTTTTAAAAAATACATAAAATAATACCTAAAATTTATATATAATAATAAAAATAACATTATAATAATATTAAGAGGATTTAATTAGAATGAGTCTAACATTAAGCAAGTTATGTAATGATCGTAGTTGAACTTAAATAATGTTCAATTAGACGACATTTAATGTGAAATAATATGTTAGATTTTTTTCAATATAAAATATACGAACTAGATACAATAGATTCTATTTTCATTATTACAAATTAAAATGTGTAATTTTTATTATTTTCTTTAAATTTTACCATTTTAATTTTCTTAACTTTTTTTAAAAAATAACAATTTTATGTTAATCGACGTATAATTATATAAATATTTATTGTTATTTATATCATATAATATTGATTTTATATATTTTTCTTCACACACTTGTATTTTATACATGTTTATTATAATTTATACTGTCTAATTTTTTTTATTTTTTTTATATAGATATTAAGTTATATTGTTTAGTCTTATTACATAATTGAATAACATATTTTGTGTGACCTTTATCTATAAAATTAAAAAAAAATCACCATAAATGATAATTTTTATAAAAAATTTAGGATTATGCATATTTTTTATAAAATATAATTAATGATCATATATATATTTGGCTTTATTTACAATCCATCGTAGAGGCACAGAGTACCTAAAATTCGAATAGCATGCTTTACATCCAGAAAAATATAGTGCTAAACTTGCATGCAGGTAAATTTTCAATCTCGATTGTCTCTCAATTAGCATTTACATATAAAATTAAAAAGGCACTTCTCATAATAAATAAAAAAGAGGTTATTCATTGGTATATCCACCATTAGTTTTATTTTTTTATTTTTTATTATGCATTAAATATTTATATTATTTAAAATATAATTTTATTAATTTTATATTTTATTGATTTAAAATACCTTAATTTTCTTTACCAATAACCAGTGAATAATTTTTCATATAAAAAAAACAATTATATAAATCGGAGGATTCATGCATACGCTTTACAATTTAGTATATTATTCATTATTTTTAATGCGTAATACTCATCCATTTGTTTTCTATCAAATATTTAATGCTTATTTTTTAAAATATTTAAATTAATATTAAAGTTATGCATGTAATAGTGAATAATTTATTTATTAATTTGATACGAGATTCCTTCAACTTTACTAAACTCGAGGGAAAGTTGGTAATTTTCTTAATTTAAAATTATGACAGCTTTGAAGATGCTTTTCCATTTTTTTTTATTAATGATATTTATAACTAGAGGGTAAGAATAAAAAATTTAAACGCAAATTTTTATTATTTTTCAGAGACTAATTTCAACTGCCTTATTTTTATATAAAATTATTACGGGGTATTTAACGTTAGGATTTTGTTAATATAAATGGTTGATTTTATCTTAATTTTTTACATCCTTAAAATTTAAAATAATTTCAGTATATTACATATTTGTATCCTAATTGTACGAACAAAATTAATATTGCGTCAATACGCTGAATTACGTTTTTAAGGTAATCTGTTGCCTGCGTTTTTTCCTCAGTTACCTTTAAATGTGAGATAATTAAAGGGAAATACTCTGTTATTCCCTTTTATTATTTTCAGATTAATAAATTTCCAGGGAAATGCGACGGTTTAATTAGGAACATAGTTAATACATTGATTGATATTCTATAATATAAAATGTTATATGTTATTAAAAATATTTTGTTTTAGTATTTTTTTAATAATTTTAAATATTTTTTTCTTTTTGATCAAAATTAACAATATATATTTTACATGAATAATTATAAAATAACATTTCCAAAAATTTAATAAAAAAATTACCATCATATTTCTTTTAAAGTAAAGAATTAATAAAAAATTATAAAAATAACATCTTTAAATTTTATAAATATAAAACCAAGACACATTATCCCCATCTTATATATTTTTATATTAAAAAAATTATAATATATCATTTTATTTTGAATATCATTTAATTACACTTTAAATTAAAATATAGTTATTTAATCATTTTTAATATTGAATTAATTCTAATTAAATCACATTCAATGCTCTTATAATACTATTTTGGTTATAATAAGTTTTAAGAACATTATTTTTTGTAATTTTTATAAAAATTAATAGTATGATTTTTTTATTCTAAACTTTTAAGTTATTTTATTTAAATTTTCAAACTTTGATTAATAATAATAATAATAATAATAATGTATAGATATAAAAATGAACTATATATTTGAAATATTCTAATTGTTATTGCATGAAGCCCATGTATTAGTGTTTTTTATTCCCAATATTACTTAAATGTTTCATTTTTTTTACTCAAATTTAATAAATCTTTCGATCATTTATAGGTCCAAACAATTCACATATTTTTGTTGTGTCATATGTGATCGGTAAACACATGGATAAAAAAAATTACATTATATACAACAAGAATCCTTAAGACTTCTCACTTTTACCCATATGTAGGGTACAACAACTTTGACTAAAAAAAAGAAGTATTATTTAAAATAATTAAAATAAATAATAAATTATATATTAATTTTAGATCGTCAATGTGCTGGTTAAAGTTGGGAGAAATATAAATGCAATAATTTTTTTAAAAAAACACAATAACTCAATTCTATCATAATATTATTTGGCCAAACCAACAAATAAAAAATCTAATTAAGGTGAGAACAATTATTTATTTCTATATGATTGGAATGGATGTAAGTGTATATATTTCACTCTCCATTTTCTTAATATTTATTTCTCATTCTAATTCTGCCATATCTTATATTAATATTTGTCAAATAATTTTTTTCTCATCTATCATTATTATTATATATATTACATATATTTTATATGTCATAGATATATTATTTAAATGATAAAATTAACTTAACTAATAGATTATTATTTATTTAAATATTTATCAAAATTTTGTAAAATATTTCCAACTGTGAACAATGGTTTTGACAATTTCTGTTATCTTTAAAATATACATCCATATCAATAATATCCTTAATATTTTTAATTATAAAAACAAAATTTAAATATTTTCATTCATATAATAATAAGTTAAACATACAAATTTTTACACAATTTTATGGTAAAAGGTTTTTAGAAGAAAAAAATTAAAAACTTATTATATTGAGTAGCTATACGAATATATTTTATAATTAAATTATGTATTAAATTAAAATAAAAAATATATTAATATAATTTAAGAATAAGACTTATTATTTATTAATAAAGCGTTAATTATATTGATAAATTATTAAGTGAGTTAAATTTCTTTTCTTTATTGCTAAGCAAATATTAGTATATTAGTCATGCAATAACTAATTAACAATATTTAATTTATTATTATTATAATAAAAAATATATAAAATATTTATTTTTATTATTAATTATATTTTAATGTTTTTATTAGTATATAAAATTATTATGATGAATTTTTAAATAATAATATTATAACAATAAATTATAACAAAAATTTAAATATTTATTTTATTTTTAATATTATTATTATTATTAGATAAATTAATTATCAATTTATTTTATAAAATTAATAATTTATGTAGTATTAATATTATTAACTTAATTTTTTAAGAATTGATACGTTAAAAGGGTAAAAGTTTAATACCTTGAAGATTCAAAGATTATGCATATAATTTAAGGATAAATTATTTTTAAAATTAAAATTTTATTTTAATAATTGTGAAAATAATTATAATTATAATATAACTTTATTATACGAACATATTTTGTTAATATTAAAAAAATATTTTTATTTTTAAATTTTACAAATTATAAAATATTTAATTACTTCTTTATTAATTATTTTTTAATATTATCACGTAATTTGTTTTTCAATTAAGGTACATAGGAACTCGAACAAAAATATTCATATGTCCCTGAATTTGATAGGTGCATTAAATAAATAAAAAAATTGACAGAACCATCGAATTTCGTGTCCATGAAAATTTTGATAAGACGTAGAATGATACGATTATTGTAACATTAAAATTTGACATATATAAATATTATTATATATAAAAAAATTATAATAAAATACACAATATTTTAAATAATTTTAAATTATTTATTTTATTTATAAATATATATTATATAATTAATATTTTAAATAATATAATATAATATAATCTAATATAATAAAAATTATTTTAACAGTTATTTTTATAAATTAAATATATTTTTATATAAATATTAAAAATAAAAAATATGATTATCAATTTATAATATATAATTATTAATTAAATATATTAAAAAATAATTATAATTATTAATATAATTATCTTATCTGTCGCACCTAGAGTAGTGAAGATGCTTGTATACTTAAATATAAATTTAAGAATTCGATAACTTTAATACAACAAAAAGTTGACAGATCCATTAATTAAAAAAAAATAAAAATTGACAGATCCATGGAGTTTCGTGTCCAGTAAGACTTTTTTATTTGTAAAGGGTAGTGCATTATAAGAGTAGATGTTTATAAACTTATCCCACGTTTTCGTGGAATCGAATAGAATCAGAATTGATTCTTTTTATTTTGTATATTTGGTTGGACGGAATTAAGAACGAAATGAAATCTGATTAATAAAAAAAAAGTTATCACAATTCCTTCTCACACCTTTGGTAATCATTATTACATTTCCATCCAAACTTTTTTTTTCCAATTTTACCATCACTTAAAATATAACCTTAAATTCAAATCCCAAATTTTGAAACTCAAAATTTCAAAACCCTAAACCCTAAACCCAAAATTTCAAAACCTTAAACCCAAAATCCAAATCCTAAAATCCTAAAACCTTAAACCCTAAACCCTAAACCATAAAACATAAATCCCAAAACCCTAAAACATAAATCCCTAAACCCTAAATCCCAAATTCAAAATCCTAAAACCCTAAATCCTAAACCCCAAATCTCCAAATCCCTAAACCTTAAACCCTAAACCCTAAACCCTAAAACCCTAAACCTTAAAACATAAATCCCAAAACCCAAAAACATAAATCCCAAAACCCCAAATTCCAAATCCTAAAACCCTAAACCCCAAATCCCTAAACCTTAAACCCTAATCCCCAAATCCTCAAATCTCTAAACCCTAAACCTTAAAACATAAATCCCAAAACCCAAAACCCTAAACCCTAAAACATAAATCCTAAAATCCTAAACCCCAAATTCCAAATCCTAAAACCATAAACCCTAAACCCTAAACCTTAAAACCCTAAAACCCTAAATCCAAAATTCTAAAACCCTAAACTATTTTTAGAAAAATAATAATTTTAACCCTAAACCTTAACCTACAAATATAACCTCAAATCCTAAATCCCTACACACATCCCAAACCTCAAAACCCTAAACCCTATTTAGAAAAATAATAATTTTAATAATATATTTCTTTTTAATTAAGTAATACTTATTTAGAAAAATAATGATTTCAATAATGCATTTTGTCTGACGAAAAAATAGTAATTAAATGACATTATTTGAACTTTATAACATGTAGGGGTATTAAGGTCTTTTTCATTCCATTCCAGTGGCAAACCAAACAATATAATCCTGATTATGAACTTAATTCCAGTGATCAAACAAAACAAAATTGTTTCCTTTCCATTCCATTCCATTCCGATTTCGATTCTATTCTACGAACCAAACGTTACCTTAACGTAAATGAGTCTAATTAAAAATAATTCGTAAAATTTTAATATTTAAATAATATTAAGTATTATAATGAAAGTAAAAGCTATTTTTCATTTTTAAATGTATAGGAAGAATCTAGTTGTCCTGATTTTGGTAAATAATATATTATATATTTTTAAGTATATTATTTAAGGATTTAAGTTTCTTATATTTTTTCTTCTTACAATATTGACTTCATTCTAGATTTTCACTACACACTTAAATATTAAAACATTTGTTCTAGTGTCATATAAAGTTTCTCGTCTTACAGTACAAAAATAGTAGATAATTATTAATTTTAGTAATAATAGTGATTTTTGCTTATTGTTCTAATACTTTTTTGATTGGTTTTATATCAAATTCAATATAAATTTTTAAAAATTAATAAAAATATTTTTTTATCATTAATGTATATTTTCATATTGATCAAAATAATTTTGAATATATTTTTATTAATTTTTAAAATTTATATTAAATATATACTAGACCAATAAAAAGTGGTGTCATAAATGTATTATTTAGATGATTAATAAAAATAATATCTTTTATTTTTGTTAAAAAAACAAAGAATAATAATATTATGATATTTTATCATAAAAGTTATTAAAATATTGGTAAATAAATAAATTTTTATAATAAAAATTATTAAGGTATCTTTTATAAAATGTAAGGAATTAATTGATATAAATTTATTAATGTAAGAACTTACTTCACTTTAAAAATATTTATTTTTTATTAAAAATATACCATATCTATATTATTTAAATATAAATATATTAAATGATAATAGATATTTAAATGATAAAAGACTCGAAATAGAAAAAAAAAAGGAATATTCTAAAATACACAGCACTTAACTCGTGGCGCAAATCAAACTATTACTATCATTAAATCTTTTGATAATCCCAAGGATTTGTCATTTGTGTGATCAAAATAAATCGAAGAGTAAGTTGTTTTCACATACTACACAGTACCATCTTAATTGGACGATAAGGAAGTAAAATATATATTTAAAAACAAAGGACTAAAACCAAAAAAGCAGTGAGAAAAAAAAATTACTTCTAAGATTCACATTGAAAAAAGAAAAAAATAATAATTATATGCTACAAAATAAATGAAAGTTATTTTTTTATTTGAGTGTTTTCTTGAAAGCCTAATGTTATTTTTAATTATTTTTTTATTTTTCATTTTGATAACATATATATTCTCTATCTTGAAAAATAAAACATTTAGAAGAAAAAAAAGAGACGAAAGCGAGAAATTGCGAATTGCAAGACTGGTAGATAATTTTTAGTATTATCTATTATATTTGTATGTTTGGCATTTAAGTCAAAGAAAGAAGTAAACGTGTATTGAAGTTTTTTTAAAATGTTTGTATTTAATGGTGGGTGTAAAGAAAAAGCTGGTACTTGAGATTTTTTTTTTCCTTTTGATCGTGATGGTACTTGAGAAAATAGCTTGTGTTTTTAGAATTTCACAAATTGAAATTAAGTTTTCCTAATTTTATTTAATATATATAAATATATAGTTTGTTTTTAACTTTTTATATATTATACTTCAAAAAAAATTTAAAGTTGAAAAATGAGAGTGCGAATTCCCCACCTAGCAATTTCATCGTTACGATTGGAGTTGGGTATTGATTTAAATTTAGAATAAAAATAAAAATAATAATTTAGAAATAATACTATTTAATTGTATTTTTAACTATTAGACTTAAATCTAACTACACTTTAAAACTTAAGTTTAAGTTATAAGGTTGAAAATTGTTAAGTTTAAGTTATAAGGTGAAAAATTGTTAAGTTTATATGTGCAACGTAAGAACTCTTATTAGTTAATTTGGGACTTAATATCTCTTCAATATCGACTAAAATTTGAATTTATGACACGATTTGAATTTAAAGCACGAGAGTTGATGTGAGGAGAATATTAAATACTACATTGACTCCGTTGCATATATAAATTTAAACAATTATTTTTTTTATAACTTAAATTTTGAAATAAAGTTATATTTAAGTCTAATTATATAAAATAAGATATAAAAAAAATATATATTTCATGGTCTTGATTTTTCTTTGATTAACATACAACGAATTCCATAATCAATGGTTCAATAAACTAATAATTTGGGTTTCGTGAGCACCCTATTTTTGCCTTTGTCTCCCTTTAGGAATTTTTTTTAAATAATCAGATTCTTAATTTATAGTGTTACTTAATAAAAAAATGTCATTAATAATTTTATTAAAATAAAGTTTTTATATATAATTAAAAAGTTATGAATTAATAATATAATACATAAACACGACTGATGTAAAAATTTCTCACAAATACAAATTAAATATTAGAATATAATCATATCACGAAACACGACTTAACACAAGCATTTTGCAATGATATTTATTTGTGGTTAAGGTCGTGGAAGCGGTTAAAGTAAGTGTAAACATCAAGTTCAGTAAATTGAACAATGAAAGATTAGACAAGTGTCGTAATGAAACTAAAGAAAGGCCATATATTGGCATGCTGGTTGGAAAATTTGTTCGTGTTTTGTTTGTTTCCTACCTTATTCCACTTCCAAACATCGGGGTGCATTTGTATGGCGGCGTGCCTAATGGTCAAAAGAAAGAAAATAAATATGATATAATTTTTTTTATATATATATAAGTTTTATTTTTTAATATTTTTAAAAAATCAAGATGTTAATTATATCATTTATATAATAAAAATAATATTAATAAGAAACAGTATTCGTTGATATTTTTTTGTCTAATTAAGATGGTCAATCAATTGCAATCTTTAACGGGTCAAATTTAGGATCTTATTAAAGATTACGATTTGTGACAATGAGATGATGAAACAGCTGTAAGAAGAAGGTTGATTGGTTGCTTTAATCAGATGAAATTAATGATTAATTGAGGAGAAAGGGCATGGATATATATATATATAAAACTCCATCAAACTTTTGGAAATGAAGCTAAATTACCAAACGCCACCGTTCTGTCACAAACTGAAAGTAGGACGTGAAAACATCAGAGTCAGCAATACTTTTTTTTTTCTTGGTTAAATGGAACATCCTTTTTCTGTGTAATATTTTATTTCTGGCCCAAATAATGGTTTTCTATAAATTTGTCATGTGTGCGTTGGAAAGTGCATATAGATTATTAGGACTCAGACATTCAGTACGTATTATCAGTTTTTCATTGAAAAAGAAGTATTATGTCTCTTATATCTACAAATCTATGCAGTTAATTTGTACTCCTTTAATATAAATGCAATTTTCATACTCGAAATCGTATTATCTAAACGTATATGTCTATGTTTTCGCACATGAACGTAAAAGTTTTATATGTTACTTCAATTTTGTATAAAAATATAAATTAGTATAGCATTATATTATTAAAATTTTATTTTATTCAAGCATACCGTGATTTTTTTTAAAAATATTTAAAAAATATAAAATAAAATGTATGTATGAATTAACGTAACAAAATAATAAGTTTATTATTATTTTAAAAAATATTAATTAATATTTTATATTGATTAAATTTATATTTTTATGATATTTTTAGATTAAATTGTATTATTTTAAATGATTATTGATGTAATCTTAAAAATTATAATATTTTTGTATAAATTTTCTAAAATTAAGAGTAGTACACAAATCCTAAGAAATATTTAGTTCAAATTATAGAAATTTAAATTTTCAAAATATGTTTAAGGAGAAAATATGGAAAACAATTCATAAAAATTATAAAAAAATAAAATTAGCATAATAAAAAATATATAAAAAAAAATAATTAATTTTTAAAATATTTATTTTATATGAATATAAATATATTTCATAATTATTTTGGTTAATAAATCAAAAATTTATAAAAGAAGCAGTTAAAATATTTAAATTAATAATTTTTTTAATAATATATTATTTTTAAAAATAAATAAAATATTTTATTAATATTTTACCGTTATATATATTTTATTAATTACTATTTTTGCTATATTATCTAAACATTAATATTATCCTGTGATGTTTAAATATAAATATTATCGAGAATTATTTTTATCCGAACTTGTAAGCTGTACGTTTGTTTAGGCTTGTCATTTAGGCTGCCGACGGTATCGTCATTTGTATAATTTTATATGTATTACTGGGACACGTAATTTTTGACTTATCATCTTTTAAGTATAGTTGATTAAAGTGGAAATAACATTACATTCAGTGAATTTGGAAAGCTCATTATTTTCTCACAATTTTATTAGTTTTAATTGTACAAATTTTAATTTTTAATATTCTTAAATATGTGCATTTAAATGTTGCTTAAAGTTAATGATTTATTGAATGAAATATATATTTTGTATAATAAAAAAGGTGAAGTGCTAATATGGTTGCATTATTCAGATTAAATATGTTTTTGAAATTTGTGTCAAATTTTAAATATAATGAATTATTACAAATGTTATATTTTTTATATACACATAAGTAAAAGTTAATATTTTATTTAAAAAATTATTTAAATTTTTAAGATATTTTTTTTAAATTTAAATTAAAGCTTTAATAGAATATAAATAAAAAAAATTACTCTCTATTATATAAAGTCTTAAAATTTGATTTAAATTTAGTTGAAATTTTTTTGATAAAAATTTAAGTGATATTTTTAATTAAAATTTATTTGATATATTTATCAAAAAATACAAACATGCATATAATACATATCATATTTAATCATATTAAATAAAAAATTAATTTTAAATAAGCTTATTAAACTGTCTTTAGGATTTAAACAAATAAACTTACACAAACACTTTTTCCTATAAAAGTATTGAATTTCAAAAGAAATTCTCTAAATTTAATGAATTATATCCTTTTCTCCGTATGTATGTAACATTATTGTGACTATTTTTTATATATATATATATAATAATCATTACACAAATGTATTATATTGCCTCCAAAAGATTCTTGATTCCAAGTCGTTAAACTTCATCCTAGCCAAACTTTCAACTTATTTCAGTTGTACGGTTTAGATTCTTAAACTTAAAAATGTTTCGGCCGGTATCAAATTTTTTAAAATTAAAATTACACTTTGAGTTTTATTTTAATTAATAAAAGACAGGTAATTTTACAATCTCGTCTACCTAGGTAAAACTGCACGTATTTCAATTCATAAACGAATATTCGTTGGCTAATTGCGTTGTATTATAAAAATATAACCCAAGTGTAACTTTTCAAAAACTATGGGCAAAATTCCAACCTTTGTAAATTTGGAAAACTAATGGCCTTTTGATAACATTATGATTATAAAAGTTTGAATATCAATATATATTTAGTTTCATTTTCTATTTTTTAATTTTGAAATTTGTTCAAATTTAAAATTTAATTTTAATTTTTTTATTTATTAATACTAAATATTAATAAAATAATAATATTCAATCATAATTAACTTTACTCAAAATAATTAAAGAGTTAAATTTTTATAAATTGTATCAAAATATAAGTTTGAAATAAAATGTTATTGGTTTAATATTTTTAATATTTTTAAATATTTTATTTTATTTTATGTTATATTTTAATATTTTAAATTTATGATAATTTAGGGTGTTTTTGACATAATTTTGGATAAGTAGCTTGTTAATATATATATATATATATATATATATATATATATATGTGTGTGTGATATAAGCTATGATGAAACTATAGCATGCATATTCAACCCATTATATTATTTTAGTATAAAAATATCTCCTACTTATAACAACAAATATTATATTAAAAATTATATATTTTATAAAATAAAATATTTTTATTTTTAATTGATTTCTTAAAAATTATTATATTCAACTATCTAATTAATTATATATATATATATTATTAATTAATCAATAAATTATATTATTCATAAAAAAATTAAAATTTTACTAACTAAGATATTATATTTAGTATATCAACTAAATATTATATTTAATTAAAAATTTAGAATGATTTCAATGTAAAAAATGATGATTTAGAAATTATTTTCGTGATTATTAAATTGGTTTTCTAGTTTTTATTTTATATTTATTTCAATTTTATATTTAATAATCCTTTTACTAACTTTTCAATTTATTATACCTAATAAAAATTAAATATTAAAAAATATAAAAATAATAAATTTTAATCAAATATATGTAATAGGGTAAAATATAAATTTAAAACATTTTTAAAATTTTAATTTTTTTATCTTCTATTAAAAAATAATGTGGGAATAATATCACATTAAAAAAATAATATCCTACAAATTTGATAAGATATTATTTATCGTTTTATAATTAATATAATATTTAATAACTGTTTGTAGAAATTTTTAGTAGATACATCGTACCATTTTGAAATAATGGTGCCTCCTTAAAGATGATATTTAGTCATAACATAATCTTTTAACTCTATTTAGAGAGGAATACTGTTTTAGAAATACAACAAACATACTTCAATTATGCTATCGATGATGAGATTCACACATAAATAAATTCACACATAAATAAATAATAATAAAAATATCGTAACAAAACAACTCTGGGGAAAAGGAATATAAAATGTAGGCGGCAAGAAAAGTTACCGATTTAATGGATGAGAAATTTATCATTTAATTTAATAGTAAGTAATATGATAGTGGTAATATTTAATAATTTCATTTATTATTATCTTTGAAAAATAATATATAGTTATATCAATTATATTTTACCTCATTAGTCTCCATAGGCGCAATATTAATAATTTAAGATTAATATATAATTTATTTATTTATTTATTATTTATTTTTTGGAGTGCACACAGGCGCAGTTGGGAAGCAAATTTTTGTCTAAATGTAGGGAAGAGGAAAAGGGCAGCATGGGGACTATGCATGCAATGAAAGTGAAAGGCAAAACAAGTGCGGCCTTCCTTCACGGATCTATATAAAATAAATAAACAAATAATAATTAAATACGTCTCTCTTATTAATTTGTTTTTATTACTATTTAAATATTTCTATTTAATGTTAAATATCATAAGATGCGTACATGTGAGCCAAGTCAGCTAACCTAACAAAAGTGTATATTCTCACTGTTTTTTTCTTTTGTTAACATCTTTATAAGAAATTAACCGATTTTATTTATAATGAATAGGCCAGGTATTTGGAAGGAATCCAACAATATACAAACTATGTTTGGGTAAACGTCTCGATCTAAGTTAATTAAATCACCCACCCACTAACTTCCATATGATCCAAAGACATAGAATCTTCAAGATCAATAGACTACTAAGATTAGAGAGAGATGACTTGTGTTTTATTATTAGAGGGTAAAAGGTAATAATCCATTTGCTTTATGTATCCTTTAGTGTATTTACTTTTTTAAATATTATAATCTTTAATATTGTTAAAAATATTTTATATTCTTTTATAGTTTTTAAGTTTTAAAAATAGAAGAAAAAATAGAAAAATATTGAATTGATTGTAAGGATGAACATCGTATTTAAATTAATTTTTTTGTACCAATCATAATTCGATTTGATAATATAATAAACTTAAATTAATCTAAATTCAAACAGATATGATTTTTTTTATCGAATATGAAAATATTAATATTAAAATTTATTTATAAATTATTATTATATATAAAATAGAACATATATATATTTAAAATTTAAATTTATATTTTTGTAACAAAAATTATTATTTATAATCACAACTAAAAAAAATCAAAATAATAAGAAATATATCTATACAATTATTAAATTTTCATAAATATTTATATTTATTTTTAAGCTAAAATAATAATATAATATAATTATGTTACATATAATATTTAAATATAAAATAAAATATGAATTTATTTATAATTTAATAGTAATTCAATCTGTATCGGATTCAACGAATTATAAGCAAATTATAAAATTTATTAATCAAAATCTGATTCAAATTAGAATGAATTGTATAATTTTTAATCCAAATGCGATATGATTATAAAATTTATCAATTTAAAGAGATTAATCAAATTATTTACTCACTCTTAATTGATTGTATTTAGGAAAATACATTAAAAAATTAAACTATCACAATTATATTAAAATAATAATACTAAAGTGATATTTATTCTTTTATAACTCATTTTACATAATTAAAATAATTAAATAACATAATTTACGATAAAAAAATATTAAACTATACAAATTCATATATAAAAATATTAAAACGAAAAGGTTAAATTTCAATCAGGAGTGAAAGAGAGGTCCGCTCCACAAGATTCTTATCACGTGTAGGTTGTAGTGATAGTGTCGCTTTCCTATACGTTGAAGAATCTCCCACTCTCCCGCTTCTTCCGATACCTATTTGCGCACACTCCCGCCTCCTACTACTTCCTTTCTATCATCTTTGATTTTATTTTATTTTTAATGTATTTTTTAATTAATATAACATATTATGAGCTTTCCGCTTAGTAAAGAGGAAATAATTTTAATTATATAGTAGTTGAAATTTTAAAAAATTTCACCCTTTTGTCTTCACTTCTTTCCCACCCCAATTTTTTAATTATTTATACAATGGATCAACCTACTTTAAATTTATTTCAATATTTAAACATTTTAAAATTAATTGCATTCATTATCTCAAATAATTTATGCAAAAAAAAAAAAAAGCAAAGTATAATTAAAACTTGATTTACCTGCACAGAATAACCCCAATTACTAACATATATTCCAGTTTTTATAGCGTCATGAGCACTTTGTGTTTAATTCATATATATATGAAAAATTTAACATATATTGATACATTAAATGTGTTCTGATGTCTAAGTTTTTTAGAACTGACTAAATAATGTCTGCTCATAAAATTGATAAAAAAAAATTTGACGCAAACTTATTGTGCCAGTCTTATTTTTCATTCTTATGAGTTAATGAAGATCAATGGATAAGAAATACATGGAGAACAGATAAGATAACTCCATTGACATTATAAACATGTAATTGGGTTTGATACACTTGTATTATAGATATTAATATTCATAATTATTTATATCTTTGAATAATACATTAATGATATTTTTATTTAAAAATTATGACTCTATTAATTATTTAATTAAAATATTAAAAATCTATTAATTATTTAATTAAAAATATTAAAAATGTATCAATTATTTAATTAAAAATATTAAAAATGTATCAATTATTTAAAAAAAATATTAAAAGGATACACTTCTTAGATAGGATATTATTGGCATATTAGTTCAAAATATGATTATTAATAGGTACCATTATTTGTAATAAATGTACCACAATTATACCTAAGGTTTGAAATGTTAATATTGGTCAAAATATTTAGATGTAATTTTTATAAATTTTTTGAAGATATTATTATTATCGAGGAATTTTTTAGAAAAAATTATCAAAATTATGAAACTATCAAAAATATAGAATTTTTTTATAAAACTTTACAAAATATCAAAAAAAATCAATAACTTATATTTTAAACTAATTCTTTTGTAATACATGTATTTTAATTCTTATAATATTTATATTAATCAATAAATTGATCAATTAATTAAAATATTGTATAATAAAAAATATATTTTTGTAAAATATTATAAAAAAGTAGTTAAAAGTTTAAAATGATTAAATACACTGTATAATTGTATTAATTATTATAAATATCAAAAATGTAAAAATATATTTTTTATATTTTGTCGATTTATGTTGATATTTTAATTATAATTTAGCGACAATTTTCACATTATTTAGAATATTTTTGTAAAAAATACAATTAAATAATAATAATATTTAAGTGATAATTTATTGATATTCTCGATGATTTTATGATAATTTAATTAAAAATCTATAAATATCACATTTCGACATCTAAATGTATAAAATAACAATATTATCGACGATGTTATTGACATTTTCATCATTGAGTGTACCAACTGAGGATAAATAACGGATCGAAACAACTTAATTTTTATTAATTTAAATTCGATTCGATCTAAATTAAATTTAAATATTTTTAATTCGAATACGATATAATGATGTAATTAATTCAAATAAATATGAATCCAAATATTATATTTTTTAGATAGAATAATATTAAATTGATGTTAAAATTTATTTATAAATTATTATTATATATAAAATATTATATATATAATATTTAAATTTTAAATCAATGTATCTTAAAAAAATTATTATTTATAATAAAAGATAAAAAAATAAAAACTAAGATAATTATTAAATTATTTCAGAGTTTCCCCAAATAATTTAAAGCTCTTTCGTTTTTTTTTTTTTAACTTTTGGCTTGATTGTCGATAGGGGTTGCTTTTTAGATATCCTATCATGTCATAAACAGATCAAAGCATGAGTACAAAATCTTCTTTTGAATCTGTTTTAAGTACATTTGGCATCTCTCGACATGTTTTTATTTCAATGTGATATTTAGTTCTTTTAATTCATAAGGAGTGGTATTCAATTTTTTTTATTATAAAATAGAAGTCATTTAATTATTTCTTTTATGAAAAAAAATTATTTAAAGATTTTTGATAATAAATTTTAATAATTAAATAATATTTAAAAAATATAAAATATATTTTATAAATAAAATAATTAAATAACACTTTGTAACCTAAAAATTAAATAATATTTTTTATTTAAATAAATTGATTAATTTAACTCTTCATTTAAATATTTATCGATAATATCTTAACTAATACAATAAGATTTATTTAAATTAAATTAAGTATGTTATGTTACCAATCTTATTTAACTACATAAGTGAAAATTTGTTATACATTTATGATATATATTATTATTCTTTCATCTAGGGTGGTCATTTGTGGGGGTACCGAGGCAGTAAGCAAAGTGCTTTGAAATATTATTACCTTCACTTTGTTTAACGTTTTCATAATCCCTAAATTTCTCAGAAAAATAAATGCAAATTAAAAGGGAAGTTGCTCGTCTAATAATCTGTTAAATTAAATTTATTTACTTATTTATTTTATTTCAAGACATATGTTTAAAACAAGCCAAATATTTTTTATTTTAACAAAACAAATGAGAGAAAGTTAGATGTTTGACACATTAACGACAGTGGGAAGGGCAGTGCAGTTTCCATGGTTGGTTCAGCCTTTTTAAAGTAGTTGGGCCGCTGATAACGTTAGTCGTGAAAGTGAAGGGATCGTATAGTCATAAAGCTAGTCCTATTATCTGGCTCTGTGCCACTGTCCACACCAACATCACACCTAATGGGCTTAGCACTCATGGAAAGATAATGATATTTCTAAACCCAACTACATAAGCTTACTCTCTGTAGTTTACCATCGTTTTTCTTTTTCTTCCCAAAAATCCATGATTATATTTTAGAGAATCTTTTATTTAGTTATTAATGTCATATAAATTTTTTTATTTAAATAATTTACGTTTTTAATTGATTATGAGATATTAATTTTAACAAGTTATTATTTTCCAAAATTAATTAATTTAATCAAAAACTTTAAATTAAATACACCACATGTAAAATTAATACTCCATTATTTTATTTACGTAACATTTTTATAACTCCACAAATCACTACGTGACTTAAATATTTTGATTAAATTAATCATTTTTAAAATAATTAATTAAAATACATTTTAATAATAATAATAGTTAATTTCAACAAAAAATATTAAAATAATAAACAAAAAAATTTCTCAAAACATTAATAACAAAATACACATTTTTATTTTTATTTTAAAATGTTAAGTATAGTACTATTTGAATTAAAAATATAAAAAAGATATGACGTAGATTAAAAAAAAATTATTTAATTTATACATAACTTTCAATATCGATTAATAATAATAACAATGTTGATTTATTTCTTATTTATTTTTTTGTGTGGCTCTTCTAAAAAATAAAATTGGATCTAGTAGTAAGACTTTCCTCCCACGACATCAATTCATTCACGATTTTATGAGTTACTCATAGAAGTTTAGTGTTACCTTTTCCACACGACAATTGATAACATACATAAAGACACCCCAATCATAAAAAACATATTGGACCACAACTTTCTACTATTAGAGAAACTTTTATATGAGCAATTTTTATGAGTGTTTGAACATATGGATCGATCCTGAGTTCGATATAACTAACAACTCAAACCATTAGACGAATAAGCCTAGAAAAACTTATATGTGCCCATGCCCTCAAAGAAGCATATAGGATAGGCCCACCTACACATAAAAGCTTTGGTGTTGGAAGGCTGACTTCCAAACCAAGCCATGGTATGGTTTACCTTATGCTTTAAATGTATTTTTCTTTTACTATTGTACCCATTTGACCCGCTATGATCTGAATCCTCTATGTAATCGACACATATACGTATAATTCTCTATATCTATATGGATCTTATAAGAGATTCATACATTTTACAAAATTATTTGACTTATCTCTAGTTTATCTTTGGGTAAATCAGACCAATCTTAACATTTTGGTGTCTATCGTGAGGTTCAGATATGAAGGTCAAGCTTTGGTTTTTGACCCCAAATTTTCAAAGATTCACCACAAATTCTAAGAAAGAGACTTATTAAGGGAGTATAGTTTCCCAAAATCATGATAATCATGGTAGGAACATAAGTTGATGAATGATTAAGATTATTGAATGATGAGGCAACATCAATATAGGACCACATCTTACCAGGGTGGAGACCGATCCCCATCAAGAGTTGGCACGTCAACTTTTTGAGCATGGAATAATGCTCAAGGAGACCAAGTGAGAAAATAGGACACTACGAACATAGTTAGGAATAGGTTCCCTTGAGGGTCAAGCAATTAATCTAGCTGGTAGGATCGTGCCAGATCATGTTATGCCTGAGACTTCCCAGGGTGAGAACATAGCAGAATACGATCCCCCTCCTATCTTGGGAGCCCTCAGTAATAAGCAGTTGTTGCAATAGCAAAAAAGTTGGGAGGCACAATTTCAATCATTAGAGGAAGCTAATAGAAAGTAAGACCAAACCCTAAAAAGGGTCAATGAAATGCAAGACAAGAGTAATGAGCACTATAATATGGATAGGGATTACGAGCAACTATGTATCTCCCCATTTTTTTAATGAAATATAGTACGATAAGACACCAATCAAGTTTAATGCTCTCAAGTGCCCGGATTACCAAGGGACCAAAGATTTGGTAACTTAAGTGCAACACTTCAAGAAGTCTATAACTCATTTGAGCCTCACTTAGGGAAAGAGAGACGTTATGATGTGTAAGTTGTTTGTTGTTATCCTATGTGATGTCGCACAAATGTGGTTCAATAACCTAGAACCCCCTACCCTAACCTCATTCTCATTGTTTTCCATGTTGTTCATCACCAATTATACCTGTAACAAGCCCTTAAGAAAGGAATCTCACCACCTATTCTCAATCACCCAAGGAAGGGATGAGTCTATTGAAGAGTATATAAGAAAGTTCATAGAGGAAAACCTAGAGATATCAGACAGCCTCAACTCTATTACGATAGTAGCCTTTAGACAGGGTGTGTTAAGAAATTTTGATTTGTTTATAGGGTTTACCAAAATGGTCCCCTAAAATTTGGAGGAAGCTTATGGAGAGATAAAAAAATCTGCCAATATGAAAAGAGAGTTAAGTCTAGATAAGAGCACCAAGGAAGTTGTGGAAGATGCTCTAGAAAACTACGGCTTGCCAAACATTAGAATCAATTAACTTTAAGATAGCTTTGCTTCTAGCATTAGAACTATTGAATTTTAATATGTGCTACTTACTAATAACACTACGCTCACAAAAGGGTAATGATACCTTTTTAAGCCCTCAAAGAAGCTTTTGTTCAACAAGAATCTTCAAACATTGTTTCAAAATGTGGCCAAGCTTACGGTGCCATGTCATTGTTAATTTGTTTGCTGAACTTAACAACGAGGTGGATGCTTCTCATTCATGTTATGTTTCTCCTTTAAGTAGGTACAAATTTGCATCTATCTTTTTCGCTTTCATCATTACAAGGGCACCTTTAATTATTTTCATAATCCCATCTTCAATATGAGTTTTACACCCACTATTTAGGACAATAGATTTTTCTTTAGGCCTTTCACATTTCATACCTCTTGGATGGTGCAAACCGTACTATCAAACATCTTCAATTTGATGGTACCAATACAAACAATCTCCAAGGCATGATCATCTCCCATGTACACAAATCTTCCTGAGATAAGTTCATATTGATGGAACCATTGTCTTTGAGTATTCATATGCCATGTCACTTCTGAGCTTATAAGCCACACATTTGCAAATCTTCTTCTACCTTTAATAGTGGTTGGTTAAGTTGATGATGATATGATCATATGAATCAGGTAAAGTTTGAAGTAGAATTTCAGCATGTTCACATATCTCAATGTTATGCCCAATTATTGTGAGTTGTGAAAATAAAGTATTAAAGTGTTTATGTGGTCAGTTACCATAGCTGACTTTATCATCATCCGAAGGGTGTAAAGTTTTATTCTCAAGAAAATTTTGTTATGTAGTGATTTGGCATGTGAAGAACGAAATCGATGATAATACAGATTTCATAAATACTTATCCATTTTAAATTTTATTAATTCTTGTAAGCGTATGAATCATTTATAGAAATGATAAGTATACTCCCAAGGTCGATTCAAGAAGTAATATTGTGTGGTTTTTAAATATTATTCAAATTTTAAAAATAAAATTAAATGTAAACACTCTCTTACAATGATTTTGTTTTTGAAAAAACTAATCTAATGCATAAAGATAAAGATAAACATGAATTCAACAAATACTCATGCAGTTTAATACATTCATAAATAGTAGAGAATAATATATACAATAATTCAATAATTATGCTTGTTGATATTATTTAGATTATTGAAAAAATAAATTAATTATTATTGATTTTATGTTTTTGGTATGAAAGTGTCCCTTAATATGTTCAAAAATCTTTTGTTTAATATTAATTAACTAATATATTTATTCGAGACCTATTAATTAATTAAATATTAAATTTTAGTTTTATTTCTAAAAAAATAGCAAACCATCTAATCACATTTTTAGGTGGAGTGAATTAATTATATTTTATTCAAGGTGTCTAAATTAAACTCAAGAATTTAACGATCTGAAAAATAAATTTTAGGTTTTAAAACTAGTTAAGAAAATATGTTGTTAAAATATTTTCAAATAATAATTCTTTATAAAAAACCTTTGAAATAGAACTTTGTTCTAAATATCCAAATAATTAAATCTAAAATAAAAGAGTATTACTCTAAATTAAGTCATAATTTTAACTCTCATATTAAGTTTGTTATTAAGAGTAATGTACTCCTTCAAATAACATTATTTATAAAAAGCTTGAATAAAAATAATTAAAATCTATTTATTTTAAGAAAATGATTTACATATTTAATATTTTGCAAGCATAATAACGTTATTATTATATCATATTTCACTATTAGTTAGATATGTTATAATTGATCATAGATAAATCAAAAATGGTACAGAAGAAGCAACATAGATATATAGACTACAAAAGGAATATAATTACTAACTTAATAATATCCTTACAAAACTTTGAAGAGTTGATTATAAAACTAAAAAAACTTGGATAGTAATTGTACTCCAGAATTTGTTGAATCGAAAACTAAAAACTAATAAAACATAAACATGTTCTTCCTTAAACTTGAGGAAAGAACTAAATAAATTTTAAAAGTTAAAAGTATAAAAATCTATAGAAAATTGGGAGAAAAAGTTGATGAAAATGTAATTTGAAAGCTTCTTTTCTTGGTATACAGTGGGTCTTATTTATAGAAAAAAATGTGAGAAAAAATTATGTTTTTGTCATAGCGTGATCAGATTGCAACCGGATTTTTGACAAGTTCAAAACTATTTATTTTCCATTATCTCTTTTCTTCACTTTAGATAATATCAAATAAATGATGTTAATTTAAGCTTAAAAAAATGTGATAAACATTCTTGAAGTATTTTTCTTTATTTTAATATTTATATATTAAAATACTTGTAAAATATTATAATATACCAATTAATCTCAACAAATAGATTTGTCTAAATTATAATATAATAAAGCAAATATAAATCTATTTTATTAATTAAATGTTACTAAAACATGATTTATTTAGTTCTTTTTAAGCACTTATTAGTCTCGTACAATTATGTCAAAGTATCCCATACCTCTTTTGTTGTCTTTTTCCCCGTCACACGTGACAATACTCTATCGACTAGTGGTAGGTGCAGATTATCAATAACATTGTCATTCATCTCGTTTCATTTGCCATCGTCAGTGATCTTGTCAATCCTTTCTTCAACTGTCGCTAAGCAATTATATTTCCTCAAAATTGATTTTATTCTTATTTTTTATAATGAGAAATCATTCCCATTGAATTTCTTTATTTCATACTTCGTAACCATTATTAAAGATGTCACCTTTTCACTAACTAGATCTGATCGTAACACGAAAACCAATTATAAACCAACGTTCTGATTAAGGGTGTGCAAAAAATCTGATCATCCGATCAATCCGATCCAATCCGTTGATTTTTCATCTGATTCGATCCAATCCGATGGTCGGATCGGATGGAGATTTTTTCCATCTGTTAAGTGCGGCTCAGATGGTAGATTTCACTACGATTCATCCGATCCGACCCGACTGAAATTAATTATATATATATATATATATTTAATTAATATATATTTATTTAATTTTTTTAATATTTTTTTAAGTCAAATAATTTTATGTTATGATTTATATAAAAATTTAAATTTTTTATTTAAAAATACAAAAACTAGAGTTAATTAAATTTATTGTTCGGATTGATCGGATGTCATCCGAATAGTTTACAGATCGAATTGAGCGGATGTAAGAGGTGATCGGATCGGTTGCGGATTAGGATGTTTCAATCCTAGCGGATAGTCGGATCGGATCGAATGAGTATAAAATCAGTGGTTTCGATTCGATGAACAACCCTAATTCTGATACCACTGTTAGGACGTTAAAGTAAAGGATATACAAATACAATTGAAGTAGAAATAAGAAAAAAAAAAGGAAAATGATGAACACCAAAATTTTACGTGAAACTTCCAAACAATGTAGGAGAAAAATCCTAAGCAAATTGTAGAAGGATTTTACTATTTTAAAAGGATTACAATTATTTCTCTCTAAAATAAAGAAAACACAATTGACAATATCCTCTTTTATAATAATAGTAAATATACTATTTCTAATAAAAGGGAAGAAAATATTTAAGAGAAATATCATTTTTTTACTCTCTAAAAAAATCACTCTTAATACCAAAAATAAGATTTTGTCTTCAAAATTAGGATGTTTTTTGATTGAATGATTGGTTTCAATTTCTAGAACCACGAAGAGAATTTAATTTAAAATTTATACTTAGAGAATTTAATTTAAATTTTGTTACAAAGAGAATTTAAGTTAGAAGTTTCTAGCAAGAGAATTAAATTTAGAATTTTACAACTTCCATTTCCGTCAAATGACCCGGCCCTTCTTTTACCCTTAACGGAAGGGAGAAGGAAGCGCTAGCCCCCTGTATAGGGTTCCAAACCTGCGAAGCTTTTTAGATTAATTTTTACTCTTTAATCCGAAAATAATTTCACATCTAGTTTCATTCTACCTTCGCTATCTTTTGAATTGTCTTCTTCTCTCTAAGGTTTACTATTTCCTCTTTGTTTTAACCTGGGCTTTGTTTTAGTTGAGAGATTATGGAAAATTTAACTAACCAAGTTGACAATATCCATCTCACTCTTGACCTTTGTGACCTAATTGTGAAGGATAAGAGCATTATGGATTTAGCTCTAGTTGTTCGCATTATGTCCCATAAATAGGTAAAATATGGATTCATTTTTGTGAGTTCATAGCAAAAATTGGAAAATAAATTGGTGGTTCAGTTGAAAGGTGTGCAGTTTTAACTTTTCTTTCAAAACGTGCTTTTCAAGGGAGAGATTATCTAGACTAATAACCAGTACTCTGTTGACATCTTTGGTCGATGTGGGATTCAACATCTCACTTTATATCGAACGGGAACACTCTAAGACCGATTGAGAGACAAGTAGGCGAGATGAGACTCATCAGTTGACCCCAAGAACTTGCTCTGATACCAAGTTGAAAGCTGGACAATCCCGACTTTCCCTTCAAAACGTGCTTATCATGGGAGAGGTTGCCCAAACTTATAACCAGTACTTTATTGACATCCTTGATCGATGTGGGACTCAACAAGTCTTGAACTTAAAGCAATAATTCGCTCCATATTTGTACTTTTTTTTAAAGATCTTGTTGATCTGGATTTTGTTTTGAGGAAAGCTCCTTGAAGTTTTAATAATAGTCTATATGCGTTTCAGAGGCTCCTCCCAAGTATGTTTCTACTTGGACTTTCTTTTAATTCAACTCCAATTTGGATTCAGATACATGATTCACCCAAGGACTAGAGGACTAAATCAATTGCGAAAAAAATAGATGGGAAATTAGGGCCTGTACTAGTGGTTGATAGGTTTTCCTTGTCAAGTGGTGCGATGCAAGCTGTGCGTGTTCAAGACGGTTTTGAGCTTAGTAACGCATTGATTCCTGGAGTGTGGATTTATTTTGTGCTTTCTCATGTTTGGGTTGAAATCAAGTACGAGAGATTGATTGGTTTTTGCTATTCCCGTGGACTGATTAACACCAGACGTGTTTATGTGAGAATGCTAGCTCTTTGAACATATAATTTGGAGAAAAGTATGCATGTTATTGTGAATGGCTTCTATCAGATAAGAATATGCATGTTCTAGCTCATGTACGTGACAATAGCTTGAAGAAGACAAATGGTGGTGGCTTCTAGTTTGGCATGAGTAGTAATACTAGCAAACCAAAGAAGGGAACAAATGGTGGTGGCTTCTAGTTTGGATTTTGTTTTGTTTTGTTTTGTTAAGAACTCTGTGATTGTGTTGATTAGGTTCCAATGGGTGTGTGTGCTCTTGTGCTGGTTTTGGTTGTCTCTTGTTGTAGGAAATTGCTATGGTTTTTCTCGGCTAATTGGATAACGCTGGCATAACGTTATTACTACTTCCTTGCTTATGTTTACTATAATTGTTAGAATTGATCCCTTAGGCGCTGCTGGTTAGTTACTGATGTTGGGATCCTTCTATTTTTTTGGTTTTCTGCTGCAATTTTTTTTTTGTCTATATTTTGATTTGGTTTCGTTTTACTTTCAATATTATAGTCTCTATCTTCTTGACCAGAAAAAATTACACATGTAATTTGAAGTTTATTGGCGTGTTTATTGACAGAACACCACGCACCTTAATGTAAGTTTCAAAATCATTAGAACGAAAGATACCATTTGATGAGAAGATAAGATCCCAATGATGAAACAATTGGAGCGTCCGGCTTCAAAATTAGAGTATTTTTTTAATTCAAAATTTGGAAATAAAAAAGGCAAAATCACAATAAGAAAATGCAGTATAGGGTTATTCATTTGGCTACATACATAAAGAGAATTCTTTCTATAATTCCACGTATACTTTCTTAGTGAGAAATAGTAAAAAAGCAAGTGTAAAACTGTAGAAGTGAGAAGATGGTGGATCGATAATATATAGATAATTCTGTTTATTATTCTATATATTTTGTCAATAATATTTAAAAAGATTCCTACATAAATCAAAAATCCAAGCTTTAAGCATTATTATGACGGATGAAGAATTAGAGAAGATGAACAAAACAAAAAAAACCATTAACAAATCGGTTGGGACTAGATCTGGGCTAGGGGTGTCAAACGGTCCGAAAAAAGCACATCACAGTACCGCTCGACTCTTTAAGCACTCAATCTATTAACTTAAATGTTTAGTATGATACAACTCGTTAAATATTCGACATGACACGCGATTGAAGCATAAACAAGTGACATAATATGACTAATAGCCTACGATTCGTAATAGATTGGGTCGTGTTTACATGCTAGTTCAAAATATATTATACATAAATATTTATTAAATATATAAATATATCTATATATCATTAAACGTATGTATAATTCAATAAAAAAAGTTAATATTGGTACACAAGAAATAAAGAATTAAGCTACAACTAACATTATTTTTTTTAAATAATAGGTTAAATGACTGAAGATCGTTAAGCATAATCTAATGAGTAAAGTACTACATGACACGATAAAACCCACGAATTAAATAAAGGTATGATACAAATTCTTAATTAACAAGTCACGAGTTGATACGATAAGTTAATTCAATATTCGATTTATTTGATATCTTTGATTTGAATAAAGATTTAAATTTTGATTAATCTTATACGTAAGAAAATCAACGTAATAACAGTTTTTTAGTTTCCGGTTCAATCATTCCATCCTTATTTGCTTGGTTAAATATGCATGAGGTTCAAGGTAAAAAATAATAATAACAACAAAAAAATTAATAAACATTTTAGATTGCGAAACACTTCTATTACAGTAATTGCATATTCAACATTATCCCATATAATATGTTGTGGTTCTTATATGTCATAACTCATACGAGAGTACATGTAAGTGTTATATTTTAAATTTTCTTTCAATTGCAACCCAACATCACAATTATCAATCAAAAAGGTGAACTGAAACTTAAGAAGAAGAACTCGCCAAAAGTTTCCAATAGAATAAAACTTCAAACAATTAGGTATAAAAAGTTTTGCTTTTTCGGAGTGATGACTTAAAAAGCAAAATATCATCAGTGCAACCAAAGAGGTTGATGATTTATGCAACAATGAAGTGATTTCTGCCATTGATGCTTTAAGAGGATGTCTTTGTGAGTTAATTATTTCGTGAATTCAGATTAGGGGGGGAGATTTTGGAAGTACAATGAGTGTACTAAGAAGTTTGTAAAATTTTAAAACTTATGGGTATGTGGAAAAAGAAAGCGGATGATGATAAAAAAAAAGTGGGTAATTAGAGCTACACTTCATATTTTGTCCCAGTGCTACTGATTTGCCCCCAAAATGCTTATAATGCAGCCCAATGAAAAGTATCCAAGCATTATAACGGGGGCTACTTTAGCAGCCCAATTTTCTCGTGCCAAAGAATTTGGGTCGTGACTCATGGACTGTAACTCATTTGAGGTGAACCTTTATATTATATTATTTACAGTAAATAGTAAAATAAATAAAAAATTATCTGATAATTAAAATACTTATTTTTAAATAAAAAAAATATTAATTTATCAATAGTATTTTTTTATTCATTGTTAAATTCTAAATTTAGATTTAAGATTATTATATATATATATATATATATAAATTGTACATTTTAATTATTAAACATGTTATTTTTTATTTTTTTAATATTAAATATAAATAATGAATTTTTTATTAAAACTTTTCATAACCTTGCCTCGTACCCTCCATTAGCCCAAGCTTGTATCTTCAAGTTAACCTAAGCTAGAAACTTCAAATTTGAACTGAGTTCGAGAGAGACTTTATATGCCCATTATCGTAAAATCATTTTGGTAGATTTAATAGTAATATTTTTTAAATTTAATTTAAATTAAATTAATGTATAATTTCAACTGATTCAATAAATTATAAACTAATGTCACGAAAATATCAAATATAAACTTAACTGATACTTTAAATTAGATTTAGACCATACTTATAGTATATATATTTAGCCTTAAAATTATTCAAATAATTAAATTTACATGATTAATCGCTAATTTGTTTCTCAATAACTAAAAAAATTGTTAAATATTGTAAATTTAAAATATATCTCAAAGAAAGTTACACAATATAATTTTAATTTGTAAATACAATATAACCTACAAATCTATAGGGCTTTACATTTGAAATAGTGATGAATTTATTAGGAAAAACTTTCATTTAAGTATTAATGTTATGGAAAAGTTTGAATTTGTTATTTATTATATTTTTGTTTTAATTAACAATTTGTATTATTAAAATATTTTAAGTAAATTATTTTAATCCAAAATGAGAAAATTTAATAGAAAAATTTATATTATGTTCACTATATATGAAATTATAATTTTATTATTTTATTTATCACATGTCTTTATGATTATGCATGTTGTGAATAAAATATTTCGAGAATATTGATCAATTTTTTTAACTATATAGTTAATTAAAAGACATTTTTATAATATTAGTTAATTGAAAAAAATAATTATAAATTACATTTTTTTTACATAACATTAATAGTTTCTATTAATAACAATTAAACTCTAATAACTATAATGTTGTATTTGGTTCGAAGGAAATGAAAGAATAAGAATTGATTCTTTTTATTTATGTGTTTAGTTGGATTGAAAATAAGTTAGGCGAATAGAATCGATTCTTAAAGGAGAACGAATCAGAATTCCTTCTCTTTCCTTTAGGAATCATGATTTCATTTTCATCTCATTTTTTTTCTAATTTTACCCCAACTTCAAATATAATCTCAAATCCAAAATCTCAAAACCTAAACCCTATTTAGAAAAATAATAATTTTAACCTTAAACCTTAACCCACAAATATAACCATAAACCTTAAATCTTAAAACTCTAAACCATATTTTAAAAAATAATAATTTTAATCATAAATTTTAACCCATAAATATAATCCTAAACCCTAAATCCCAAATCCTAAAATCCTAAACCCTAAATCCCAAACCCTAAATCCTAAAACCCTATTTAGAAAAACAATAATTTTAACTCTAAACCTTAACCCACGAATATAACCCTAAAGTCTAAATCCTAAATTACTAAATCCCAAACCTCAAAACCCTAAATCCTATTTAGAAAAATAATAATTTTAATAATATTTTTTTAAGTAATAATTATTTAGAAAAATAATGATTTCATTAATGTATTTTGTTTGACGAAAAAATAATAATTAAATGATATTATTTAAATTTTATTGAATATAGAGATATTAAGATAATATACACTGTTTTCTATCCATTACAGTTGTAAACCAAATATTATAATACTGATTTCTTCTTTATTTCTTCTTTACTTCTAGTGGTCAAACCAAACAAAATTGTGTGTATTCTATTTTAATTTTGATTATGATTTCATTTTGTGAATCAAACACCATCTAAGAGTAAGTTTATTCTCTTTACAACTCCAAGTAATGTAATTTATTTATGTCTTTATAGTGATCAAGAGCAATAATCTCTATTGTTATATTTTTATAATCATCTAAAAGTATTAGTTTTCTTTACTTAATTTAATCTTAAATCAGTACTATTTCACATATTGCTGTAGACAACCATTTCTAGATGAACTAGCATAATCATAACCATCGATTTTCTTAAAATGTTAAAGATGATGTATAAAGCATTATATTGATATAAACAGAGACATAATTATAATTTTTAATTTGGGATACCAACTAATAAATTTATTCCTATTTATGTATATTTGCTTGACAGATTATACTTATTAATTTTAATTTTCATTTTTTTTACCGAGTTATGGCGTCAATGGTCCCCTCCCAACCCCTTTTGAGTAAATATAATTCATATCTAACCAATAATCCAGCAAACTCAATGCACTCATGAGTACTATACTGCTAATGTTCCAATCCGAGAATTACATCCATTAATCATAATTATAATTTACGTTTTAATTTTTTATTTGATATAACTATTTAATTATATTATATTTATTAATAATATTATGTTATATTATTTATAATTTATTATAAAATTATGATAAATAGATTTTTTTAAAATAATTCATGAAATATTTGAAAAACTTATGTAGTTTAATTTCTTTAATAAGATGGCGTTTAGTGGTTACGATGTATTATTATTTACAATTATGCCGCTCAATTGACTTTTACTAATGAGATGCAGTGAGATCAAGTAAAAATGTGATGAATTGCTTTTTATATCCTTTCGGCACGAGTAATCTTTAGACAGGCCCACACTGCCTCATAATACTGTTTATCAACCTAATTATATATATAGTAGTAAAAAATTGCCGTGAGATGTTATTTAATTTTTTATTATTATTAAATTATCAATTAATTTCTAAAAGACTTTTGACAAAAAAATAATAATAATAAAATAATATTTAAAAACATTAAAAGTCATTCCTTAATATTTTTTTTATAATTAAAAGAACTAAAAATCAAGACTTGTAGCCTAATGAATTAAAACAACACAAAAAACCAAATATTAAATATTGACAAAACCCATAGTCTTTGGTCCCAAACTCAAAACCAATATGAAATTTGGAGAATTGGACCACATTATATACGGTGGATATATGATTTCGGTAAAAATTAATGAAAGTTGTTTGAATTATGAATATTTATGAACAAGCCCTCCAAAACAAAAACCTATAAAAACCAAATATCCGTATGTGTCTTTTACCCATGAAAATGCCGAATTGTAAGGTTGGCATTATATGAGATGGCGACACCTAATATCAGATTGTGGGAGCCCAGCCCATTAAGAGCCCACTGTATACCTATCTTGCTGTGTGTGTTTATGATCAATTCTTACAGGACCTGATCTGCAATAAATCCTTAATAATATAATAAATAAATATAAATTGTATTAATATTACAACAACTTAAATAATTACTACTGTTATAATTATTTAATACTGATAATTTTATTCATTAATAATTACATTAATATACGACTAATAAATAATAAAGATACGATGAACATTTTATACAATTTTATAGAGTAAATAATAAAAAGTATTTGTGTTAACCATTAACCACGAAAAAATTAGCAAAATAAATTTCGAATCAGATTTTGTGTATATCAATGATATCCGAGGGGGGGATGGGGTCCTTTACAATTTATGCCACTCACGCATGGAATGTGCAACTTCAGTTCTCTGCCATTTTACAACTTCGAAAACTGGCCCCCCTTCTTCCTTCAAGCATCACTAGCTACAATACAACTCTTACAGAAATGGATCCCACTCTTCTCAAAGAACTGTCAAATGTCTTTGTTTGTATATATGTTATTGCAATTTCTCATTATATTATTATTATTTTTTATTTTAATTTCATTGTTGGTAATACATGGGTCATAATTCAATTTGACAATAGAGCAATGACTGTCTCCTTCCCCCTAATTGAACAGTATTTTATAATTTTTCCTAAAAATATCAGATTTAGAGTATCATTTTTCCTTAAATAAATAACTATCATCTTTAATAATTTTAACATTTTATAGCAAAATGATTGATTGCGGTCCCCTAATTGAACAGTATTTTATAGAATTATATTTGTACGTGAATTTTACGATGAGTTCTGTTTTATTATATTTTAAAATAATTTTTTTAATTTATTTTTATAAAGAAACACAAATTCTTTTAGTATTAAGTTCTATTTTTAGTTTTCAAAATTTTTTTTAACAAGCAACTATTTATTTATTTCTGAATGTAAAAAATAGAAATTATTTCTAATAAAAACAAAATTAATTACCTAACAATACTAAAAAAAAATTATGAATATAAAAAATAAAAAACTCAAAACGAGCAATTAAAGTTTACTTCCATTTTTTTTATCCTTTATAATATTCCGAAGTAATTGCAATTCTGGTGGGTCACTGCCTTTGCAAAGGGAGTTATATATAATGCTGTTTAGTGTCGACTCGAAGAGCTATGTGTTCAATACGAGGAGTGAAATTAGGGTGTATTTATTAATGCATAACTAAAATAATATGAAATTTAATTTGAGAAGTAATTATTATTTTTGGTTGTGAGATGAGAAGTAATTATTATTTTTGGTTGTAAAATGAGAAGTAATTTGTGTGATAGGACATCGGAATAAGTTGTTAGATTTCTGTAGACGCTCTTTACTAATAATACTTTATTACAAGAACCAAAATAAGTAAGTAGGAAATCTATTACTATTTTTAGAGAGAAAGGAAACATATTAGTAAATATGTGTTTATCAGTGGCAGAGTGTTAGAATTTTTTTTTTTTTAATAAAAAGTAGATAATTTTATTGAAATATTAAACTGTTAAAATCCATGTTTATGATGTAAAATTGATAAAAATTACATTGAATTCTTTTCAATTTCAGCTTAAATTTTTCATGTCATATTATATAATATATAAACTTAAAGTTTTAGTTTAATATATTATAATATGTAAGAAAAATTATATAACATAATTTTTAAATTAATAAATTAGACAGCACTTAAAGGAGTAAAAAAATTAAATAAAAAAATAAAAATTGTGCGATGCTTTTCCCTAAAATACACTGAGCTTGCCGTTCAATGTTGAAACTTTAAAAAGGTAAACAAGACTCGCAAGGTCAAAAGATCAAGGAAGCTCTAGGAGTTTTTAAACAAAGGCAGTGTTGGCTGGAACCATTAGTTGTCTTTTTATCTCATTTCTCATGACCAATCCATATCTTATCATTTCTTTGTTTGCCTTTTTCTTTTTTCAGTTAAAATCATGGATTATATGCATAATATCTTCTCTATATTATATACGACATTTTCACATTTATAAGCGTACATAATAAGAAATTATCCTCATAAATGTACTATTATTTTTATCAAACGGGAAATTTTCTCTTTTTAATTATTATAAATTTTATAAAAAAATTCAAATAATATTAATAAGATTTAAAGCATTTATTTTAATATTTTCCTAAAATCAAATTATAGATAAAGCTCTAAATATCGATGAATTGTAACTTAAACCAATTTCTTTTATAAATTAATCATTTTTAATCATATTTAAAAAAAAATTCAAAACAATATATTATTATATTTAAATTATATAATAATATACTCATTTTTTGTTAGTTTTTTTAAAACATTATTTTTAACAAAAAAAAATCTTCTATTCATGAATATCTCATAGTATATATATAAAAGGTTTTTTTAAAAGAAAAAAGATTTGATAAAGATGCATAGATCTGTGTAGAAAAAAATATTTTAAAAAAACTTACACAAAATAAAAAGGATTAATTAATTTTTAAAAATAACACTTATTTTTTGATATACATATTTTAATTTAAATATAATAATATAAATTAAAATAAGTGTCTAAAATTATCTATTTGTAAAATAAAATAACTTATAACAAAATTCATTTTTAATTATAGATATTTTAATCTTGACTTAAATACAATAATTTATGCACCTAAACTCAAAAAAGCAAAGAACTAAGTCATGACAAAACATCTCAAACAAAAATCAAAAGATATTGTCTCCCAATTTCCATATTCTCCACCTTTCACCTTTTTTTTTAAGCTTTTTAGGTGGTTAAGTTTTGGGTATATCTAATTTGTATCCAAAATCCTCTTTTTATTATCTTTTATATTTTTGTTATATGAAATATGTGTTTTGATTAAGACTGTTTATCGGATCAAAACTATTGATTTTACACTTATTCGATCCAATCTAACCATCTGTTCGGATTGAAACATCATAATTTGTAACCGATCTGATCACCTCTTATATCCGCTCAATCTGATCCGTAAACTATTCGGATGACATCCGATCAATCCGACTAATAAATTTAATTAACTCTATTTTTTTGTATTTTTAAATAAAAAATTTTAATTTTTACATAAATCATAACATAAAATTATTTGACTTAAAAAAACATTAAAAAATTAAATAAATACATATTAATTATATATATATAATTTAATAAATATATATTAATTAAATATATATATATAATTAATTTCGATCGGATCGGATGAAAAATCAACGAATTGGATCAGATAATCAGATTTTTTAAACAATAAACTACGTAATAGTAAATTTAAATTTAAATTCTATACATATAATAATTTTTATTATTTAATAAAAAAATTAAACTTAAAGTCGATCATGCTTGATTCTCTTAAGTTGTTAATGAGACTAAAATCTACATCTTCTACTTTTTCTTCTCTCCAATACCTAACATCCACCTAGCCATTCCTCAAATTTTGTAATTATATGCTCTTGTTTTTTCATATTGGAGGACAGAAGTCATTCCTATATCTCATTAAATTATTATTTAAAATATAATTTATCATGTAATTAATTAAGGCAAAAAAAAAAAAAAAAAAGAGAAGTGTTATTTGTCTATAAAATAGTCAATACAGTACAATATGACTATTTGAACATGAACAAACCACCTTCACTTCCCTCCGCCATTCACGGTACTATAAAATATCTATATATATATCATTCAATTATATTCCACTAAACTGAACTGAACAGAACAGTAAGTTCCACAATTATAAATATTCAAGGCCATAAATTACTTATCGCTATTGGAGTATTAATGATGTGATCATATATTTCACACAAACTAAAAAATAGTATTTATTATTAGAATAAGGGGTTTACATACAAATTACAAAATATGTATCAAGTATTACCTTTACAAAACATTCTATTAACCCAGAGTAAACGTAAACACATAAGTTACTCGTAGATAAATAAATACTATCTTCTCACAATAAATTAATCACAAATCTCAATATTTTAGTTTTATTATTTAAAATTCAAAGATAATATTATTCTAGAACTTATTATAACAATCATGATTTTATTGATTATTATTTTCACATGGTATATTTTATATTTGAGCTGACTCATTTATAATTCTCAATAATAAAAAACAAGAAAATGCAGACCTTGTGGGTGACTCTTTGTACATAATAAAACCAGTATAAGTTGTGATCCACTAAGCCTATTCCTTGGAAAAGGAGATTAAAAACAAGTTGGGAAAAATATTAGGAAAAAGAAAAAGAAAAAAAAAGGAGAAGCCCATTGATCATATTAATTTGCTGATCACTGTTCCTACAATAAAAACATGACACCATCACGAGGGAAATTGAAGAAAATGGTCTTTTTATTATTAAATCAGCTCCCATCGTCTAAAAAAAATACAAATTACTATCTTGGGAATAATAATAATAAATAGATTAAATTTTGGGTAAGTGCAGCCTGCAATCGGTGAATTTATTTTAAAATTAGATATTTTTATGTGTATCTTAAATTGAATTGTGTATATATATAGTAAAAATTGAAACATGTTTGAGCTTTTATTGTTATTAAGTTAGACAATTTAATCGTATTTTTACAATTTATGGATAAAAGTTTTGGTAAAATCCATTTTCAACATCACTCATAATGAGCTGAAATAATAGGTCCGTGAATATTTAATTATAATTGACAAAATTTTCAGATAAATTTTTGAAAGTAACCAAAATGTCCCAACATAAATAAAGTATGAATTATACAGATGGTATTTAAAATTTTGACCTTCTTATGATTTGATCAAGTTCTTTGTTTACTATTTAGTCCTTATTGCGTTTTTTCGGAAGTGTTTGATGGAAAGTTATCATTTTGTTAGTTGGTCACGTGTCTCCCTTCTAGTAACTGGTACTTAAATAAATATGGTACACTAATTTAATTAAAATTTATATAAATATAAAATACCATAAAATTTTTATACTTAAGACATTTTTAAAATATAAAAGAAATTGTCACGATAAAAGGTCAGAAAATGAACATGGATTTTTTTTCCCAGAATATTACCCTAAAAAAAGGCAGAAAATTAACATAAAACAAAATTTTCAAAAAATAGCTATGAAAATTCTGCAAAAAAAATTCAAAAAATCAGCATAAAATAAAACAAATTTCTAAAAATACAAACTTGCTCACAACCAATTCTTTCATCAACTTCTCTTTCACAAACACAAAAGCAATTCTTAATGTTACTATTCATTTCTTTAAAACTCAATTTTTGAAGTTCAAACTTAAAGAAAATGATGAACAACGTACGACAAGGAAAAAAAAATAGAGAAAGGATATATGAGAGGAAGATAATTTATGAAAAAAAAATTGAGAGAATTTTAAAGATAAGAAGAAATGTAGAGGTGAATAATTATTATGTGATATTTCAAAAATAATCCTATCAAAAAATATCATTTTTGAAAATAATCTTATAAAAACAGGTAATGTGACTAACATATATTAAAAAACATAATTTTATGATTTTTGTAAGTTTGATTATAATTAATGTATTTATTCTACTATGCAAAAAATTTGTGTAATAAACTCTAATAGTTTCAAACCCTTTTATAAATTATCATATTTAGTCTGAATTTAAAAATAAAATATTAAAATAATAAATTTTAAAAATTAATAAATTAAATGATATAAAAATTAATATTTTATATTCAATCTGATTTAAATTTATTTAATTGAAATGAAAAGGAAGTGAATTTTATCACTAAAAGTTAAAAAATAATAATAATTTTTAACACATTAAAATTTACTACTACAGGTAATTTGGTAATTTTTAATTTATACCAAATATATTAAAATTTGAAAATACAATAGATGTATATTGCAAAAAGAATTAAAAAAACAAATGGTAGAATCTTAAAACGTTTAAAAATGTAGTCTTTTATGTAAAAGCCTAATGCTTATTTAAAACTAGCATGCACGTGACTAAATACGTCACTCGATGACGCTGTTTGTTTGCATTTATCTTCAAGGAGGAGGACTGGAGGAGGTTTCTCTTTCTTTATTTATTTATCAGTATCTATGTTTCTCTTAAATAGCTAGAAATTGTTATTTCAATTTAAAACAACTAAAACTAAATAATAATATTATATATCATAATTTTATTTTAAACCCGACTCTTATTCCACTCATTCCATCTCATCTCATATTTTATTTTACCAATTTTTTTCCCCAAAATTTTTCGCAGTATATTTAAAGAAATTTCAAAAATATATATATATTCTTAATTTTTTTAAAAAAAATTTGAGGGTGAATATTAATACTTGTTCAAATTTTTAAGTTTTTATTACACATTTGTTGTAAAAATAAGGATGGCAAGATGTTATTTGCCCATAGCTTTAGGATCGTGGGGTCAATTCCCACCAAAAACGTGTTTATATATATTTTTCAAGTAAAAAAATACATATTTATTATGAGTTGTAAATATTATTTGTAAATAATAAATATGTATTCATATCTTAGAAAAATATAAATATATATTTATTTTATTTATTATAAAATGAAAAAAAAAGCTTATTTTTTTAAAAAATAGAATTTCACACATTCTTTTAAACCTATTAATTTTTTTAAATAATTAAACTACCCATTTAACATAATTGAAAATCAAACTATAGATTTTCTACTACTTAAATGAACTATGTCATTGAATCATAATTTGTTGGATCATTTTAAACATAATATTTTTTTATTTAATGCTCATTAGATCATTTTAAATATATATTATATTTATATTACATATAAAAATTCTAAATCATGTATTATAATTTTTTCTTCAAAGTTATCTATATATTTAAAATTATGATTATTATTATCCTTAATCCTTACTTATTATATAATTCATTCAAGATATTTATTTTTGTTTAAAATACTTACAATTATATTAATTATTATTTAAAATATTATTCGATATTCAGTTTTTTTATATATTTATAACAATATTATAGTTTTAATTATAATAAAACGTTTTACTTAATCAGATGCAATGCACGTATTTATAATTAGTATATATTTGTGCACGTTAAGGAGATTAATATTTTTAACTAATAAATATAATCTATTATTTTAATTAATAATAAATAATTTAAATCATTGTTATTGATAATATCTCAATTTGAAATTTATAAATAGTTTATAACTTTTAAAATTAATTAACGCGTAATTATATATTTATTATTAAACGAAAGTAATTTATTATTAGTATCCATATCTTACGTTATTTTGAAGCTTAGGCTGTAGCTATTTTTGAGTTGAATAGTTGGATGATTTGATAAAAGTAAGTAACAAGTGAATATATCAATCTATAATTAATGTACTGGTCTTGAATATGAAATCTCGTGTAGCTTTCATTGACATTACCTTCTTTGGTAGGACCCCTTAACACTTGCATAAGTGTCGTCTGGAGAAATGATTAGTTGTTTTTAAAATATAGGGTAATATGATATTTCAATTAAATAAAATTTAAAATTAATATAAATATTAAAAAAAGAGATAAAAAATAATATAATTAAATAAAATATGCTTAAAAAATAATGAATGATGCAGCTGGTTGTTGGTACCTGTTGTTCTATTAACATATAATTATAAAATATTAGATAAAATATAGTAACAATTATATATATATATATATATATATATATATATATATATATATTAATGTATTTAAAACATTAAGGTATTTTTTAATAAAATTTTATTATATAATACATTATAATTAATGAGCTTAAATTTGTGGAAAAATTGGTGAGACTTGCTGCATATAATGTATTGGATAGATGAAATATATTAAAATTATATTATGATTAATCTGTAACATGTTTAATAACAAATTATATAATAGTTTATAAGATTAAAAATAAATATTTTAATAAAATAATATTATTTATTGTATGTAATTTTATTATATATCAAAATAATTTTAATTACAAAAAATCATAATATTATTATCATAATAAAATACTTCTATAATACAAATTATAATTTAATGTCATTAATATTAAATAAAATTATTATTAATAAATTATTTTTATAATAATAAAAAATAACTAATTTTCTAGTAAACAAATTATACTTGTTATATAGTTGCACTAAAATTAGTAAGTGCATGTAAATACATTTGTATTTATTTTAATTATAGTTGTTGTATTTGGTGCGAATATAAATGTAAGTTAAAATTTGTTTATTCACGTTACTCATAAAGAAATAGTTGGGAACGGTGTTCAAAACTTCCAGCTGGTTAGCTTATGCCGGTCATTCTCATCCCACACACATTTCAAAATTCAAACACTATCATCATTCGTATTCGTACTACTACAAACGGGGTCAAACCTTGTAAATAATTATTATGAAATTACAACTTCTCCAAATAAAAAATTATTACAGTGGCCGACAATAAGTTTCTCCCTCCACATTCAGACACAAGCCTTTTTCAAACATGACATTTGCCGATTTTCCCTCCTCTCATCCACTAATAAACCCGTTTTCATTTATTTTGTAAGAATACGTTCACATATTACTACAAAGTATTTGTAGTCTATTTTTGTCATCCGTAGGTCTCTATTTCATGGGTTCACCATGTGATGAGTATAAAACATAGAAATAGAATAATAAGAGATGATATCAGACTTCCTTCATATGTAATGGCTCCTCTTTTTGTATGTTTGCACGTAAAGAATACACTATAAGCGTAGTAGAGTATACATAAGAAATTTTGAGATTTTAAAGGCTAATTTATGTTTGAAATATATATATACCAAAGAAAAAAAAATGAGATTTTAACGTGTAATTTATGTTTGTGATAGATAGAAAAAGAGGTTCAGAACCCGGATAGATTTAAGACAATAGACATCTCTCATAATTTCATACATACAGCCCTGCAGCTATAAAGGTTCTTGGTAGTAGTAGCTAGCTATGTTCATCAATAGTTTTTTTCCTGATAAAATGCAAACCATCTCTACTATATATTAGGCTACCACCACTAGATAGACTATTACCGATTACCCATTTGCCCACTGGAATTGCAGAGATGGTAGGCACTTTAACTTCACAAAACATTAGATGGAACATTAATATGAATATATAATCTATTAATTATTAAACATGAAAGTAAGGATATTAAAAAGGAGATGGATTGATTTAATAAAAAAAAAGGTAATTAGCTAGCGTGGAATGCAGAGGAGATCAGAAGCAGTAAGAACAAGCTGATCAAGATCACTAGTCCTGGTCTTCTTGGACAGAGGATCCGGCGAGGCAGAGACTGATGATGCCACTGCCCAAGAGTCGTTAGAGCTTTGTGTGCTTATTAACACATCCATTACCCCATATTGACTACCCGGGTCTTGGTTTATCTCAAACTTGCGTTTCTTGGATTTGTTATTGCTTGCCAATTCCGTGATTAGCTTACTACAATCCTCCACTTTGTCCTGTTTTGTGGATGAATTGTATCATTATTTTCATATTAGTATATCTAAATTTTAAAAAAGATTGAAAATTAGGAAAATCAGAGAAAGAAAGAACCTTACCACGTCAGTTCGGAGAATGCCCAAGAGCTGGGTTTGGAACTGAACTTGAAGACATGGTTCGATGCTATTCACAACGTACAACATTGTCGCAGTAGCCACTACAGATGGAAGATAAGAAATAGATCTACCATCTGTAATTAAGAAATCAGAGAAAAAGACAATTATTAAAGACAAAATTGAAGAATTTGAACCCATTTATTGGATATGGGTTCGGATTTAAAGATGAATCTACTAAAACATACCTGAAATGAGAGAGACAACGGTCCACTCACACCTTCGGAGAAATTCAAAACAGAGATGGTCTTTCAAGCCGAGTCTTCTCGTCATGAAATCAAGAAATGAAAGTGGAGTTACAGGGTTCATTTTCCACTCTAGAGTGGACAGAACCAGAAGTTCCATTCTCTTAATCGTTTTCGCTTCAAAGAAGTACTTATAATCTTCCACCTAATCATATTCAAAATCCAACATAATTCATTTACAAATAAAATTAAGGGATTGAAGAGATTTAATGGATAAAAATTTCAATAAATGGAAAACCCACTTGGAGGTCCAAAAGAAGAGGCGCTTGGGTCTCTTCAACCTTGGCAGCTAAAGAGATACAGGCAACAGAAGCAAGCTGACTCATCCATGGCTTCTCTGTTTGGCATTGAAAGCTGGAGAGGAACCTATCAAGAAAATCGACGGCCAGAATCGCAGTAAGAGCAGAGAAAGAGTAGTGGGAAACGACCTTCAGCATCCAATCTACGGCCTCTCTACGAAACCCAGCAAGAGATGGGTTGGTTTGGAGGGTTGAATGTAGTTGATTTTGTTGTTCTTTAGAGAGCAAAGAGACGAGCTCTTCATCTTCCCAGAACAAGTCTTGGTCTAGCAAAATGTGAGGCTGCCTTATATTTGAGACAGAGATTGTAACGTTCTTATTAATAGTATTATTGCTGTAACAAGAAATCTCAGAAATTTGGTGGTCTTCATCTTCTGGTTTTTGTTGGACTTGGAAAAGGTCAAACTTAACATCATCGACCTCCAAATGTTCTTCAGAGCAGTAAAGAGCGTCAAGGCTAGAAAATGCACTTAGTTCTGGATGGTAATGATGGTGCTGTTGAGCCATCTTCTTCTGAGAAGAAGAGGTTTTGAGTTTGGGTTCATTTTAGGTCTGAGAATTTCAAGACGGTAAGAAAATATAGCCTAACCATATCTCTCTCTCTCTCTCTTTGCTCTGTGAAATGAAAGAGCAGATGGAGAGGCTTCTTTAGAACCCAAAGGGAGTATTTTATTTTGTGGTTTTTTTTTAATTTAATAACTCATTTTATTTAGATATGTAATGGATGTGACGCGCGCAGAGATGTGAACATGCATGAAAATATTCCTACATTTCTCTATATTTATATGGAAATTTTGGTAAAGTGTAAAATGAAAATATCGATATAAAAATGTTAATTTTAAAATCTCTTTTAATTTTTCATGAAAATATCTAAAAATGTTAAAAAAATTGGATATATTTTTAAGTTACTTTGTACTTTCTAAATATTGAACAAAAAATTTGAAAATATTAATTGTATTATTTTTATTTTTTAAAATTAAAGACAAGTACATGGATAAAAAAATATTTCTCAATAATTCTTCGATAATAATATTTGTAGATTCAACGTATCAATGTCATATTTGTATTAAAGTCATTTTCTTAAAAAAATTCACGGAATGTAAGGAAATAACAGTAAAAATATCATTTTATGTTAATTTTGCTTCAAATTGTTATATTTTTCAACGTTGGTGATATATTAAATATATTAATAAAATTTAAGGAAATTTCTGGTTATTTGATTTTAATAAAAGATTTATAAATATATATATATATGATTTATTATTTAAAATATATTAAAATTAATCTTTGGATAATAACTTTCTATATTTCATTTTATAAAAACACGAAGATCCATCAATTAATTTTTTTCACCTATAAATATTAGTATTAATAATAGTATTATTTAAATATATATATATATATATATATAATCATTATGTATAATTTTATATTGTTTTTTTTAGTAAAAAACTATTAATTTTGTATTATATATAATGATATTAAATGAATATTTAATTTTATCTTAATTCATTTAAAATAGATTAAACCAGTTACAAGTTAAAAAAAATCAAATTTACTTGTTTAATGAGTTCAAATAAACTATTTTACCTGATTATTATAATTAATAAAATACGTTTGTTAAGGATAATATTTTTATAATTATAATAATATCATTATAAAATAACATAATTAAATATATTTTTCCTGTTTATTTTATTAAAATATAATATTTATAATTAATATTTTATTTTTAAATAAAATTATAATTATTTTATTTTATTTATAAATTATTATCATATATAAAATATAATTTTAAATTGATACACTTCTAATAAAATTTATTATTTGTAGTTACAACTAAGAGAATTAAAATAATAATAAATATGATTTAAAATTTATTAAATTATTATAGAGATTAAAATTTGTATTTATTTTTCAAGTTAAAATAATACTTTAATATAATTATTATACGTATAATATTTAAATAACATATAATAAAATAAAATATGTATTTATTTATAATTTTAATAATAATTCGACATGAATCGAATTGAAATATATTATAAAATCTATCTATCAAAATCTCGTTCGAATCGAAATGGATTTTATACCTTTTAATTCAAATTATATCTAAATTTCAAATAATTATATAGTTTACAACATTTGAATATAAAATTTGTAAGTCTAATACGATCCTAATAAAATTAATCCAATCAAAAATTTTAATTTAGATCAATTGATTTAATTATGAATTTTCTCATGAAAATGGTTGAAAGTATAAATTTTAAATTTTTTATGTTTTTTTAAAATTTTTTATATAAACTAATTAGAAGAAGTCGCGTGAACGACACGCAAATATAGGAATTGATTGGACAAACCATGCAGATAAAAAGGCTTAATCGTAGATCATTACGTGTGTAGTATGATGAACAACTACGACATTTATCAACACCGTGTTCATTTCGAGTTCATCGATTGGTTAACACTCTTCCCATATGTCGTCACTTGATTCATTCATTATTTTCACATGGATACCACGCAATCTGTAACTATAAATCACATTGGATTATGTGGCGTTAACTCAACTTTCATTGATCGAACTAGTCCACACATGTCACGCATCTCGCTCTTATTCACCCATTAAATTTAGCTTGTCATGTGTCTCTTGTCTATTCACCAACACTATTAATTTTCCTTTTTTCATCTCAGTTTGTAATCTGAAGCTAATATGACAGTCTAAATTTCATTTGAATTTAATTTAATCTTATAATTGTCCCACAAATTCTAATTAGTCAAAATTAATATAATTTTTATCAATTTTTAGAGACAAAAGACAAAAACTTCAAAAAAATTCACAAGAAGATACAATTTTGGTAGAGATTTAAGAGAATATTGGTATTACAGTTCAAAAGATTGATTGTATTTCTTCTTCTTTTTCTCCTTTATCAATTTTTGTGTCTTTATTTGTGAAAAAATATAATATTTATGAACAAAATTATATATAGTTTATTTATTAATCTAGGGGTATTATGATCCCAAATTTTACCATTTGATGATCTAATATTTTACCTCATTTATGATTTCAATTTAATTATATTATTTAATCTGATTTTTATGTTATTAATTCTTTAACTAACAATTGATCTATATAGAAAATTAAATAAATTTGAGATAATTATTTAATTTTTTGAGTTGATTAAATAACATGCATAATTCATAGGTAGAGATGTATGATTTTTTTGTATATGATACATAATTTGTTAACTTAATAAATAATATGTAATTTAATTGACATGAGAGTGCTATTAGGTTAATTATTATATGATCTATAGTTTACTTGATAGAGAAATACATGTTAGATTATATTTAATTTATAATGTAATTGATTGATATGTATATTGAGGGGATTTTAGAGACTTACATGTTTTTAAAATTAGAGGATTAAGTATTCATAGTTTTTCATATATATTTTTTGTTATCAATTATAATTTAATTAATTATTTTTATTTATTATTAATTTTTTTTTAATTTTGTCTCCTTAAAATATAAAAACAAAATAAAATTATTTTTTATTTTACAAATTAGTTTATAATAACATAATATTTGTAGTAATAATCTTTTCTTATTATTATATTACTTGTTACAATGTATATATTTGTGTATTTATTGAACATAAATCGTATCCAATTAATTATAATAAATTTAACATTGAAAACATTATAAACTATAATCAAGAGTTAAAAATATTAATAAATAAAATCAATTAGTAAAAAGAGGTTAAAAATTTCTTCATCCGACTCACACTGAACTAAAAAAATTGGTTTAATTTAGATTAATTTTTTAAATTTATTTATCTAGATTGATTCTCATCTTATAATAATTGTTTATATTATATTGATTTCGATTTTGTCGTAAATTTAAACTAATATAAATATATATGTTTGATATTTTTATTTGATAAATAATGATTATATTTAGATTTTTTATTAATATATTTAACTCATAAATATTATTTATGTTATAATATACATTCAAATTATAAAATTAAATTTTTTTAGTAGATAAAATTAACACAATTAGCGTATTATTTTTTATTTTTATTTTTTAAAATTTATACAAAATTTAAAATTTAACAACATTTTTTCTAAAACTTATATTATTTTTCAAATATTCATTGATATGAACATACGAATGATATTCTTTATTTTAAGTAAATTAAGATATCTATATTTTTGTCGTACATGTGCATTAAAAAAAGTAAATAATTTAAATAACATCTTAAAACTCAAATTAACCAAAATAATTTACTTTTTTAAATTGAAAGTGATATAAGTTAAATATTATGAGTGTTATTTTAACTTTTAAATTTTAAAAATATTAAATTTGGTATATAAGGTAGAAAAAGTTTTATATAAAATAATTGCATGGGTATTTTTAATATAATATTATTTATATTTTAATTAAAATAAAGATTATGATAAAAATAATAAAGATGTATATCTACCTAAATTATTTATATTTAAAAAAATATTTATTATAAATTATGAAATTATAATAATTAATTATAGGTTAAAAATATATCTTATTACGAAGTTAATAGTTATATATTATATTAATTATAATTTATTATTTAAAAAAATATAATATATATTTATATTATATGATATATTATAATTATTTAGTTGTTAAAATAATATTAATATAAGTGATTTTTTTTTAAATATTTTATTTTAAGTGATTTTGAGACATATTTATCATACAAAACTTTCTATCATGGACCATGCAACACAATAAATTGACATGTGAACTTCGTACCTTCTACTGCTGCGTCCAGCTAGCTGGCCTATGTTATTTCATTTTATATTTATACTTGTCTGTGGTTTTCTTTGCTCAATTTTTTTTTACCTTTTCTTTTATTAGAAAAAAAAAACAAAGATGGTTCAATTTGTTGCTTTCATTAATACCAGTCTAATAGACTATGATTTTTAAAATATTTTGTATTCATTTCATAATATATTCATTTATGAATGTAAATTAAAGCCAATTTCCAAAATTTTATAACTAAAATTTTCATTTAATTAACTTATTTAAATTGTTAAGTGTGGCTAAAATATATGGAAAATAATATATAATATTTTTATTTTAAATAATTATTAAATATATATTATTGTTATTTATGTTGTGTTTAATGCTTGATATATATATAAAACACATGTTTTAATTAATTATAATTTTATATCATATAAGCTCATTGGATGGTGGTGCCTATCAACACTTAAAATTTGATTAATGCTTAATGTTTAATAAAATTAATACATAGCTATTGCGTCGCTGGAGAAGATGTTGTATTATTTGTGTGACAGTGGTGGTAATTTGGGCTTTCATGTTATGAATCGGACGCAAAAGTATATGGAAATTTTTTTAATTAAAATTAATTATTAATTTTTTTATATATAAAGATGTGATTTTTTTTTAATATTATAAATATATAAATTTATTTAATTTTTAATAATATTAAAAAATGTATAAATTTACATAAAAAAAAGACTAACATAATTCACACTACACGAAAAAAAAGTACAATATAAACCTACACAGCTCATATTAATTACCACCCAAAGAGGTGGGGGAGATGGGACCACTTTTGTGATCCATTATTAATTAACTACTAATTTTTAGTTTTATTTTTAAGAAACACAATTTTTTTTAAATAACAACACAACTAACATATTAATAATAAAAATTATGAAAATTTAAAATCTAAATCTTCTACCTAATCAAATAAATTAAATTAAAAATATATGTAAAATCCATTTTATTATGATTGTTAATTTCTCCTCAAATATTAATAAAATTATGGTTAGTAGATTATCATTATAATAATTATAATTTAGTTTATAAAAATATTATTTGTTTAAATATTTTGTTGACACAATGGAAAGCACCTAACACAAAGCCCGAACCTTGAAAATAACTTCTGAATTCTTATGCAGCTGTAATGGATTGAAAGCAAATTAAAGAAATTACGTTTTCTATTCCATAAAATAAAATAATAAAATAAAACAATATTTCAATCCATTTTAATATCTATACAATTTCGTATGTGAATGCATCTTTTGTATATATATATATATTAGTGATTGTCTATAGGATCAACAACTTTTTCTTTTTCCTTTGCCTTTGCCTTTCCTCCATTTCGAAAAAATAAACAAATAAAAATCTATTTGTGGAAAAACATTAAAGATAATTATAAGATAAATAGGAAGTATGTGGAGATGAATAAGAACTAAGAAGGGTACGGTGAGGAGTTAATGGACCTTTAAGATCGCAAATATGATATCCTTTTTTAATTGATGATTAACTCGTACGAAAGTAAGCAAGCAGTAAAAGGGTAATGTGGCTACTATTATCATCCATAGCCTTCGCCGGATAGTCCAGTTCAACGCCAGCTTCTTTTTGGAAACTGCGGCCAAGTCCAAGAAAGATTTTCAACTCTAGACCTACCTTATTTTCCGATTTAACACAACACTTTCTTAAGAGTAAGTAGTACACATCAAAATTGCAAATTATATATATATATATATCATTATTTTAAAAGTATATAAATAAATACACCTTCAAAGCTCCTGTACAAAAGGAACGCGTGGAAGATTTCTGCAAGGAGAGGTTGCTTTCTTTCTTTTCTTTTTGTTTAGGTTCGTTCTCCAAGAAATGTAGCTACCCATTATAGAGAAAAAGAGAAAAAAGATCTAATACACATCAGAAGACAAAAAGTGCTTGCTAGTTGCTAGCAGGTAAAGACATAACCAATGGAGAGATAGGAAATAGTCTTATAATTAAGATGGTTTCCAACCCACTCCACCAAAGTACCCATCAAAGTCTGAATAAAACTGAATAAAGGAGTTCTGCCAAATGTTTTTGTATTTCAGGCTTTCAAAGCAATCTTTTTTTTTTTTCCTTTTGTTTTGTTTTGTAACTCTTATCGGCAAAAAAATTTCACCGTCTATGTGTTTAAAAAAGAGAGTAGATGTTTCATATTTCTAGTCAAAGTCAGATAAGCCCACTCTCTGAAGAAGCAGAAAGTGGCTTATTTTCTCACTTTTTTAGCTTTCACAGCAACAGAAAGCAAAACCCTTCCTTGAAACTCAACAACCATAACCCCATAGAAGGTACTGTGTTGCCTGATGGGACCATCATCGGCATCTTTAATTACAATTTTTCCTTAGGGAGAAGAAGATCGTTCATCACTTCTCCATTATTGACTTATCAATTGACATTTTTTTCCTTAATAGGAAAATAACTCATTTCAATTACATTAAAAACAAACACTGTTGTTTTGTTTTGTTTAATTGCATAACTCTCTTTTAAACAACATTGAAAAAGAATCAGGACATTACAAAATAACCTAGCGCGCCAGCTTCGAGAACTAACCCAAAGCATATAAAGAGAGAGAGAGAGAGAAAAATTAATTGTGTTTTATACGTACAAAATAATTTTTTAAAATACTCAACATATGAGATCCCATAAAAAATATCCAAATGTTAACTTCAAAATTTTTAACAGAAGTTCACGCGTCTTTGTTGAGGGAAGTATCTTCAACTTCATCTCCTTCTCAATCTCTCCCTCCATTTATCTCTCTCCACTCATTCACATTACCCTCGTTTTTAGAAGCAGAGAATGACTTGGTGCATCGGAGCTCAGGGAAAAATGAGGTGGGACGGTTCCGATGGGAGGTAGTTCCACCGCCAGCGTTGGAACCGGAAGTTTGTGGGTTGAAAATGGCCTTTAGTGCAGCAGCTGCAGTGGAAGTAGGAGGTGGTTTTTGAATAGAGGAAGATGAAGCAGACTAATCGAGTACAGCGAGGCGCTCACAGAGACATGAAGGGCAAAATCTCGTGAAATGCTCTTCTGGGTGGCGTTGACAAGAGGTAGAAGGATGATGGGCTTGTGGTGGTTGTGGAGGCAACAATGGTGGCTGTGGTTCTATGGTGCTCGGATTCATAACCGGTTATAGTACTCTGTTTTGCCAACTCCATTGCTTCTCATGTTCCGAAGTTCAATATCAATGTTGTGTGATTGGTTGAGAAATTGATATACTGTGAAGAAAACACTCTAATTGAGCAATTGAAGAATTCCTGCAGTTGAAGAAAAATTAACTAAAACGTACGAAAAGAAATTTCACTGTAAACAGATAAACAAAGGAAGATACCTAAAAATTTAGAAATTGAGCAATTTACCTGACAAAATCTTCAATAGAAAACACATAAAAAATCACTAAAACAAAACCCAATCCATAAACACCAGAAACAACCTAATCTCGGAAAATAAAATATTCGATTGAAAACCCACAAAAAGTGAAATAACTTCAAAATTAAATTCACGTACTGGGGTACTACCCAATAATTGAAGTCTAGGACATATGACTTGAATTTTAGATCAGTGACATCCCAAAATTTTCAGCCAAAAATACTTGGAAGAAAACAAAATTGACAGCTCAATTCAATCCATGAAGAGCCTAAACAATCAAACCTCGAAAAGAAACATTGAATTGCAAATCATTTTATTGGGAAAATGAATGTTTGAAGAGAAAAGGGTAACGTGGATGAGTGGAGAGAGAAAGGGAGAAATTGAGAGGAAGAAGATACCTGAAATTACTATCATGTCCTCAATAAAAAGCATGTGCATTAACAAATTGCACGTGTCTCACTTCTATTAACTCAGTTAAGGGCTTTTTTTATTATAATCCATAAGTTTTTTATATAACTATAATAAATTAAATATTTTTGATATTTTTAAAAATTAACTTTCTGAATATAAAACGTAATTAATACAAAAAAAAACCAGAAAATGCACATCTTCATCTACCATAAGCAGGCTTAGGAATCTTACAAAGAAAATTCTAACTCTCAGGGAGCTAATAAACAACCTTTCACTAAATGAGCCCACCAAAAACGTCTGCATTCTCCAACAAAACATCAGTGTGAAGCACACTAACCGAAAAATCAAAGTAAAACTGAACCAAACCATCTCCATTTTTTTTTATCGAAACTCCATAGAGCTTTTTTCAAGACGATCTCCATTTCCTCAGCATCCGCATGTATGTTCCTAACTGTCCAGCTAAATAACCTTTTTAAAACTGACAATCAGGCTAGTTCATGCTTTAACTTTGGTATAGCAATGCAATTCCTCACTCACATGACCCATAATTGATTGTTTTCATTTTTCAAACACCCTATTATGTTGATAACATAACATAAAGAGACTCATCAAATCAAATTAATGCTTAATGTTATGTTGATGAGTCTAGCATGCACCAAAAATAACAGGATAAAAAATTTAATTGATCAACTCAATTACTTAAGGCATCTATAGTTTGCAAAGGAGACCAGAGAAAACGATGTAGAAAATTGGGGATTAAACCCTAAAGCAATAGATCCATATCGAAGAGAAAAGGAACCAAAAACAGCAAAGAGTAGACATAAAACAGATACAAAGAAAAGCATACAGAAAAGGATTAAAGAGAACGAGCGAGATTGAATCAAAAATGAAGACCAGTACAAATGACTGGAAGGCGATATCAAAGAGCTCGGGATACTGTAAGGGAAAACAACTTGAAAAAATTGAATAACTAGGTTGCACAAAAGGTTTTTAGAGAAATAATTTTATTTAGAATTATACATCTGAAATTGCAAGTCACATTAAACCGCAAAAGTAAATGATATTGAAAATCTCATAAAAAAGGCAATCATTCAATGGCCCCAATTGAATAATGTTGGAAAACCCCTGATGTAATCTCACAAACATCATAATAATAATATCCATATCCCAACAAACAAAAGAATGAAAGAAAATGGTAATCGGCAACGGAAAGCCCATGATGATAGAATACGAACTAAGAGAGTCGTGACCCACTTAGATTCTTTTTACCCCTTTTAGCATGTGTGCAAGACCTCTACATGTGCCCCCAACTTCAGGGATCACTTTGTCCCCACGAATAAATCCTTTTCATATTCTTTATTTTTTTTCCAAACAAGTTATAACCTAATCTACATGGTTACCTATAATTGGCTGACTACATACTAGAAATAATGTAAAGCATGGAACATTATATCAGATACGATTCGACTTCTCACACTCACCACTAACTTAGCATAGCAACATTCTTATCTTGATCCTCCATTTCGGTAAATTGTTCTCATAGTTACAAGACAGGTTAAATCCTATTGTTCTATTTTAAACTTTTTTTGTAACACTAAAATAGGGTCACAATTTGAGCCGCTCCTCTCAAACAGACACAACTTGGACCATTTTTTAGTTGAAATTAACTACTAATTTTTTTATAATTGTAAAAATATTATATTTTTTATCTTTATAAATAAATAAATTGCATAAAAATAATTTAATTTTCTCATAATATTAAAAAAATGTGCAATTAAGTCAGGTAACATGATCACGTATAACAATGACAAACACGACACGAACATACAACCCACACTAACACCCCTACATTAAAATGACAAATAATGCAATACCATTTATTATAACAACTATGAATTAATCTTTTTATTTATCTATTTAGTTTGCGGTTGTTACAAGTTTTATGATTAACATTGTTAGTTTATGTCATCTTGCAACACTGTGAAGTACATAGCTTATAATTTTTTAAAGTATTATATACACTGCTAGATATTTGTTCATATAATGATACTTAGTAGCTACACAAGCTAGAAGCAAACATTTCAAGTCTAAAGTACAATTTAGTAATCATCTTTGTCCTTCATTTGAAAACAAAAATATTATAGTGGCAAGTTAGCACTCGATGATCGTCTTAGGGTGGGACGGAAGAAAGAAAATTACATAAAATAAGACCATGAAATTTAATAACAAAAATAACACTCTAATAACATTAAATGGTGTCTAATTGGTTAGAATTCAAAATTGAATGGATCTAATTGCTCATAATTCAACCTGAATAGAATCCAACGGGAGGACGTTCAATCTAAAAAAAATTGGGCAGAGTTTTTCTTTATAGTAAAAATATATTAGTTGGACAAAAGGAATACTATTTTTGTTGTTATAAGTAATGTGCAGGCACTTAAAATAATAGATGCAAAACATGTGACTGTTCTGAAGCAAAATTTGCGTGCAACGACATATAAAGAAACTATAATGTATAACTTCAAAGCTCAAGATGATTAATCACTACCACGCTTAAGATGTTCCCGAATAAACCTTTCTGCATGGGATGGGTACTTTTGCTAAATATATGCTCAAAGACATTTGTGATATGAGAAATCTATTCATGAACCATCAGTTCTAATGACAAACAGGCACCTTGAACGTCTATGTAGAAACTGGAGATGTCTATCAACCATCAACCTTTAACAACAATGTTGCGTAGAAGAGCATATAGTAGTACATTCTCATACAGCAGCAAGATATGTAAGATACATCTAACAAATTGCATGTTACATATATTCATTAGCAATGCAAACATCAGTGCAATCAAATTCTATTGACGCATCAAGGACTCGGGAAATAGAGTACTATAAGACTGTCATCCAATCCTGTCCATGCTAAACATTGTTGTTGCACTTCACAAATAAAGTGCCACAATGGATCTCCTAGGTGGAGCACAAGGGAATTACTATATGGTAAATTTCATACTGAATGTATCTCCAGCTAAGCACAAACCATCAAATAAGCTTTAACATTGGGCCACCATATTCTGTCTTTGCTCAGAGCCATGCATGCAGGTAGGTGAAAATTTAGTTGTATATGATAAATTTCCTCTCAAGTTTACTTGTTCACCAATAATCATTGCTTAAATAACTCAGCCAATTATGCTAATTAACTTCTTCACTATTACAAATTACAAATTTACTTAGCCTAGTTTCCATTCCTTATTGATCTTCTTATAAATAGGGCTCATGCATCTCATGAAAGAATAATCAAATTGAAACCAGACACCAAACACATGGATGAAGACATACTGGATGTTTTGCATTTACACATCATGTGGTTTGTAAAATGGTCATTGGTCATCTAGCATATCGAAAGCAGTCTAAAATACCAATATGAATCTCAAGGATAAATCTAAAATGGCAACTAACAATACACAAGGAAGAAAGGTGCATTTACCATAACAAAATGAAGCCCACATCCAATTTTATCTTCTGATTGTGGATGGTAGGCAAGAAGCTTTTCCACCTCAGCTTCCTCATCTTCCCCTGATAGGTATTCTCCATCTTTATATCTAGTGCCAAAAGAAAAACATTTCGGAGAATTTTTTTACTCTTACAAATAAAGCAGGCAAAGAAGTTAAATCAAACATAAATCTGACAATAAATAATAAACATAAAGCAGTCACCACTGAGGCTGACCAAAAGTTCAAGGTAAAGTCCACCTTTTTATTACTGCTAGGGACATAATTACGTCGAGAAAAAAACAACTCTACTAATCATGAAATCCATAGAATGGAGTTCTTTTAAGAAGTGTGGAAAGAAAGCAGCCTTTTGCAGTAAAAGTCTCATCTAATTCCATTATATTGTCATGGGAAAACACTTTTGGTTGTGGAACTGACACCGATTGTACAGATAATGCACAAGATAAGTAGCTGCAAAAACTCCACAGCACGTGGCATGCAACTTAATTAGAGTTGGATCAATAACATGCTATAATTATCAGATTGTGGGCACTATCGCTGGGTTGTTACTGGATCAAGGCTTTGATTTGTACTTACATTGCAATACACTTGTTGATTCTAAGAACTCTATTATCGAATAAGTCAAAAACGTTACCGATGAACTTAGTAGTGCAGTCATTTAATTATGGGCTAGAATTTAAAGTTTGATCTTCAACTTCAGTAAACAATTCCTTAGAACACAGGTAGTGAAAATATAATTCACATGTTCATTGTCATTTTCTACCATTCTCTTCAAAGTTTAACCTTCTAATTTCAATCAATCTTTAACGACAAATCCAAGGCAAATGTTCAATGTTATAAATCACAATGTCCTATAAAAGCTCTCATACTTATTCATACCATGTTCCATCCAACTATAAACGTTCACGTAGGATCGAATAGCATATACCGCTACAAAAAAACGTCAAATTCCACCGCCTTTCTCGATTCACTCTAATAACATTGTAAATCTAAAATCACTAACCAATCTCAACAGCATGGTTATACACCAATTGGGCCATTTTCGTAACATTTACTAACTGCTAAATACTAAAACACCAAGCATCATAAATAAAATATAGCTCGTATACGAGTTCTGGAACCAAAACAAAAATTAAAAATGGTAACCTGTCAGAGTGAAGAATATCCTTGGTAAGCAAGACGGTTGGTTCGATGTCGTTAAGGATCTTCACTTCTATACCTTTCCATCGGCGATAATCAGGATCATCCAACCTCTACGTGGGGAAATTGGGCGGATCCTTGACGTTCAAGCTCAGAACTGCCGTTGTATCGTCCGCGGAGGATACACTCCCATCTGACTGAGTCGAGTAGACAGCGATGTAGAACCATGGCCGGCGATGCGTAGTAAAAAGGGCGGAGGATAAAAGGATGCCATGGTGGAGATGGAGTTGTAGGCGGAGGCGGAGGAGAGGAACGCCTTTGAGGATCGAAGGAGCGGCCACATGCAACCCCAAGTGAAACTGGTATGAAATTTTATTCAGAATAAGGGTACGAAATTATGAATTCATAAAAAATTTCTTGGAACCAAATGTTGCGATAAAATAATAAAATAATTTAAAAATATATAAATAAACGATCACCTTATATTTAAAAAGTAACATATCAATAAAAAAATTACAAAATGCAAAAAAGGAAAGTGAGAAAAAAAAGTACTAATCTTCTCCTACCGTGTAAAAGTAATCAAATTTTCTCATAATATTCGTATTATTAGAATAATTTTAAATGTCTTTTATTAAATAATTTCAATTATGCAAGCAAAACGAAGATGTTTACAATGAAGCAATGAGAAACCACTAATAAAACTTGAACACAAACCTACCTTAAAGTTTTCATTTTATGGATAGAGTTACGGACGATGAAGGTTTAGAAATTTCTTGTTAACTTCTTTATTCCAATTTTAATACTCAATTCTTTTATGTTTTATTTTATTTTATAAATTTAATCAATTTTTTATATTATTTATACATTTATATGCATAATTTTAAAAAAAATATTTTATTGATATTATTTTAAAAATTATGATTAATATAATAAATTTTAAAGATATTATTTATTTTTAAAATATATATATATATACAACAAGTTGTGGTAAGATTAGGAATAAACATAAACATTAAAAAATAGATGGAATCGATCATATTACATATAAATAGAATCTTTTAAGCCATTTTTTGATAATCTATTAGTTTCAATTATATCCTATTTTTTACGTCCAAAATGATTTATTAAAAATTTATATATTAATATTATTTATATATAATGTAAGAATTAAACTTTATGATAATGATGAATTTTATTTTTGTATTATAAGTTAAATAAATTTATTTATTAATTATGTTTAAATTTAAACGAAATATTTTAATATAATAATTTTATTTAAATTATAATGTTTAAATTTTATTTAAATAATAATATTATAATTGATATAGGTTTTAAATGGAACTAAGCAAGCTAACTAATTAACCAAGTAGGTTGGTTATTAGTTTATTTTTGTTTTGTGCATGTGTCACTTTAACTCGTGAATCATCATAATATCAATGTATTGTTCGTGTGTTCTTGCTAAGAATACAATGAATAATAATGTGTGGATAAAAGGATAATACATGTGTTACATCTTTGATTATAATGTTGTATTCCATTTATATTATTAATAAAATGTTAAATCTTAATAAAAATAATAATTTTTTATTTAAAATTTTGTTTTGAGTTATTATCAATTAATTAGCAAACTTCTATGTTAATCAATATTCAAATTTTAATTTAAATCATTTGAAATAATTTAATAATACTAATAATTTAATGAAATCTTTATATAAAATTATTTAATTTTACAGGTGATTAAATTATTATTAATTTTTGTTAAATCCTATTGAAGTGATAGTTTTTTTTTTGAACCAACGAGAAGATGTAATAATATTTTTGGCATAGTATTGAACTAAATCAACTAACTAAGTATAACAAAATAGTTAATAAATATTGTAATTTTTATTCTTACACCATAAATATTAATTTTTTTATTATAAATTATGATTTTTGTGTTAATGTGAATGAAAAAATTAAAAAATTAATTATAAGCATTAATAATGTTAACACTTTAATAATATCTGTGATAATATTGATAATCAAATTATAAACTTTTAGAATATACATGAAAAATGATAATTTGTAATAATAGTATATTAAAAATTGAGAAGCTAATAACAAGTATTGTAATGTTAATAATTTAAGAGTATCCATAATAATATATAAGACATTGAGATTATTTGTGATAAAATTATAAATATTATGATATATGTAATAAAAGATAAAAACAGGAGGATATTTGTATTAATTTTTTCAAAATATCACCTTAATAATATTAAAGGGATTGAATTAGATAAAATTAAACACTAAAATAATTTAAATAGTTGTATTTTTATTTAAATTGATATATTAAATATTTTTAAATAATAAATTTAACATAAATAATTTTTTTTTTATTATTATAAATTTTGAGAAGTGTCATAAAGTTATTTTTCCATAATATTTTTGATCTTAAACGAATTAAGGTCCTAGAAAGATAAAACACTTTTATTGTATGCTTACGTGATAAAGATCATAACATTTCTTGAATTTCCCATTTTTCGCTCAAGGATGACACTTTGTTTATTTTTTCTTTCGAAAATCTACTATTCAAATTATATTTTTGTTTCAATTTTTACCTCTTTTTTTTTTTCTCTCAATCAAACTTTTGATTCAATTTCTATTAATTTCAATGATATAAGTCGAAAATATAAGTAGTCAGATCCCCTCTACATCGAAACGAAATAAGGTCCTAGAAAAATAAAACACTTTTATTTTCATAAAATAAAAAGTTCGTTTTTTTTCTTAATAAAATAGATTTTCTGAAATTCAAGAAAATAAGAAGGCTGTGATTTTTATTCAAAATGATAAATATAAGAAAGCAAGAGCTTACGATGCTTACTGGAACTGTAATATTCTTAATAAAACTAATAAATAGAATGGATTTTTTTTAATTTAAAAATTAATTAATATTAACATTTTAAACTAAAATTCTTTTTAGACTGATAAAACAATTAAGTTTTTTCATTCATTAAAAATTGTCATTATTGATCGTGTAATTGGTGATGGCTGATAGAATTGAGTGGGTTTCTCTCTTAACCCGTTTTAGTAAATGGGTAGAGTTAAATGCACATATATTTATATTTATACTTGTAAATCTATTTACACGAAAAAAAAATTTATATGAAATAAATGTTTAGATGAGAGCATTTTTTAAATCAAAATTTGATCTCTTTGCATATATCTTCATTTTAATTAAAACATAAATAATATTATTTTAAAATATTAAGATACATTACTTAAACATGCCCACATCTCATATAATTTTTTTCCCCATTTACATATCAAAATTTTAATGAAAAGTAAATTTCTTTTATTTTAATGTTATTTTAACATGTAATACAACACTATTAATATAAATATAAATTTATATATCTTTTAACTTTTATTTTGAGTAAATATTCATGTTTTTATAACTTTATTCACATGTCATATTCTTAAATACATTAAACATATTTTTATTATATATTTATATTAAAAAACATGTATTAAGTATGTGTTTAAAAGGAAACTTGTTCAAATATAAAAATGAAAGTGTGGTGTTATTTTCACGATAATTTTATTAATATTATTATTTATTTACTATTAATTCTAATAAAATCACAATATTAATCTTTATATATTAATAGATTATTTTTTATGCATTTATAATTTATATGAAAATATTATTATTTTATTTAAATTTTTATTAAAAAAAGTTAATGTTCTTTAAATCGGCTGCAATTACATCTATCTTTTTATACTATTGCACAGTAAGTATCCGTATCAACTTACGTTTTTTTAAAAGAATTGTGCTATAAATTCATTAATTCTCAAATTATAATTAAATTTATTATAAATATTTACATTTTAAATTATATAATTTAATTTATAAATTTTTAAAACAATAAATATATCTTTAAATTTTAAATTATATAATTTAATCTTTAATATTTTAACCTTTAACAGGTAACTTTTTATAGATGGAACATAATTAATGATTAAATCATAATATAATTTCGAATAAATTTTAAAAAAAGTTAAATAAATATATTTTATATTTTATATTTGATATTATACGTGTAATCAATAAAATTTTAATATATAAGTCATTTTTTTACTATTATATTTATTTTTTAAATACTCATTTTCATATTTATTTTATTTATTAATTATGATAAATTAAAATAAAACTAAAAAAATTAACTCAAAATAATTTGAATACTATTTAGAGATAAATAATATATGGAAGATAATATTATAATAATTTTTTAACCATAATAATTTATTTTTATGATAAAATAATTGAGGATTAAATCATCCATCCTATCAATAGGTGCATAACATAAAATATTTTATTATTTTTTTAGTTTTAAGTAAAAGTATTTTATTTATAAATATATATTATTTCATAATGTTTCTTAACTCTTAATTTATAATATAATAAAATAAAAAATTAATTCAAATATATAATTTTAATTAATTTATAGCAATTAAATTTAACTTATTTTCTTTTCACACCAAAATTTTTCTTTATATTTTTTTCTTTTAATTTGAACATTATATCAAATTATATTATTTGATATCTTATTTCAATAATCTTTTTTAATTTATTTGAATTCTTTTAAAAATGTTAGTGCTTTTTTTTCTTTTATTAGTTTTTTTTGTCAGTTTTCTTTACTTATCAATTTTAAATTGTTAATTTTTTTATTTAAATACTTAAATTATAATTTATATTTTAAATTTTAATATGTTTATTTTATTTTAAAATTTTATATTATAATTAATTAGTTAATTTAATATTTTATTTATTTAGATACTTTTCATAAAAAGTTAACTTAAAAGTTTTAAGTTTTATATTGTAATATGATATAAAAATTTAATATTTAAACCTCTTAAAAAATTTTCTAGCTCCATTCTTTTGCGTTTTAATTTTGTTAATAAAATATGTATTTATAAATTTAAAATTTTTGATGTACGTGTAGATTTTTAAAAAATTAAGAATTCAATCGTATTATTTAAAAATATACGATTTAAAAATTTATAAAATTATGTATTTTAACTTATTAATAAAATGAATTTAATTAAAGTTTGAACAATAATATATTTTAATTTATTAATAAAATGATAGGATTATTGTCACATTATTTTTTAGTAATTATATATTATATTTAATATAAAATTTAAAATTTAATAAAAATAATTTAATTAATATAAAAATATAATAAAAATAAAATATTTTTTATTAATTTATAAAACTTATATTAATTATGATACAGAAATAAAAAGTAATTTTATATTCATTTGTATATTAATTTTTTATTGATTTATGGTTAAAATATTTAATATTAAATTATATAAAATTTATAAATTATATAATTTAATTTTAAATAACATAAAGTAGGGTTGGAATGCATAGAATTTTCAACAAATAAAAAGCACTGAGAAAATAACCTCATCCCTATATGGTTGAATAAAAAAAAGGGGGTAAAGGGTGCTAATAATATCGTGATACGTGTACTATAATTATCCTAACTTTTATTATGATTAATATTAATAATGGCCACCTGAATTGTCACGTCATTGTGTTTCCCACTGGCTTTAATTAAAACTTCAAACTGACTATTTACGTGGACCTGGCTACTCCAACAAAACTGGTTGAAATCCCTATTTCAGTATTTCGGGTCATCATTCAAAGCATACTTTGGAAAAGTATTTCGAAGTCAGATGGTGATAATAAGATCAAGGGCTCAAGTGGCCAGTTTTTTATTTTATCATTTTTTTTTTCAATCAAAAAGATATTCAGACTTCATTCAAATGAAAGGCAATACAATGTATACCTTTATAATCGAATATAATTACACTTTTAAAAGTAAAGGTTAAATAAATATTACAATTAAAAATAAATACCTTTCAACTTAATTTAATTAATAAGCTCACATAATTGGTTAGAGAAAAATAATAATATCTCATTTGGGTTCTTCAACTTTTTTAGTGTTTTTTTAATTATTTGTCTTACAAATTCTAGATCAAGTAAAAATAAAAATCTTTGATAATTCTTCTTCAACCATTTTATTTAGCTAATAGTTAGTTACATACATAACTCTAATGATCTAGATTATCTAACTTGTATAAGACATACATTATCAACCATCTCGCATGTGGTGACTTAGCATTGATGAGTTATAGATCAATTGAGCTCTTTCGAAACATTTCCTTTACCTAACGATTTGACTACGTAGACATGTGAACATTGGGATAAAACGACCTGATGGTTTTTCACATTTCTACCCCACATTCGTGCAAGGGATACATAACCAAGCGATTTGATCGTTAGGATAGCAACTTAATTTTGATAAATTGGTTATAATCGTAAAATATTATGTTTAGGTCAAATCTGTTACTCTAAACAAAGTATCTATCAATGTAACGTTGACACTACCTCTTGTGTGCTTATATATAACACACTAATGAGATGAATGGAAGATCGAACTATTAGCTTTTCTCTAGTATCTCACTAGAATCCCTTACACACAAACACTTCTCCAAATAATTGTGTCTACTGTGGAGCCTTAAATCTTTTTAGTTCATAGTTAGCATTTGAGACCTTACATCTTACATCCCTAGAGAAACAACTTATGTCGTAGGAAAATTCACTCATTTCACTATGATGAGCCTCTATCTCATCCAGAACTAATGAATAGTCCTACTCGCCTAGCCCAAGAGTTTGCTCTCAATAATAATTTATATCACCTATCACTAATTGTTGCAACACATCATGGCCCGTTCCATACGATCTTTAGTTAGTGATGGTATGCGACCTACAGTCTATGACAACACATCCAAACTAACCAAGACAGTTCTACAAACCACTAGTTCTATTAATTACAATTCTGAAAGCATATTTCATGAAAGAGATGTCAGGTTAGAGAGTCTCCAAAAACAAGTGACAGAACTGCAATAAGCGTTTATTAGGTCTCAAGATGATAATAAGAAAATTAGATCAATGTTGATATATGATGATTATTCAGAGGTTGAAAGTTCATTTCAGACCACTACTCCACTGGTAAGGGTAAGCCAGCCAACAAAATCGAAGTGTACCTCACAAGATCCCAGCCAATATTAGCCTAGTATAATTGATGAACAGTACATACCCGCAACTCCAACTCCCAGTCTAGATCCAAAACCTGTATACATGACCCAACCTATCTACCAATATCCTATAGTAAATATACCTCAACAATTCCTAAGACGTACAAGTTTGAGAAACTTTGTACCCCATGGGTGTAAAGTACTACTTGGACCTCTCAATAGTACTCTTGATGATAAATTTGAGGAAATGGAAGAGAAAATAGAAGCAAAGATGAATAATTGACTTAAAAGTCAGGAAAAACTATGACCTTGGAGTGATATTGAAACGATGTGTGACCAGTTGTTGGCATTGTCTTTTTTAGATGATATCGAGTTAACAAAACCATCCCTTAAGGGGGACAAAAGACCCTATGGCCGGCGTCATTCACTTTAAAATGGCCATGGCCATTGTGAGCATTCTGAAAAATAAGAAATAAACCATGTATTGTAAGTTATTTGTTGCCACCTTTCAAGAGATGGCACAATAATGGTTTATTGAATTACCTCTCATTAGTGTAAAACATTTTGACGCATTGGTAAAAGTATTCGTCACCAACTACATATGCAACAAGCACTATTTATTTTCAATTATCTAGAAGAATAGTAAGACCATCGAAACTTATATGAGGAAGTTTAAGACGAAGAAGATGGAAATTTCACAAAGCCCATACACCATTTCTATTGAGGCTTTTCGTAAGAGAATTAAATGTGATATAAGCCTATTCATTGAATTGACTAAAACCACTCCACAATCCCTAGATATGGTCTACAAGAACCCCCAAAATTTTGTCAACGTAGAGAGAGAGTTGAAGTCTACCAAGGGATTGTTAAGTAGAACTATGAACAAACCCATCCCAATTAAAAGGGAAGAAGAAAATAAGTCTTATAGGTATAGACATCCTAATCCTCCTCATTTCAAACTAGTGTTCCTGCTCAAAGGGAGGCCAGGGACTTGGGGAATGGTTATATCTCCTTTCAGAGATCCCCATTGCTTGGCTCATTGGTTAAGGCAAAACAACATATGAAGTGTATCAATCACTAAACTGGCTGCAACCTATGAAAGCTCCACTTAAGGATCCCAACAATTATTGTGCATTCTATAAAGACAAAGGTCATTAACCTAAGGATTGCTGACACCTCAAGTAGGAAATCGAGTATCTATTGTCAGAAGGGCATTTGGGTGATTTGGTTTATAGGAATGAGGGTCCGTGAAGAGGGAATAAAGAAGTTAATAATCCCCTTAATCGAATAGAGTTTGTTCCTCCAAACCTTATTATCCAAGACAATAACATAACAAATCAACCTATCCAAGGTAACGTACGCATAATACACACCATCATGGCAGATTGACTATGTCGGGTTACTCTACTAATTCAAGAAAGAGGTATGCATATGAAGTAAAGGATATACATCAACTTATCTATAGTTTAAAGTATGAATGACTTGTCTTTCCTATCATTTTTTAGGGAGGATAAGTGCTACCACATCACAATGATCCTTTGCTCATCACAATCAAGATCACACATTGTGAGGTGAGTAGAATTCTGGTGGATAATAGTATCTATTGATTTGTTGTATTTATCCACCTTGTTGGGCATAGGAATAGATCCCAAGGAAATCATGTAGTAGTATATGCCACTTATAAGCTTCAATGGCAATGTGACCATGTCAGTAAGAACCATACGTCTCTCAGTCTCTATGGAAAAAGCGATCATCCTTACAAATTTTATAGTGTTAAACACATCTACTTTTTACAATGCGATATTGGATAGACCATGGATCCACAAGATAAGAGCAGTCTCCTCCACCTATCATTAGCTCTTCAAGTATCCCACGATTGAAGGGATAAGAGAAATAAAAAGAGAGTAGAACATGGAAAAGGGTTATTACAATTTTGACATGAAAGGTGCCTTACCCATTACATCAAAGTAGAAACCAAAGAACAAAAAACATTCGGACCAAGGAGCCGCGTAGCTAGTAAGAAGTCGGACCATAATAATTGCCCCAGAGGATTATGAAACAATATTCATAGGGGAACTGTTGGAAGATAAATCTGTAAAAATTAGTTCTAAACTTGACCACGAGTTAAGAGTTGCTCTCATTGAGTTCTTAAAAGGAATGTAGAACTTTTTGAATTGAAACTAGAAGATATGCCAAGCATCAATTCATACATAATTTCTCATGAGTTAAATATCAAGTTATCAACCATACTAGGAAACCATTTGAATAACGGAAGAGGAGATTTGCTTAAGATAAAAGTGATATCATAAAGAAAAAGGTTAACTCCTTAAAAGGCATAGGTTGGGTCCACAAAATCAACTATCTAACATGGTTGTAAAATGTTGTATTAACTAACAAGGCGAGAGGATAACATAGAATATGTGTTGACTTTATAGACCTTAATACTGCTACACCAAAAAATTACTTTCCGTTGACAAACATTGACTAGTTAGTTGATGCCATGGTTGGTTTTGAAACGATGAGCTTCTTAGACAAATACTCAAGATACCATCAGATCCGAATGCATCCCAAAGATGAAGAAAAAACAACTTTTATCACGGAAGAGCATACATATTGTTATACGAGGATGCCTTTTGGTTTAAATAATGCAAGGGATACCTATCAAAGGCTTTTTAACAAAAAGTTTGAGGGTTAGATCGGTCGAAACATGGAAGTCTATGTAGACAACATAATGTTTAAAATAAAATGGGCTAAATAGCATCTCTCAATTCTGGCAAAAGTCTTTGCCATAATAAGAGGTTATCAAATGCAATTCAATCCTAAAAAGTGTCTTTGAAGCAACCTTGAGGAAGTTTTTAGGAAATTTAGTGTCTTTAAGAGGGGATAAATATTGACTCTAATGAATATGAGGTCTCCAGGTTGTATTAAAGAGGTCCAACAACTAAATGGTTGTATAAATACATTGAGCCGTTTCATTTCCAAGTGTAAAAAAAAGTGCTTATCATTTTTTCAGTTGCTAAAAAAAACAAGGAATATGTGTGGAATATAGAATGTGAACAAGCTTTCTAGTCCATTAAAGAATGCTTGGGAAAGACACCTTTTTAGCCAATTATATTACCGAAAAAGTGTTACATATGTATATGGCCTTCACGGATAAAGTAGCTAGTGCTGCATTGGTGGTCGATAGGGAGGGGAGACAATATCCCTTATGCTATGTAAGTCATTCCCTAATAGGAGCACAATAATAATATCATTCGTTGAATAAGGAAACATTTACGATAAGAATGGATGCATGGAAATTCAGGCATAATTTTGACGCACATAAGATAGTCATCCTCACGTCTTATTCTATAAAGAATATCTTGAGAATCCGAATCAATCTGGTCCTCTCTCTCAAATAGATATTGAATTAAACATGTTTGAGATACATTATAAATCCTTATGGTAATCAAGGGATAGACTTTTGTCGATTTTATTGTTGAGTGGAGTCAAGAACCCATAACTGAGATTGAAGCTATAGTGCCAATTTTAATTACAACAATACCAATTCCATATTTGTGGAAGACATACATATATGGAGCGAGTAATTCAAGGGGATCAAGAGTTGTAATTGTTATATTCACTTTCATTGGAGGCTTAATAGAGCAATATCTCCACATCATTTTCTAAGCAACCAACAATGTTGTAAAGTATGAAGCATTGTTTTTGTCTTTACGCTAATTGAAGTCCTTAGAAGCTATAAAAGGGTGTTGATCTACAGTGACTCATGAATTTTAGTGAATCAAGTTAATGATAAGTTTGAGGCCAAGGAAGAAAAGGTGAAGCTTTATCTATAAGAGGTAAAGAAAGAAATGGTAACTTTTAAGGCATTTGAGATCAAGCAAATACCGAGAGGAGGGAATATGCATATGGATTCCTAGGCTACTTTGGCGTTGGCGGTCAACTTAAAACTAAAAAGGATCATTCTCGTGTCATGCTTATCAAGCCTAGCATAACAGAGGAAAAAAGACAAGGATAAAAACTAGGCGAGCACCAACTTCTCATTACATATCTTATGGTTGACTCAATACCTAGAGTATCTTATTCAAGACACTTTACCCGCTGACAAGGATGATGCATGTAAAATTATAACAATATCGAGAAATTACACCATTGTATAAAGGGCACTCCATCGAAAAAAACTATGGTGGACCATGGTTGAAGTTCTTACCTAGTTAAGAAACATAATTTATTTTGAACAAACTACATGAAAAATGATGTATAACTCATTCTGGTGGTAGAAAATTTCTCAAATAATCATCAAGTAGGGCTATTATTGGCTTACTATTCGAAAGGATTACATCGATCACGTTAAAAAATGTGATAGATGCTAAAGACATGCTAGTATTCCATATAAACTGATCAGTGAACTGAAGCCTACTGTCAACCCATGGCTGTTTTAAAATTGGGGGTTGGATATCGTTGGCCCATTACCTTCTGTTCCAAGGTAACAAAAATTTTTAATAGTCACGACTGATTATTTTTCTAAGTGGATAGAGGCCAAGTCATTGGTAAGAATCCAAGAAAATGACATGTGTAAGTTTATGTGGAAAAACATATGTGTATGTATGGTTTACCTCAGGACCTGGTCACAGATAATAGTCATCAGTTCATAAGTCAGCAGTCGGTTTCCTTTTGTGAATAAATGAGGGTTAAGCTATCACATTCCACTACTTATAAGCCACAAGAAAAAAGTTAGGCAAAGTCACCAAACAAAACCCTCATCAACATATTACCAAAGTGCATAGAAAGAGCAAAAGTAAAATGGGTTGATGAGTTACTCAACGTATTTTTGGACAATGAGATTGACCTCAAGGATGGAAACTGGAAAAATTCTCTTTTCTCTTGTATATGGCATGGAAACGGTAATCCCATCAAAGATATAGGAACCTACCCTTCTTTTGGGAATAACATAAAAGGATAACGACAATCTCAGAAAAGATAACCTCTTATTAGCTGAAAAAAAAAGAATGCTCTCATACAAATCGAGTCACAAAAAAGACAATTCAAAGGTCATATAACCAATCTGTTAGGCACAAAAATTTTAGTATAGGGGATTGGGTCTTTCAAAAAATGTTAGGGAGTAAAGTTGAAACATCCTATAGAAAGTTTTGCATAGCATGGGAAGGCCTATAATAAATATATGAGATAACTCCAAGAGGTTCGTATCGGATTGAAAGTCAAGGTAGAAAATAAGAGTTAAGTTGGAATGGATAACATCTAAAGAAGTATTATGTATGAAACCTCACTTAAGATTGTATTGTCTCATGAAAACTTAACGTGATAACCCCTAAGTATGGACTGAGATGGTCAAATAGATCCCCAACTTGGGATGCGGAATAAGAGGTGTGACGTTCGTCTTAAGAAAGGTTTTGAGTTCACCAAAGTGAAATCTCTTTTTGGGAAGTGTAAGTAGAGTTAGGATTTAGTTTCACCCTCGTATATCTTCTATCTTGCAAAAAATTAACGTGATAACCTTTAAGTACAGAGTGAGGTGGCCAAATGGACCCCCTACTTGAGATGCGCGATAAAAGGCGTGATGCCCATTCTAAGAAAGGATCTTGAGTTTACCAAAGTGAACTCGTTCTTTGGGAAGCACATGTAGGGATAGAATTCAATTTTACCATTTCATGTATCCTATATCGTGAAAAATTAGCACAATAACCCTAAGTACGGAGTATGGTGGCCAAATGGACTACCTTAATTGGGATGTGGGATAAGAGATGTGACGCTCGTCTTAAGAAAGGGTCTTGAGTTCACCAAAATGAACTCTCTCTTTGGGAGGCGCATGTAGGGTAGGATCCAATTTTACCATTGCATATATCTTGTCTTATGAAAAATTAACACGATAACCTACAAGAACAAAGTGAGGTGGCCAAATGGACCGCTCACTTGAGATATAGGATAAGATGCGAGATGCTCGTCCTAAAAAAATGTATTGATTCCACAAAGGTGGGCCTTTCCTTTAAAAAATGCAAACCAAGGGAAAAAAATTATCAGTAGACTATTTTATTGTTTGAGTTATATTCGGTAAAGAAAAGATTACAAATCAAGTTTGGCTATTATTTGTTAATAAAGGTGTGATCCAATACTTTCAGTAATAAGAGCCTTGCAGAAATTCTTCTCCAGTGCCCATTGTTTCCAATACTCAGCTAGTTTATGCAGTTTATCCCATTCTTCTTCGTATTTATCCCATTGACTAACTACAAGGGTCAATTTAGTATGCATGTTCTTCAACTCTTGTTCCATGGGTTCATAGTGAGCCTTTAAGCCAAATAATTCTTGATAAATAAACTTGAAGATTTCCTAATAAGTCTCTACTTCTCGTTCTGAATCCATGGAAATGGATACGAAAAAAAATAATAATCAAAAAGTACATCCCAAGAGTGACGTACATGGTTACTCATATCAAGAACACATATTTGCATGAGGTGCCAAATTGTCCCTTTTTTCCTCTTTTGAGTTGCATAAATGGTAGATCGATCTATAGGCACCCTAAAGTGATGATATAAGGCATCATGGGCTTTGAGGTTACCAAACATGCCACATTCGAATAAACTATTCAGCCCACTACCTTCATCCCATTCGAATGTAATAAGAAAAACACTTTCCAACAAGCTTATGTTTTCCCCAAACGGGGATAATTCATTGGGAGGAGTGGACCACGTTCTTTAATGACTGCCTACTATAAAGGTAGGTTCAAGGTGCTCCCTAATAATAGAAAGGGCAGGTAGGTCCTCTATCGTGCCCTGTTCGGTGGTAGTAATGACCTTTAATTGCTTTGGGTTCACATCTTTGTCTAATTCCATGGTTGATTCCAAGGACATAGAAGATTTATTGGTTTCACCCCCAACATGGTAGTTTCATACGGTATTTGATTCACCTCGTCGCATAGATGGTGAAGCTTGGTGTTTTTTGGTGACTGGTGGAAGGGTGTTTAGGGTACAAGAAAAACATGAACCCGTCTCAATTAGGTCATCCAAGTCAATTTATAAGTAATTCATTTGACATACTGCCAAAAAATTAATTCAATATAGGCTGGTTGTTTAGGAATGGCCTGGAGTTCAAGAATGAGATTTACAATCCCAAGAGATGGCCTCAAACTCTCATGGGATATTTGACAATAATTTTAAATACAGAAATAAAATAAGGTAAATAAATAAATAGGAAAAAATATGAGACATTTATGGAGTATTTAATCACTACGTGACAATATATAATAAATTTGTGATTAGTTCAAATACAAGTATAATTGATGGTTATACATTTCAACAACTATAGGTGTACAAAATTATGTATACAAAAGAGCAATATTTTACATCAAAATCACACTTAAAAGTCCTCCGATTGGGAGCCTTAACTGTGATATCACATAAGTAGAAAGCTGTACTAAGGGAGGTTTGCAAGAACAAAGACCTACAAGGTGGCTAATTCGACCAGACCGTTAGATCGACCCTCCCAGGTTGCTTCTTTACCCTAAAATGAAGGAAACAAAATGCTCATTGGAAATTCTTTGCTCCTACTACTCTAAAAATATCGTATTAATGTGAAGTAGGTAACAATCAAGTCCAGCTTCTCAGCTTGGGTTTTCAAGCCGCTTACTATAAAGCTCACCCCATTTTTATAAGCCTTGGTGCACTCCGTTTTGAGCATATCTATCAGCTCATGTAACGAGCTAATATGTTCATTTATCATGGTCATTTGATCCCTTAGTAAAATTGCAATCACTTCAACTTCCTTGGTCGTTAGTTCAAAATGGCATGCTCTCTATCCCTGCTCGAAATAATAGTTGTATGCTTTTCTCAACTTCTCAGACTTATTGAGCAGGTCACCCTCAAGCTTTAGGATATTGGCTTCATTTTCAACAAGGAGAGCATCTTTATCCTCAATGGCCTTTTTATACTTTGCTATTTACAAGTGACTCGTTTGCATTTTGAGTGACAACTTGCCTTCCCTGGCCAATGATAAAACCTAAAAATAACATAAGTGTTAGAATTCAATATCACAACAATATAAAATGGGGTATAATTATTGAAATGCATTATTCACCTCTATCAATTGTCACCTCCAAAGTGATGGTAGAGGTTTCTCTTTAACTCAAGCCACCTAAACACACCTTTATCAAAATAGGTCGTTGAGGTGTTTTGAACCATGACGTCCCTCAAAATGACTTTGTCAAACTCAAAGTCATCCAGGTTCATTACTTGAATTTAGGGAGTTGGAGTCTCACCCACTTTACTTTTCTTAGAAAACTCAGCATAGAGAGGTAGAAAGGATGAGTTGGGTACGCTCAACACCATTGGGGGAGGTGAAGACACCTCAATTGGTTCATCGTTGAGTGGGACAGAGTCCTTTGTGAGAGATTGCGAGGTTGGGATGGGCCTCGGGTACGTAGGCATTAGGCCGTAGACACTTGAGGTATCGATGAGGTCCTCGAGGTCCAAGCTAGAGTAATCTATACTTGCAATAATAAGGAACAATTAGTTATATGTCTAAGTTGTCAAATAAGTTGTTACCTCGTTATAGATAAATGATCTATATATTCATCAATATGGCTTCTCCAAACCATTGATTTATTTTGATGGGCTAAAATTAAGATGTCTTTGTAGCTCTTGTTTTCAGTATTTTGGAGTTCTGTCGTTTTGACCCAACCCGTTGATTAACTTGCTTGCATGAGGTTGGGTCGTCTTAAAATGAAGGTTCCAGGTGCTACAAACTAAAAACTCGGACCTATCACCCTAAAAATATCCAATAATATAAAAATATTTGTCTTTCCACCTCGTGAAACTATAGGGAGTTTTAGGTGTAGCCCATGTCTGAAAACACATAATATATACGCCATATCTTTATCCAGGCTACTCCTCTTCGAGTAATACATACACCTAATTTTGTCACTTGTCAAGTTCAATTTGTGTTCATCGGCAATGACTGAAACGTATAGGAAAGTTCTCCATCTGTTATTGTTGACTTAGGCAAGGTTGATGTTGAATATGTTGAGGACACAAGACACCAATGTAAGAAACGGGCACCAAAATCCTACTTTAAAAGGTACCCAAGTGAATCACCCACCACCCCGTCGAGTGATCATTAACATCACATAAGTGACGTGATACTGACATTATTCCCACACTGGGTGGACCTTATCTTTACCAGGTCATCGGTAATCAGATCGCTTTGCATCTTTTCAATCTGGTACTTATCCTTGGTTCGATGGGTGGGCTCACCTTTGATATCATGCCTCTTTTTGGGGTGAGGTACCTTCGTTACTATGGTTACTGGGATTTGGATGATACACACAAGTCCTTACAAAGATGATGAAGATACTAGGCGTGACCTAAATAAAGTGAGTAGGGTTAGAGCTCTTCCCTTAATCAAAGCACTACCTATTTTGGTAGGTCCTTCATCACGACCTATGGTGGCTTCAACCGGTTGTTTTGCTTGTTTTGAGCTTGCTTGCAAGCAGAATGAGTTTTGAGATCCTTTTCAAGGTGTTCCTGTTTTTAGGGGAACACTTTTTGTATAGTCTGGATGGAAATATTTTGAAGAAGTTGAGTGGGCTATACCTTTTTCTTTATCAGAAGACAATGTAAAAAAGAAGAAAATGGTGAATTACATAACTGATGAATAAAGTTACAGATCTACGGATGAGTGGCCTCAAAGTATCAAGTGGATTGATTTAATTAGTGAAGTCGCTATCAAAACAGACTGAATTTCAAATTATGTATGAATTCAATGAGCTGGTTGTGTAGAATTATAATGCAAGATGCTATATCGATAAGAGATTCTTTGGAGGAAATTTGGCTAAGTAAGAAGCACAAGTTGGTAAATAGTAATTTTTTTACTATTTATAGAGGAAGTCACCGAGTAAGAAAGAAGAATGATTTGTATGAGTATAGTCAAATTAAAGTTTTTGAATATTCCTTAGACTTTTCAAAAGTTTAGGGAATATGAGAGTTAATGTTAGGTATATTACGTGTAGAGGGATGCGTAACCTTAGCGACCTGAATCACCTCGCGTGTATAAGACACATCGTACCGAGCATCTCATATGTGGCAACCTGGCATTGATGAGTTGTAGATTGGTTGAGTTTCTTTGAAACATTTCCTTTACCTAATGACTTGATCATGTCGACACATAGGTAAAACAACCTAGCGACTTGATTTTGGCAAATTGGTTGTAATTTTAAAATATCATGTTTATGTCGGCTCTAACATCTTGAATAGAGTATCTACCAATATAATATTGATACCTATTTCTTGTGTGCTTATATATATCATACTAATGAGATGAATAAAATATCATATTATTTTTTTTTTTTTAATATTTCACTAGAATCCTTTACACTTCTCCAAACACTAATTATCGTAAAATGTTTTCATTCAATTAAGCTTGACAATTTCAATTTCAACAACCTTTTAAGAGAAAGAGTTTCAATAAATATGTAACACTCTAATAAAAAAAGCCTTGTATCTTCGTGTTCTTTCATACATAAACAACAAATAAAGTTCACTTCTCATTTCTCTTGTTTTTTAATATGATTAGAGTTATGGAGGAAGAAGGCTATCGGGCTCATTCACATTAAATAAAGTTTTTACATGAAATAGTCTATGAATGATAATACAAAGAAGTGTTTAATTCAAAATTTGACCAATTTACTTAAATATATGAGACAATTGCAACTAAAAGATAAATAATATTACCTTAAAAATATCAAGATGATAAATAGTGCATCTTGATACTATTTAAGACATTATTTATATATACATTTCTTTAAATAAATATTTTTCTTAACATTAACTCTTACGAGGCACAACAAATCTATTTATTTAATTTCTACTTTGCATAAATAGGCTTCAAAATTGATTATATATATATAAATGATCAATTAAAAAAATGTTATTTCTAGCAATAATTGCTTATTTATTTGTAGATAAAAAAAATTATATTTATTTATAAAACTAAACAATTATTTTTTTGAAATTAACTATAATTAATTCAATTTAGGGAGGAAATGATTATTAAAATCAGAAATCAATGCTTAATTGAAAAATGATATATTAATATATTTTTTATAAATATATAATTAAATAGTGTTAGGTATAAAATAGTTCACGTTATGTGACATAATATAAGATATCATAGTGAGTAAATAACCTGTAGTACAACTCAGTCAAATTTGAGTTAGTAGATAAGTCTCAAAATTAAGTAAATATCAAACATGATAAGTGATCGATATTTAAACTCTTAATTATCTGATAGTGAGATAATTGATTAATCAAATTTCAACATTCAAAGATAAGTCTACCATAGGTAATGGTCATTAGTAGGTATATTATTTCCTAGAAATAGTCACCATTATTCAACATAATTTCTTAGCTTCAAAGCTTGACATAACTTCTTATATCAACTACAAATACTAAGATCTATGCTCTTTTCCTAAATATATCTCTACATCCCCTACATTATAAGGAAAGAAATTAGTCTTCTCATTCCTCTTAATACCTGGACTTACTTAAGCATTGGAGGCTCAAAGGCCACCACACCCTATGGTGGTCTAAGGTCCTAATAGTGTGTTATATGTTCTCAAGTATATAAGAAGTAGAGGTGCATCCAATCATCGATGATAACAAAAATCGTCATCAACATATGGCACCGTATATGAAAATGAGTATGCTTTGCTAGTTGAATCATAACTAGAGAGAACGATCTACAATGTTCTCCAACATTTTGAACTAGGTGGTCTTTGAAAAAAAAAGCCTTGAAAGTTCAAAAGAAAACTGCTCCAAAAAAGTTCAATCTGCACGATCTCTAAAGGCCATACCTTTATCTCCTTTTAAGATGAATCAACCTCTTGAATCTTACAAACAAGTTTTTGAAAGAGATGATGAGGTCTCATGTCATGTCTAACAAACTGTGTAATCATATGTAGAAGCTATTAGGACCAAAACATCGTGCCCGATAAAGGATAGAAAAAAATGGTTCACACCTCTTCTGGCCCTGCCAATAGGGCCATTCGATGGGCACACCTATCGTATCATCACCACCTAAGATATAGTCGGGCACAACATATCCACCATAATCTTACGACTCTAATACTAAATTAATTATGAAAGCTTAATTTAAATTTTTATTAATGTTATTATTTTCAAGTCTAGTATATATGTTTAAGAGAGAATCATATTTACCTTTAATCTTATTATTCAACGAGATTGTATTGACAAACTGCATGATGAAGCAAAGAGAATAACTAATAAGAATATAAGAGCACAAGTGAGAGCACATATTTATCTTTAATCTTATTATTCAACGAGATTGTATTGACAAAATGCATAATGAAGCAAAGAGAATAACTAATAAGAGTATAAGAGCATAAGTGAGAGCAAAAAGCCTAATATATAAATGTCTTTTATTTTCAAAAAAATATTATTTATATTTTATATTGTGTTGTTAAAGTTCATTGAAATTATGGATATTCCAATATTAAAAAGTTAGTCTAATGGATGGAGACACGCACGATATTTACAAACTTTATCGTGATATTATACATAATCAATATGAGAAATTATTTCTAATATTCTAAGGTACGGATCTTTGTTGTTTTCAAAGCTTATTATTTTACATTTTTAACTTATTTTATCATATTATATTTTATTTAAGTCATTTGTTTATTTTATTTTTGCAAGACCCGTTTCATTTTTTTATGAGATGAGACCTAAAATTATTGGTCACAAACTTTACCAAAAATTTAAACTATTAAAAGGACAAATATTAATTTTATAATCTATTATTGCCTCACAAGCTCTAGTGAATTTTGGATTTACATACAAGATGAACATTATATACATAATAGAAAATAATACTAATTAATTTTTATTTATTACTTAGTTTTAATTGAAAAATATATATTATATGTATATTATTTTATTAAAAATATGTTATAATTATTGAGTTTATTAGATATATTAAGTATTAAAAGATTAAAATTTAAAATTCAAGTAAGACACAATTCTATTTTATATATAATTTTATAAATATTATACCTAAAAATTTATTTAAATAAGGTAAAATAGGGCACATATTAGTATTTATATTCGTCCTTGTTCACAAGTGTTAGTTCTATGCATTATTTTGATCAAATAATTATAATTCAACAATTAAGTTTACTAAGTTTTGAACTATGATATTATATTAGAAGTTATTGAAAAATCAATTCTTTTAAAAATTTAAAATATTAAAAGAGAGCCGATATTACCGTTGTCATTGCCAAGCTTAACATGCTTGTAATTATTAAGCTCTTGAAAATATTATTCGATATTTGTTTAATAGGTTAATGGCTTCTCCAACTGAAATGTATATTATTATTTAAACAAAATCATTTTTCTTATATAATAAAATTATATATAACCTATTTTTAAAAATTAAAATCATTTTTCTTCGTCACCATTTATAATTAATGTTGTTGATCCATTTATGCTCTTGATGGTTACAAAATTTATTACCCAATTTTTATTTATTTATTTTTAAATAATTTTAAATATCAAATCTATATTTTTTATTTGATCAAAATTTTAAAATTATTATAAATTTTTAACAAAAATATAGTCAAATAAGAATTGAGTAATAAAATTACACTATTTAATAACATTTAAGAGAATGAATAGAAAACCAATAATAGATTGAAATAGACATAACAATGATGATTATACTAATAATTATAACTCTCACGTTAATTTTAATTAATGATTATTGGTTATAAGTTATTAATAATTTTATTATGTTTTAACCATTTCATATTTTTAATATTCATTTAAAAAATTAAAAGCTAGTATTATATATAATGATGACATTTTTTTCATTATTTAATTATTTAGTATATGTTTTCAAGTAAATACATATATATATATATATATATATATATATATATATGTTTGGAGATAATTTAATGTATTAAAGATTATAGTAATTTTTAGTGAGAAATAAAAAAATATTGATAAATAAATAGATTCTGTATTTTCCTCATTAAAGAGATATATACTGATCTTATTAGACAAGTGTAAGGGTGACATGAGTTGGAGCTCTCATACTAGTAACCAGAATGTGTACAATACAATTCATATTAAACCAGATCATTATAAACATTACATAAATATGTCGTTAGTTCGATACATATAATTTGAAATCCTTAAATTAATCACCCAAATTATTAGGATAATGTATGATGGCAAAGTCACTATATAATAATGATCTTTCGGCATCATGCCTTTATCTTCAACAGGTTTCGATCTTAAGACTTATTAAGTCGTTACATGATAACGAGGTATCTTAAATTGTCATGTGTTGTATTTGTTAATTATATAATATCAAATAATATATATATAAAAAAAATTTATTTTAATTATTTAGAATACTATATATTTATTATTAAATATATTTTTATATGTATATAAATATATAATATTAATTAATTATAATAAAAATAATTATCAACTAATTTTTGAAAAAAATTATAATTTTAACTTACTAAGAATATTAACATATATTCCCGGATCCTTTAAAACTAAATCAACCACTTTAAGTTCTTAGTGCGACGCTAGTAAATTAATTACAAATTAGTAAATACAAATCAATGGTAAAGAAAGACAGCCCATGATGACCAAGTTAAAGTTGCAACCCCCACTTTTTTTTATTTAATAAAGAGTTAAAGATGACTACGGTACAGTTTGACCAAAAAGCTTTGTTCTTAAGATATATATACACGGGTAAGGTTATTGTAATAGAATTTTCTTTTTATCCTAACATAAATTTAATATTAATGTTTGAAATCGATAAAAATATATATATATATATATATATTTATTTAAAGTTGATTAAATTCTTTTGAAAAAATTGTTATTAATTCTTAAAATTAATATTAAATATGATATAAAAAATGTAACAATAATAAAAGGCTAAAAATTTATTGGCACCATATATAAAATAAATAAACAGATTTATTATAAAATGGAAATTTTATACCATAATTAATATAGTAGTTAATTAGATAACTTTAAATTATTATTTTTTGGGTACTTTTTCTATTTCTTCTCATTCATCCACGGAAAGAGCTAAAGACGACTAGTCTATCGACCCTAGTTTATATTCCTCGACTTCTACGCCGAACTGATGTAGGTAGTCTTTGCTTCAATAAATTCCAGTAAATCAAAAGTTTGAAGTCGATCTTCGAAACATTTAGGACAGTTTCTATATGTCTGCGAATGAAGAGAGGAAATTACTAAAAGGAAAGTCCCTTGTGTCTCCACAGAATCTATGAAGAATACGGCAGTGCTTAGGATAAGATAAGCTGCGGAGGCACAAACCTAGCACCCAGTCCATCCCGGAGTCATCTTGGATGGGCCAGTCAGCTTCTGTTAACTCAGTTCCTGGAAGCCGTGAAACCAGTCACACTCGTCGATTGTCTAATACCAAGTCAACGTTCCTAATCTCTCCATTCCAAATTTCCGATGATACTGATTGCTCCAAAGGAATCGGCTCCGATGTCTCTTACGATTACACATCCGATCTCCCCGACGAGTGCTTGGCTTGCGTATTTCTGTCTCTAGGTTCAGCCGACCGGAAAAGGTGCTCACTTGTTTGCCGGCGATGGCTAATGGTCGAAGGACAGAGCCGTCACCGTCTTTCTCTTGACGCCCAATCAGATCTACTCTCGATGGTTCCTTCTCTCTTTACTCGCTTCGATTCTGTCACAAAACTCGCGTTGAAATGCGACCGCAGATCTGACAGCATCGGCGATGATGCGCTTTTTCTCATCTCGCTTCGTTGCCGGAACCTCACGCGTCTCAAGCTCCGAGCTTGCCGCAAGCTTACTGATACTGGAATGGAGGCTTTCGCGAAAAACTGCAAGGGTTTGAAGAAGCTTTCATGTGGATCTTGCACGTTTGGAGCTAAAGGAATGAACGCTGTGCTCCATAATTGCTCGTCTTTGGAGGAGTTATCGGTGAAGCGCCTGCGAGGAATCACTGATATAGCTGCTGCGGAGCCGATTGGATCAGATGTGGCTGGTTCTTCGCTCAAAACAATTTGCCTGAAGGAGCTTTACAACGGACAGTGCTTCGGTCCGCTTATTATGGGTGCGAAAAATCTGAGGACTTTGAAGCTATTCAGGTGTTCTGGAGATTGGGATAAGCTTCTAGAATTGATAGCAGGGCGAGTATTTGGAATGGTCGAGATCCATTTAGAGAGGCTTCAAGTGAGCGATTTGGGGCTGGCAGCGATCTCAAATTGTTTGGATCTAGAAATTTTGCACCTTGTTAAAACTCCTGAGTGCACCAATGTGGGTTTAGTTTCAATTGCAGAACGCTGTAAGTTATTGAGAAAGCTTCACATAGATGGATGGAAAGCTAATAGAATTGGAGATGAGGGTTTGGTTGCTATTGCTAAAGCATGCCCTAATCTTCAAGAATTGGTTTTGATCGGTGTTAATCCAACAAAAGTGAGTTTGGAAATCCTGGCTTCAAAATGCCAGAATTTAGAGAGATTAGCTTTGTGTGGAAGCGATACCGTGGGAGATGCTGAGATGCTGTGCATTGCTTTGAAATGCATAGCTTTAAAGAAGCTGTGCATTAAAAGTTGCCCTATATCGAATAATGGTTTGGAAGCATTGGCTGGAGGGTGTCCAAATTTGGTGAAAGTGAAGGTTAAGAAGTGTAGGGAAGTGACCCCTGAGGGTGCAGATTGGTTGAAAGTAAGTAGGCCTTCATTGGCTGTGAATTTGGATACTTGTGAGCCAGAGCATCTAGATGTTACTGCTAGTGATGTTGGCACACAAGATAATGGAGTTGAGTTCCCTCCTTTAGCTGGCCAAATAGCATTGGCTACTAACATTGCATCTTCTTCGTCGTCTGCGAGTAGGACAGAACGGACAGAACGATCGGCATCCTTCAAGTCGAAGTTAGGTCTATTATCTGGAAGGAGTTTTGTGGGTTGCACATTTAGGAGGTGGTCGAATGGTAATAGTACTTCTCGTGTGTAATTTAGTTATTCAACTAAAACAATTGTCAAAATCAAAGAGGTCCGATGGCTTTATCATTATTTTGTGTTCTTATGATTTGATTCTGACCTTTTATGTACTTAATTTGATGTTGTGTGCTGCTGTTTACTGCCTTTGGAATGTAATCCTCAAGGTTTGGAGATGCTCACACTTGATTTGTTTCTGTTCAGTTGATTTCATTTTGTATTTGCTTTCTTGAGAAACCTCAAAACATTTTAAATAATCAGGCATACGATTGGAACTAACCTGTGTTATCGTTGATTGTGTGTTGAACTTACTAGCTTATTTACTCTTGTACTGTGGGAATTACTAATTTATTGCCGTGCTAGTCCTGGTGTACATCGGATTGAAATCGTTGATTTTATATTCACTCGATTTGATCTTTTAATCGGATTAAAACATCTTAATCTGTAATCGATCTAATCATTTTTAAATTCAATGCAATTCGATCGTAATCTATTCAAATTAGATCAGTTGAATCCGATCGATAAATTTAATTAATTTTATTTTTGAATAAAAAATTTAAATTTTGACGTAATATAAACTTATTTGAGTTAAAAGAACCTTAAAATACCAAATAAAAAGGTTAAAATACAATCCAAACGATCAAATTTATATAAAATAAAAATAATACAATACTAATTACAATAATTATTTTAATAAAGTTAACAATTTATTCAAAAAATTAATAAAAGAATAATTCACAGTAATCTAAAACTAAATTAAGTTGATTATTTCATTTTTTAACATTCATCGAGTATCTTGAAAATAATCTTAGGTCTTGAGTCTTAAGAATGATAGCTAAAAACTTTAGTGTTTCATTATCTATTAGTTATAATTTAAAAAATGTTAATAAATTGATAACTAAATATATATAAAATAATATACGAAATACATATGAAATAAAATAATTATATATCATTTTCAATCAAGGGTAATATCATTAATGTTTTCTAATATATCTACAAAATAGAAGATAAAAAAAAGTGATGAAAATATTAAAACATAGAATGTTATCAATTGATAATGAAAATTAAAATAATATTACTTGTTTCAATTGTTTTAATTATTGGTGATATTTAAATCTAGTTTTGAATACAAATAAATGCTTGGATAGTTTTTGAGGACAATGAGCTTCTAAAAGGATCAATAACTCTTTCTTCATTAGAAAATGTGGACTCATAGGATATAGTTGATAAAAGTATAACTAAAACATATTGGACAACCTTAGAAAAAACCTTGTACCTCAATGAGTTCATCCTCCATCAACCTAAAATCTCAAAAGACTCATCATCCATGTCTTCACATGTCTAACCCAAAATTTATTCATTTCAGTTTGATTGTTTATCTTTTTTTTTTTTACATCTTTGATACGTTTTTTATAACGATTCATCTATAGTAAAAATGAATCAATGCGACAACTATCTACTTCTTTCGTGTCTAAAAGTTGTGAGCATATAACTTGCTCATTTGCATAATACAAAACTAAATACTGATAAAACATATTATCTAAATTTTGTCTAAATTTTTTCTATCATGTGACCAACCATAATATCTCTTCATCACACAAAAATACAAACAAATTCTCAAACCTTGCTCCTTATGTCTTGGATCAAGCAAAGTTGCAATAAATAAAAAAATCATTCATCTTTTCTACACCTCTTATTAAACATTAAATAGGTGAAATTCTACCCTTATTACTACATCCAAACATAAAAGTTTATCAATATCAATTTTATCTTGTTCTGCATAATCTTTAAATTTTAATAACCTTGAAGGTAATCCTTTGACATATTTCACAATTTCTCTTATCTTACTTATGCTTGAATCATGTTCTTTTAAGCCCTCTCTCATAACCAAATTTAGAATATGAGATGTAAACCTTATATGCATATGTTGACCATCTAGTATTACATCTCCCTAATTGTTCACTTTTTTACACAAGTAAGAAACTAATGTATTATTTGAGCTAACATTATCCATAGTAACAGTAAATATCTTATCAATTCCCCAATCTAACAACCATTGCTCAATTGTTTTCCTAAGGATATCATCTTTATGGTTAGGAACTACATAAAAATTTAAGATTCTTTTTTGAAGTTTCTAACTATCATCGATGAAGTAAGCAATGTGACACATATAATTCAAATTTTGAGCATAAGTTCATGTGTCAGTGATCAAACAAACTCTTTGAAATAACTTAGAGAAAAATTCTTTTAATTATCTTTTTCCTTTAAGAAAAGACTCAAGCAATCTCGTGCAACAATGGTACGAGAAGGAACTTGGAACCTTGGTTCCAAAACTCTACTATACTTCCTAAATCCTTCATTCTCAACATGACTAAATGATAATTAATCAACTGTAATCATTTATGTAAGTGCAAGCCTAAAAGCCTCATTATTGAATGTGTGTGCAACAAGTACACTTTTATTATTTGTGACAATTTCAAAAGCTAGAGTCATTTGCTTATTCTCATATTTACTAGAAAATAATTTACATTAAATAACAATATGAACATTTAAGTTTGATGTACCAGACTTGCTAGATGCATACACATACTCCCTTGAAAAATATTTACATCTCGTCTTACGATCTAAGCCTTAACCCATTATACCAAAATGTTTCCAGGCAAGAGAAGGAGGTTTAGAAGACTTTCACTTACTTTTCCATCATAGCTATATATGGAAGGTTTAGGCTTTTCATTCAATGGTAGATCTTTAGTTTTTGTTGAAGCATTTTGTGGATTCTTATCTTGTTTTTCAACATCTTGGGTAGCATTTTCACTTCTAGTGGTTGCAGGTGGACTACCCATAGTAGGGGTGTTTCTTTCCATCTAAGATAAATTACAAAAATAAATAAAAAATTTCACAAAACATAAGTATAAGTGTACAATGGTAAAATCTATAATTCTAAAAATAAGTAGTTAAAAAATATTCATACATTAGATGATGACATCGAGTATGAATATGTTATGGTTGCTTTCCGTATTAACTAGCTAACCAAATACACCTATTTAAGACCATATTTGAAACAATTCCAACATTAAGTTCATAGCAAATATGAGCAGAGTTCATTACCATACAACAATTAATAATGAAGGTGCATATGATAATAATAAACCTAAGAAAATGTGTCATCCAAATAGATGTAGCTATGCCTCACAAATACCTAAGAAATGTCATAACCAAGAAATACACATTCCACACATCTGGATTCAAGAACAATGACATACTCAAAATATTGACAAAAAATACTCAATTTGGAAGTGGACAAGGGATGGAAAAATTTATGGTCCCATTGGCATTTTGCTAGACTTCCTCCATATTCATTTTCCTCTTCAAAAAACAAAATTAGTTTTGATACACTATCGTGTTTGTGATTAAGTCTCAAAAACATTAAGACTTGAAGTAGATAAGTAATAGTAATGCTCCTGATCAACATAGAATTGACATTAATTAGAAAAATTCTTAAATGCTTTGATGAATGATGGATTCCTATTAGCTAAAGAAATTCCATTCAATTTATCTATTGAAGTGAAGACTAAAACATCATCAAGTAGGGAATTTTTTTTTTTTTGAGAAACACAAACCCAATAAGAAATCTCAACCCATCAAATGTATTAAACCTCAAGAAGTATATAATAACCTCTAACGGATGGGCTTATCTTTATTCTGTGCACAAATGCACCATACACACAGTCTAACACATAATGAAGCAGTCCAACATATAACAGATCACTATCAATAGTCAAAAGGATTTGTACTCCTGTTGGAAACAACAAACTCAAGATAAAAAATAGTATATTTGCATCTCCAAGCTCTTAGTGAGATTGAGATTTCTTACCAAGATTTAAAGCATAGAAATGTAACGGTCTACAAAAAAAGTAAACAAACTTTTTTATATTAGAACTAAAACTTAGCAATTTAGCCAAGTTGTGGTTTAGTTAGTAAGATTCAAATATTATGGGTTCTAGAAAAACATTACCCAGGTGGACAAAGCAAGTGAGGGTTTTCTCTAGAACAGATCAAGAGGGTCTAGAATCTAGATGATAGTTACAATTGGAGAAAGTATGGTCAAAAAGACATTCTCGAATCTAAATCTAATTACCCAAGGTCATTGAAGACTAAGGACTATATTGTTTATATATTTCCTAATTATTTTTTATGAAAATGGAATAAAAAATGGTTATGAAAAGCTTTCACTGTTCCTAAGTAACAATACATGTTCAAAGATGAAATAAAAAAACTAAGGAAAAAGAAAACCATCAAACAAAGAAAATTAAATGAAATCTGAAATCAAAATTCAAAAAAGAAAACCATCAAATAAATCTAACCTATTTTCGTTGAAGAACAGCGAGGAAATGTGACTGAGAGCTTGGTAGGGAAGATGATGAATAGTGGGAGATAATGAACCGATGAAGAACAACGGTTGAGAACGACGATTGGGAAATGAAATGGGTTTGAGAGATGCACGCGCCATCGAGATTCGAGATAGAGAGAAATGCAAATGAAATTCTTTTGAATTTAGATTAGGGTTTTGATACATGTAAATATATATTTAATTATTTTCGATAAAATAGGATGAAATTAGATGATATATAGTGAAATCAGTCATCCAATCCAAACTTAACAGATTAAAAAATTTTCATCCGATACAATCTGATGATCGAATCAAAATCGTCAAAAAATTAACGAATCAGATTGGATATGTCGAATTAATGGAATGATCATATTTTTGCAAACCCCTAGCTAGTACTATAAACACCTTGCTACTCAGAAAAATTGTTATTTTTGTGAAGTTGGTTTAAAAGCAAAAACAGAAAAAAGAAATTATAATTGTGAAATTGTTTGAGCGTAAAAATGTGTAATTGCTAGTATACATCATCTTTATGATTAGCCAACTAATTTACTACTAGTTTTTTCAACGACTAAGGAAACATGCTTTTGCGATTGTGCAGAGTAAGAAGCTGGTTTTAGACGTTCTAAATTGGAGAATGTCTTTGATTTTCTTTCTTGGTCAGAATTCAGAGCTAACATTGGTGTTGAAGGGTTTTTTTTTTATTTTTAATAGAGCTAATATTGGTGTTGTCAAGTTGGGTGTGCTCTCACAACTAAACAGAATTTTAGGTTTTTATTCCTTCCAGGTGCGTTCACACCTGAAACAACATTATTAGAAAAATGGCTTTATGCCATCGCATTTGGGCTGTTTCTTCCTTGTTTGTCTTGTGATATTACTTGATGTTTTGCTGTACGGTGCATCTCTTCCTTTGTAATGTGTATTTTTTGCACGTTTTAATGTCTTAGAGGTGACCTTAGAATCAATATCTGTTCGACACAAGTTATTTAACGGGAGAGATATCAATTAAGCTCATACTTTTTCTTTTTCCTTTTTAAACTGAGCCAAGGACAAATCATCTTTCATACCGTCACTAATACGACATTTGCCTAATTATTTTGTAACTACAGAGTTGAATCACAAAACCATGATTGATCAACAAGCATTGAACATGCCAGGTCTGATAAACTCAAATTCCTATAGCCAATAAAGCGTAAAAGATTACATCAACTAATAGAACAACGCCCAAGTAAATAAAAAGGCAATTTCCAGCAACTTTCCATCAAACTTCACTGAAAATAAACTAAGTGTAGCGATAAACATCACAAGATTCATGAATAGCTAATAATGACTAGACTATCTTTCACTTCTGGGCTGCTGAAAATGTGATAAAGCTGAGTTTGATCTGCAATATCAAGATTATCTAGACTTCCCCTTACGCACTAGATGTCCCTACATGGAACGCTTGCTGCAATGATGGTGTTTTTATAGAAGAATCCAGTTCCATAGATCTACTTTGTTTTCTTCTCTTTTGCAGCAGATGGTTTTTTGTAAAGAATTATCTGACTCAGTATGGTACCATTAGTTCCCATACCAATAACTGAGCCCAACACCACTGAAAAACATTCAAGGATAACAAGTTTTAATGTACAAAACTAAATACATTCGATTTGACGCCTCCAAATAGCATGTACATATTGTATATAATCGAATTGGTCCCAAAATAATATGTTAACTTGTACATAGAGTGTACATATCTAATTTATGTACACTCTATACTTTACTTAATATACATTATGTACAATGCATACAGCATATGTTCATGCTATATACAAGTGACATGATATTTAAGGTCAATTCGATTATTTACAATATATACATGCTATTCAAGCCCGAACTCAATATATTCATGGGCAAAAATGTCAAATGACATGCTAGTTTACATGGTGTTGTGCAAAAAAAATAAAAAATCCAAGGTTTATCTCAGTAACAATACAGGTCGGGTGACAACTGACAAGCACTTAATAATCAGGCCTCAGCATCTTGTATGAACTATGAACTACAAACTCCGAAATGATTATTTTAAAGGGAAGCTTCTTTGAAAAATTGAATAACTACAAAATTTGAATGCTTGTAAAGAGTCATTTGTTTCAAATGAGGGGAAAAAAAATAGATGTGTCTGATACTTCCCCCAATAATCCCCAAAATTATGTGGAATATTTAAATTCTATACTTAATTTGTTAGGATTTTGTTATTGTGGTCTTCCAATATTTAGAGGAATTCCATTTACAGGGATCGAACATTCATAGTTAGAAAAATTACCTTCTAAATAACTAAATTCCCCAAAAATATTTCTACAGGTTATAAGGAATAATCAGATAGCAATGAAGCATAAAAGACATGTAAGGGAGAAGGATACCACTTGTTGGTGCTTGTTCCTGGATGCTTGTAAAAACTCTCACTACCAAAAAACAAGAACTGAAATTTGTAAGTTTGTTTTCTATTTCTTATGCTTCCCAGCAGATATGGAATTACTGCATTCAGTTACTTTAATGTTTAACTTACCCATGGAACCTCCAAAATTCATTAAACAAGTTAGGAAGCTGAGCTGTCCAGTACTCTTATTCTGCAAGAAAATAATTTCCATTAGCATGAGAAAATAACCTACTTTAACAAAACCGATGAGTTTCAAGTTTCAACTTACTGAAAAATTCTCCCATATCTGAGGGATCCTAGCAAACAGAAAAATCGCATGTTGGGATGCCTGTAAGATATAACTAAAGATTAGGAAGTCATGAGCAGAAAATTGTATAGTGCAGAAGAACAAAAGCAAGAACAAAGAAGCACACCACTTGAATTTGCAATTATATGCAAATTAATAAAACTATAAAGATGATTGTGCAAACATAGCAAGGAAAACAGGAGGAGATATGCAAAGAATTTGTTTTATAAACCAAATAGACTGGAAAAGTGAAACCGATTACTCACATACAGAGCTTCAAAGAGAATGGGATCAATTTGGCCAGCTAAGATGGTTGGCGCCACAGCACAGTATCTGGAAACCCACAATGTTAAGGAACAAGTTTCCTATAAATTCTCTCATACAGAACAAAACAAAAATGATGAAGATATGCAAGAAACTAGGATACAGTAATGCTCTGATCCATGTCATGGCACCCAAAGGTTGAGAGAAATAGTAGATAACAGCAACCAAAATTATAGCTGCAAAATACGAGCAAAACAGGAAGAAGAATATGAGATGCATACGAATAGAAAAAATAAAATGTTTTAGAATTCAGCATATTCTCATGCAAGGAAAAAAAATGCTAGTGGGAAAACCATATCTACTTTGAACAAAACGGTAATTGGCCAACACTCATAGCGTGTGAAAATGATTTTTAAGTGAAAAATCTAGGTTCTTTTCTGATTTTAGGCATGGGGCAACATAGCATTCTAAAGAAAAGATAAATAAGGCCACCCGAGTAAAAAAGGCACATTAGTAAGAGAAAGAAATCGTTCATTATTTGAATTCATAGTTACCTTATCAACCCAAAAGGCAGGCCACATTTTAGAATATATCAGAAATAATTTTAAATATATAAATATATCTCAGTAAAGGGCTGAATTACATAGTATATTATGTTTCTACTGGAAATATACCCCCTAATACTATCATAGGATAACACTATTCTCCTAGTATGCACTCAAAAGTTGGGATTTATCAATGCATCCGGCATACTCAACATAAACACTTCAGTTTTAATTGTCCAAAGAACATACATTCTGTCAAAGAAGGCTAAACACATTCTTATTATCATGCCCAGAGCAATGCTGAAGCCTACAATCGGAATTATGATTTCATGATTTGTCCACTTATAATCCCCCTTCCATACCCCAATATGTTAAATCAAATGCATGCAATAAAGTTGACAGGAATACCTTGAACCAAAAGAAAGACCAGTTCTCCATATGCCGAGAATGGGAGTCCTTTGTTAAGACAGTAAGCGAGGGCAATGGTGTAACCTACTACTTCAAGCTCAAAAGACACAAGACTAAGACCACTTACACTCTTATGCTTCAATATCTTTAATATCTGCTCATTGGAATAAACAACGGTATAGAATAAGTTTCTTATTTAAAAAATAAAAAAAATAAAAAACTGTAGATTAAGCTACTTCATCAATATACAGCATGCTGCAACTCGCAAGTTATTCGGAAATATAAAAATACAAAAATAGTAAAGTATTTGCTGCAGTTTATCCCATCACATCATCTTCCAGCAATATTAGAAAACAGTCCATGCTTATTACAACAAAGTTTATACTCCTGAAATGAAATCAAGAAGATATTATTATTAGCACATTGTGCTGATATATATTGCTGCAGAATTACATGTGATCAACACACTACATACATCACTATAACCAATACATTTACTAACTAACTACCAAGGTAGCTAGGCTCTACACAAACCCTCACAATAATAGCTATACAATTCATGCATATACAACTACTATCCTCCCTCAAAATTTGGTCTGGAAAGCACCAGAAGTTTGCTCTTTAAGCTGCTTTAATGAGAGCATCAGGGACCTGATCCTCAGTAGGCACATAGCACACTTCTAGAGTCTTGCTGGCAACCTGCTCACGCACAAAGCAAAAGTCCACTTCAATGTGCTTTGTGCGCTCATGAAAGAAAGGGTTCTTGACAATATGATGGGTACTGATATTGTCACACATGACAATAGGCTGGTGAGCACACTTGAAACAAAGTTCAGTCAGCAGAGGTTAACCAGATGAGTTCAACAATGACAGAAGCCAATGCACAATACTCATATTTTGTGCTAGAATGTGACATCACTTTTTGCTTGGAAAAGGACCAAGAGATCAAACTATTCCCAAAGTAGACACAAAATGCACTAGTGCTACCTTTATCCTCAGCTAAACCAACCCAGTCAGCATCTGAAAAACCAACAAGATCCTGACAACCCGATTTTTGGTACAAAATGACATGACTGGAAGTACTTTTTAGTTACCTAACCATTCTCATTGTTGCTTGCCAGTGAAGATTAGTGGGAGACTGAAAGAACTGACACAACTTGTTGACAATAAAAGCTATGTCAACTCTTATTATGGAGCAATATTGAAGAGCTTCAACTACCTGTCTATATTGCACATAATCAAGTAAAGGAGCACCTTCAAATTTGAACAAGGGTTTAACTGATGCCACTGGTGTAGGAATAGCCTTGGATGATTGAAGACCACATTTATCAAGCAGATCATGAATGTATTTCCCTTGTGAAAGGTGAAGATACTAATCAGTTTGAAGTACCTCTATCCCAAGGAAGAAATGCAACTCCCCAATGTCCTTCAGTGCAAACTGATCGTTCAAAATAGACACATTGTTCAATCACCACTACACTATCACCTGTCACAATGATATCATCATCATAGATGAATAGCACTATAATAGAACAAGTCCTCTTGAAAAATAGTTGTAAGGACTATGAATATTGGTTATTTTCGTGGACAAAATATTTACCTACAAACTTGTTTTTAAACTTTCTATCAAATCTATCAAAAAAAGCTAAACAAATGCTCGAGTTCTAAATAGTCTTACTTCAGGTATATCTTTTATAATTACGACACATATGATTGCATTTATGTATTTAATAATCTATGTTCATAAATCTGAAATTATTTTTGGTGCTAAAATATTTAGTTAAATTTGAATCAATTAATAAAATTACTAATTAAATATTTTTATACGTGTTTTAATATTTTTAAGATGTGTTTAAAAAATGATTTTTATAATATTGAGGTTTTTAATGGGCTTTAAAAAAATTAAGCCCAAAATACATTTAACCCTAATACTACTAGGTATTATTATTATCTATATATATATAGATACATTAGGGTTGAAGGGTGTGGCTGAATAAAAAGTGAAGAGCTGAAAACTGGAAAAGCAGCTGAACTAAGAAAAAAAATGGAAGATGGTGGCAGTTATCATATATAGATAGAACCAAAAGAGTTGATTCGGAAAAAGGTATAAAAGAGAAAGGTCGGATATAAGGAATATATATATTTTGATTTCTGTCAGTCTTTGGGCGTGGTGCTCAAAACCATTCTACTGGGTCATTCGGCAAGTGGAAAAATAAGGTGATATTATGCACATTTAAAGATATTGATGCAGAAGGCATAGCAAATCAGTTGCTAAGTTAATTTGACTAGTGGAAAATTAATTAATATATTATAAGAAAGTGTGAATGATTTGCTTGTTTTTACTCTTATGTTTTTTAGACTGTTTGTTTCGTATTTCATATTCATATAGCTATTTTGTGATTAAGATCTTGGATATTTAAATATGATAATTGTATGAACAACAGGGCTAAATGTTTCAAAATAATCAATGCCCTCTTACTGGTGATATCCCAAGGCAACCAGCCTAGACTTGTACCTTTCAACCTCACGGTTTGGTTTTCTTTTAATCTTGTACACCCACTTGTTACCTATCACTTTCATGTCTTCAATTTGAGGAAAACCTCACGATTTGGTTTCCTTTTAATCCGATACACCCATTATCTATCACTTTCATGTCTTCAATTTGATGAACCAATTCCCAAGTATCATTTCTCATAGAAATCCACCAGACATCATATTTGCTAGTCTCCTTGTAAGAGATTGGTTCAACATCAGGCACATCAGATTGATTGAGAGCTACTACATGAGCCATTTTGGGCTTTGAGATACCATTCTTAGATCAAGTTACCATAGGATGGAGATTGAAGGTAGAAACTGGAACAATGCTAGGAGACACAATTCTCATCAAAGAAAATACAGGAAATTACACCAAAATTAAATGAAGGTAGAGAACCATGAAATGGGGACACAAGGGGTATATTAACAGGTGAGATATGTGGTGACATATGTGCAGCACATTTAGGTCCACTAGAAGAGGAATATGGGGAAGAAATTGAACTAGGAGACATAACATACCTACCGAAGAAATGAGAGAATCAAGTATATAGGAATTGAGTAGAACACCAGGTATAGGTAATAATGATGTCAAGGAATACTTGTATTCATCAAACTGAACTTCATGTTGTTTCTGTTCTAGGAAAGGGAACCTAGATTCATGATATTCAACATGCCTACTAATTATGATTTTCTCAGAAGAAAGTTCAAAACATACATAACCCTTTTGCTAAGGAGCATAGCCAAAAAAGACACACAGAGAAGATCTTGGTTCTAGTTTATGCTTAGCAAAGGACCTCAAGCAAGGAAATGCTAGGCAACCAAACATAATTAGGTACCCTAGCATATAAACACTCGTAAGGAGACTCATATTGAAGAATAGGAATAGGTGTACGATTTTGTAGATAAATGGAATTTCGAAAAGCATAACTCTAAAATCTAACTCGAATAACACCTTGAACCAACAAAGACATACCACCTTCAACAGCTCTCCTCAACCTGCTCTCAACTGAGCCATTCTGCTCAGATGTATGTGGACAGATAACTCTGTGATCAATACCAAGAGAAGCCTCCACCAACCTTGTTACTTTATTTTGCACAGTTGAGGATTGCAAGATCTCATGCAAGTTCCAAGGTTTGGAAGAAGGATTACCAGAAAACTTTTGTCCAGAAGATTTTCCTTGCACAGACATAGCAACAAATTTGGTTAGATTAGTCTGTAAGAGTTATTGTTCTTCACAAAGAGAATGTGTCAAATTGCACACTTCAACAAACAACAAACTTTGTGGCTCAAAGAGCGAGGGTTCCTCAGCACATAAATTCATAGATGTAACAAAGGTTCAAAAACTTGAATTGAGACAGCTAAGGATATGCATGACAAGTTCCCGTTCTTGAATTCTATCTCCAATAGCAACAAGATGATCAGAAATACCTTTCAAACGAGTGAAGTATTCTTGAATTGGCAAGCGATTTTCACAAATTGGTTGAAGTTGTGATCGCAACTCCATAATTCATGCACGAGACACAAATTGAAAAGAAATTTCAAAATTCTTCAACATCTGAGCAGCTGTTGTAGATGCATTTCCTTTGACACATACATATAAATCCAGCTCTTCAACAAGTTGTTTTGTTGATTCCATATGCTAAATTGAAGATTCAACTTAGTAAGGCCAGGTCATAATTCATTAGAGATGAATTGGTTAGGAACTGCTGAGAATCAAGAACAGTTTCTAAACAATATGCTATCACGGAACTGGGAAACTAATCATGCCAGATCAAATAATTTGTCCTGTCCAGTTTGAAAGAAACAGAAGGACTGTTTGTTAGAGAAGCTACCGCAGATGATAGCACCATTGAAGATGAAGAAGATCTGTCAACAGGGGTTACCAAACTCTCACTTGAACCAGTTCTTGTGACGCTTTCCATAGCAAGAAGAAGGCTTCGGAATCTTGGAGCTCTCACAACATACAAAGTTTATAGTCTTGAAATGAAATCAAGAAGATATTATTATTAGCACATTGTGCTGATATATATAGCTGCAGAATTACATTTACATGTGATCAACACACTACATACAACACTGTAACCAATACATTAACTAACTAACTAACTACCAAGGTAGTTAGGCTATACACTATCCTTCACAATAGTAGCTATTTCACACATATACACTACTAATTACTAGGCTTCAACTTTATTTATTAATTTTTTTTTGTCAAGCCAATAAGTAATCCTACGATTTGTTATTAACACAACATCCTCGCGAAAGAAATTTCGAGTCATAATTACTTTTGATATACAAATGCACAAAGAGCTGCAATCAAATCCTAAAATGTGCATATTTTGCGACTTTCTAAATCTTTCAACGGGAAATTTGATAAATTGTGGATTTTTTTTAACTATAGTAGCTTCATAACGTAACCTAAAATCAATATCACTTAGGAATCGGAAGGTTAAACAAACCAGAGAGTCACGAGTTTACGAATGAACATAACTTGCACGGAAATTATATTTAAAAAAAACAGAGAGATAAAAAGGAAGGAGCAAGAATGGTATGGAAGAGTGCCTGAGGAAGTTTGACGGTGGTGGAAGCGGCGACGATGAGGTAGCCGAGGAGCTTAGATATCAAGGGGAGCAAGCAGTCTTTCTCCGGAAACTGGCCATGTCGAAGAGATCCGAACGCACATCCGAAATCGATACCTAGGAATTGCGATTCCATGCTTCAACAAATTATGCTTTTGTAATGAGAAGGAATTGTACTTCAAGTCCAACAATTTGAAGCTAGTGAGATTTTGAGGTTTTTAAATATAATTATAAGTATATATTTTTTTTATTTAATAAAAAAAAACTTTTATATATATCATAAATATAAATATATTTAAATTATTAAGTTTTTAAAGAATCATAGAGACCTAAAATTTAAAATTCACGCGTGAAATTATGTTAAGTATATAAATTCTTATTAATTTTATAAATATTATTGGTGTATTCAAACAACTTTAAATCGAAGGTTATTTATATAAAATATGTTTATTTAAATACATATTATATCATATAATATTTTAGTATTATAACATAACAATGTGATTTGTACAGAATAATGCAATCAGATTTTGGGGTTTTGTTTAAAATAATCATATCTCATATAATATTTTAAAAGATAGAATATTTGTATTATAATTTAAAAAAATTAACTTATTTTTGTATAAATTTTTTAGCTTTTAATATTTTTAAATTTATTTAACAACTTGAATAATATAATTTCACATCTATAAATTGATAAAATAATTTAAAAATTAAACAATATAAATTAATAAATACATAAAAAATAGATTATAACAATATTAAGTATATAATATGAACGAAAAAAATAAATAACTATTAACTCTTTTTCTTCTTATAAATCACAACTATTATATTTCTCAATTTCTTCTTTGAATTCAAAAAGTAGAATTTAATACTTTATTATTATCATATTTATCTTTAAATCTTTATCTAAAACATGTTCATAGATAATACATTTTTTTAATTAATTAAGATAATAGATAATATATTTTTTTAATTAAAAATCTCATTAAATAACCTAACAATATTATGTATGAACATGTTTACATGCTAATAAAATCAATAGATAATAACCACAAATGAAAGGAGTGTAGAGAAAGAAAAGATGAAGAAAATGGAAAAATAGATGAGAAAAATGAGTTTTTGAGTGTGAAGAAGGAAAAAAAAAGAATAAAATAGAAAAAAGAAAAAAAAATAGGTGAGAGCGTGAAGAAGAGAGAGAAAAACCGACGTGACTATTAGATATCGGTATAATAAATTTGTTTTTGATTTTTTTTAAATTAAATTATAAATATATATTTTTTAAAATATTATAATTAATATGATTATTTTAGATAAAAAACCATAGATTTTTAAGATAATTTTGTTTTTACCAAGTCGTTTAAATGCTTTTCTGTTAATTTTTGTCATTTTTAGCGACTTTGCTCCTGAGTACTAAATATGAGTTAGCAAGGTCCCACCCTTTACGCATTAAAATTGCAATACTTCCATTGGGTCACTCTTCACAATACTTGCTCTTTCCTTTATAATTTCGGCTCTAAGTGAAAGGAGTAGTACTAGTAAAGTGTTGGCTTAACTGATCTAGTTCAGTGTGTCTATGAATGACTATGGCAAGTGGATTTCCTTTGCTTAACTGTCTCTTTCAGCAAACATTGAAAAGTCTGTGTTTGAGGGACTACACTTGATCGAAGCAAAGGAAACAAAAGTGACATGTCTGATTTTGCCCTTGTTTTTATATATGATATTGTTTGATGAATCGGGTTGTTTGATTTAGGATCCTTATCTGGGAAGATGGATACTGTGATTTTTACTAATCTGAACCGGCAGGTAGTGGATACATAAAGGGGACATTTGGAGCTGATGTCTTCTTTAAAATGTCTCATGAGGTTTACTATTATGAAGAAGGGCTAGAGATGATAATTCAAGTTGTACAAGTTAATTGTTTTAAAAAAGAATATTATTTTATAGGTGAAGAAGAAGAAGCTCAGTGTCATGTGGGAAAAGTGTCAGTAGATAATAGCCACAAATGGGTCTTCGGAGATGCATCAAATGAATGTGATTCTAACTTCATTTCCTCATGGAACCTATCCATTGAACCTGTAGGCCTAATTCAACAATATTGTTTTCCTTTAATCAAAATCAATGCAATCAAATGTCTACTTTTTCTACTTCTTTGGTCCTGACCCTTTTTTCTAACCTAAAAACCAAAAGCATGGCAGTTTCAATACAGATCAGGCATTCAGGTTGATTCATGATTCCATAATCTCATGAATATAGTATAACTTTTTTATCTCTTTCAAAACCATAACTTATACTTATTTTCTTAAATTTATCAGACCATATCAGTTATTTCAGTTAGAGAAGGCATAATTCAGCTAGGTTCATTTAATAAGGTTTGTAAATTGTGATTGTGATTATCTTCTCTACATGTCTCTCAGATTTAATCCCCAATACATCATTGTCTTCGGTTCATTTCATTATTTCAGATTATGGAAGATCTCAATCTAGTAATCAGCATCCAAAGAAAATTCAGCTACCTACAGATCATACCAGGTGTTTTTGCAATGCAAAGACCATATTTACCAATACAACATTCTTATATGCTCAAACCACATACATATGAGTAAGTCAAGAATCAGATTTAACAGACAATGAAAAACGCGAGTTTACTGGGATGAAGAGATTTTTTTTAGAGAAATGGGTGGGATGATTATTCTTCAGTTAAGTCCATCAATTTGGGTTGGAACAAATTACAATTTCCACCTATTTCTTTCTATTTCATATAGTCTTGGAGCCCTTTTATCAAAATTACCTTCTCTTATCCCATCTTATAATAATACTACTTCCTCTACCAGTTATGATATGGCAATTCTTGTAGGTAATTGTTGGGAAATAACGCAAATTCCCGATAAGCCAAACTTATGAGAAAACAAGAATAGAAAATAACACACAAATTTGATAACGGAGTTCGGCCAATCTTGCTTACGTCTCCGAACCTGCTGCAGATCTTTTTACTGAAAGAGGAGAAATTACACAAGTTGTTTACAACACTCAAAACTCACAACCCAATTACACCCAAGAAAATTACTCTCAATTTTCTCTCACAAAAGCTTTGCTCTCTAAGCTTTTCTCTCAATTGGAATGAACACTTTGGATGGTTAATTCATTACAATTACACATCTATTTATAGGAAAATTCACTCCTTGAATTACTCCTTAAATTAATGGTTCCTTGAATTGCTCCTTGAATTATGCTCCTTGAATTATGCTCCATGTTTTACTCCTTATTTTGCTCCATGTTTTACTCCATGTTTTGTTCCATGTTTTGCTCCATGTTTTACTCCATGTTTTGCTCCTTAATTTGCTCCTTAAATTAAGGAGCTTTATAACAACAATCTCCAACATTCTCCCACTTGAAGACTGATTTTAATCTGTCTTCACACCTCGATCAATGCAGCAGCTTTTCTAGTCTTTGTTACTCTAGCAGACCAACTGAAGTTGAGCACAACTTCAGTTTGTCAATAGTCACCACCTTTATTAACATATCTGCTGGATTTTTGGTTCCTTGAATCTTCTCCAAGATAACACATCATCTTCCAATAGAGATCGATGAAGTGATAACGAAGTCCAATATGCTTGGTTCTAGAATGAAATGTCAATTCTTTGCCAAGTGTATTGCACTTGGCTATCACTATCGCAGTAACATTCTTCTCCTGTTTGAATCCCACTTAGTTAACAAACCTTGAAGCCATATCATCTCTTTACTAGCTTCGCCATCGCTACATACTCACCTACGTAGTGGATAGAGTGACAATTTTTGTATTTGTGACATCCAACTAACAACCGTAGTTCCAACAAGAATATATAACCAGGTGGTGCTTCTTCGGTGATCAACTTCACCTCCAAAGTCTGCGTCTAACCGCTTGTACTTTTAATTCTCCTTTACTAAAGTACAAGCACTTTTACGTGGTGCCTCGCAGATACCTCAAAATCCACTTGATCGCTTCCCAATGAGTTTTTCCTGGATTTGACATAAATCTGCTAACAACTTCCACTGCATGGCCAATGTCTGGTCTCGTACAGACCATTGCGTACATCAAACTTCCAATGGCTGAGGCATAAGGAACCTTAGCCATGAATTCTCTCTCTTCCTCTGTCTGAGGTGACTGATCCTTGGATAGGCGAAAATGACTGGCCAAGGGTGTGCTAACTGGCTTGGCATCGCCCATGTTGAATCTCTGCAAAACACGATTGATGTACTCTGCCTGAGATAACTACAAGGATCTTTTCTTCTTATTTCTTGTGATTTGCATTCCAAGAATCTTCTTTGCTGGACCTAAGTCTTTCATGTCAAACTCCTTTGACAATTGCTGCTTCAACCTTTTAATATCATCCATATCTGAACCTGCTACTAACATATCATCAACATAAAGTAGTAAAATGATATAACTGGACCTATATCTCTTGAAGTAGCAACAATGGTCAGCATTGCACTTCTGGAAACCTTCCTCAGGCATAAAGTCATCAAACTTTCTCGTACCATTGTCTCGGGGCTTGTTTTAGGCCATACAAACTCTTCTTAAGTCTGCACACCATATTCTTCTTCCCTCTTTCTGAGAAACCTTCTGGCTGGTACATGTATATCTCTTCATCTAATTCTCCATGAAGGAATGCAGTCTTCACATCCAACTGTTCCAGATGAAGATCTTCAATGGCTACAATACTCAACACTGATCTGATAGTATTGAGCTTCACAACGGGAGCGAAAATGTCAGTGTAGTCAACTCCTTCCTTCTGTTGAAACCCTTTAACAACTAGGCGTGCTTTGTATCTCTTGGAACCATCATGCTACTCTTTCACCCTAAGACACCCATTTGTTGTGAAGTGCCTTCTTTCCCATAGGTAACTCGGTAGTTCCCGTATGCGGTTGGAGATGAGAGATTTCATTTCTTCTTTCATAAAGCAAGCTCCCACTTGCTAGAATCTCGAGTCCGACAAGCTTCATCATAGCATTCGGGCTCCTCCATCCCAATGACATATAGTTCATGTATCTCTGTTTTGGCACGTGAGGTCGAGAAGACCTTCTCAATATAGGAGGCTGGAGTAAGAGGTTGTGGTGTGTCGAATGTTGTGTACTACTGTCAACAAGTTCCTCTGGTTGAGGACTTGTTACAATTGGTTCTGTTAGGGAACTATTTGGGACATCATTTGCATCTGCAAATCTTGGCTCATTCTCGCTTCCGAGTCATTGGCGTCTATTTTATGCATATCCTTATACATCACCCTTTCGTTGAAAATCACATCTCTGCTTTGGATAACTTTCTTATTTTCGTCATCCCAAATGCGGTAGCCAAACTCATCCTCACCATAGCCGATGAATGTGCATTTCTTGGATTTGGGATCAAGCTTATTCCTTCCTTGATCACTGATATGCACAAATGCTACACAGCCAAAAACTTTTAGATGTGATAGTTTCACCTCTTTTTCGCTCCATACCTCCTCCGGTATTCTATGCTCCAATGGAACAGATGGGCCTCGGTTGATCAAGTAAGCTGCCGTGTTGGATCGCTTCGCCCGTAACCGCTTCTAGACTCGACTGTATACGAATGATTTTGGCTCTTTTTGTCAACGTTTGGTTCATACGCTCAGCTACACCATTGTGTTGAGGTATGCCTGGCACAGTTCTTTCCATTCTGATCCCATGCTCATAGCAAAATTTTTTGAATATGGTGTCTTCATATTCACCACCATTATCGATTCTGAGCCTTTTGATCTTCAAATCCATCTCATTTTCCACCATAGCTTTCCATCTTCTGAAAGCCTCAAATACTTCAGACTTATGCTTTAGAAAGTAAACCCATACCTTCCGAGAGTGATCATCGATGAAAGTCACGAAGTATTGTTTCCCACCAATGGATGAGACGGTTGTTGGCCCCCAAACATCAGAGTGAATAAGCTCTAGCCTTTCCCTCTTTGTGGTCTCCCACTTGTCTGAAAGCTGACTCTCTTTTGCTTTCCTAGTATGCAATCTTCGCACATGTCCATCTCTACAGACTGTAGACCTGGAACTTTTCCTTTTGAATGCATAATCTTCATTCCCTTCTCACTCATGTGGCCTAATCTCTGGTGCCACAGGTTTGGTGTTTCATTGCCTACTGCAATTGTGATTGAACAACGTGCTTCTGCTGTCATGTAAAGAGTGCCACTTTTCTTGCCTCGAGCAACTGTCATTGCACCCTTTGAAATCTTCCAATCATCACCATGGAAGATAGTAGTGTAGCCTTCACTGGCCAACTGCCCCACTGAGATTAAGTTCCTTCTGAGGTCGAGAATATGCCTGACATCCTTCAGCTCCCAAACAGACCCGTTTAACTTAATCTTCACTACACCTTTGCCAATAATAGCACATGGTTGATCATCACCAAGATATACCTTTCCAAGATTTTCGGGGACATATTTCTCGAAGAATTCTTTTTGTGAAGTAGCATGGAACGATGCTCCAGAGTCTAACACCCAAGATTCTTCCTTGCTCTCCAAAGAGCATATCAATGCATCATCTCCTCCTGAGGTGGAAGTAACATTTGCCTCTGCCTTCACTTGTTTGTCCTTCTGGCACTCTTGCACCGATTTTTGTAGTGCGGTTCTTCCACAATTCCAACACTCGATAGTCTTGGTATGGGAATTATTAGGATTCCCGGATTTGGACCTCCCGTCCTTTGATCTACCTCGGTAGTCCGTTCTACCACGTCCATTTCCTTTTGTTGAATTTCTTCCTCTTGACTCTGTATGCAAACCGAAGAGGTTGACGATTCAATTGTCTCTACGTCGGATCTCTTCACTGAGAACCAAATCACGAACATCGTCAAATTTCAACTTATTGCTTCCCGATGAGCTACTCACAGCCGTGACAGTAGCATTCCAGCTTTCTGGTAGAGAAGACAAAAGTATCAATGCTTGTACTTCTTCATCGAATTCAATTTTCACTGAACTCAACTGGGTTGTGACTGTGTTGAGTTCATTGAGATGTTGAGCTACCGATGCGCCTTCCGTCATCCGCAAATTGAACAAGCGCCTCATCAAGTGCACTTTGTTTGAGGCTGATGGCTTCTCATACATATTGGAGAGAGCTGCCATAAGACCCGATGTGGTCTTTTCCTTTGCTATGTTGAAAGCAACATTACGGGATAACGTCAATCGAATAACTCCGAGGGCTTGTCTATCTAGAAGATTCCAATCTTCTTCCTTCATAGTCTCTGGCTTCTTCCCTGAGAGAGGTTGATATAGATTTCTTTGATACAGATAATCCTCTATCTGCATTTTCCAAAACCCGAAATCTGTGCCATCGAATTTCTCGAGTTTCACCCTTCCTTCATCTGCGGCCATTGCTCCCACTCAAATCTGACTTTCTCCCGGATCGTTTCGACTATTTCTCGCAAACCACCGTGTATTAGAACACCTGCGTCAACGAACAAATATCGTCAACAAAATTTCACTATTCACGTAATTAACTATTCATGTGAATAGTAACCTTGCAAGAAATTGACAAAAATCACCACCAAAAGCTCTGATACCAGTTGTTGGGAAATAACGCAAATTCCCGATAAGTCAAACTTATGAGAAAGCAAGAATAGAAAAATAACACACAAATTTGATAACGGAGTTCGGCCAATCTTGCTTACGTCTCCTGACTGCTGAGATCTTTTTACTCTTTTCTTGAAAGAGGAGAAATTACACAAGGTGTTTACAACACTCAAAACTCACAACCCAATTACACCCAAGAAAATTACTTTCAATTTTCTCTCACAAAAGCTTTGCTCTCTAAGCTTTTCTCTCAATTGGAATGAACACTTTGGATGGTTAATTCATTACAATTACACATCTATTTATAGGAAAATTCACTCCTTGAATTACTCCTTAAATTAATGGTTCCTTGAATTGCTCCTTGAATTATGCTCCATGTTTTACTCCTTATTTTGCTCCATGTTTTACTCCTTATTTTGCTCCATGTTTTACTCCATGTTTTGTTCCATGTTTTACTCCATGTTTTGCTCCTTAATTTGCTCCTTAAATTAAGGAGCTTTATAACAACATTCTCCAACAGTAATTATGGTAACAACATTTATTCAACTAGCCAAGTAATGAAGGTTGACGGTGGTCATATAAATGGAGCCCTGTTGTCATTTAGATGTTGTTAAAGAAGAAAAACCCAAATCCATGAATCAAAATTTGGATTTTGATTAGAAGAATAATGAATTTGAGATTTTGATCTTTGAGAGAGGAACATACTCAATGCCCGACCTTAAATCTTAACTGATTAGGACAGGTAGGATTGTTTTATAATCATATAAAGATTGTTTTGGTCTTTGATTTGCGTCTGTGGTTTGGTGGGTTGATTGCTCAAATTTTCAAAGGAGGCATTTGTTCATATAATAAATAAAAGTTTCTACTTTTTCTCAGTGTCTATCTTATGAGCATTTTGAGAATAAGTAGTTCATGAAATGTAAGGAAGTTAGAGCAATAAATAGTAGTTTTACACAAGTTTTTCCCCAATGGAAAGAGTTTAACCCTATTGAGGTATTTGAGAAAAAGGAAATTTGTGATCTCCTCTAACTGAGGGTTTGGACGGGGTTGAACTGTTACTGTTCCATACCTATCAGTTTAGGGACAGGTACTTTTCACCATATATTATGGTCCCCAAGAACCTAACTGGAGTAGGATCACGGTGTTTACATAAAACATATCGCAAAGTGGATGGTCCCAAGATGCTATCGTTCCGATTATTACTATCATTAGTAGTAGCAGTAGTATGTTTGTGCAAATTTGGGTTTACTTGGTTTTGAATTAAAATTCCAACTAACCCAATATAATTGGCTCCTAAATAATCAAAACGATTAACGGTGTAAAATCAATCCAAATAAAAAAAAAAATTGAGTTGCGGGTGCGATGGAGCTCTGCATTAGTGTGACAGAACTACACATATTCAATGACCATTAGGAATGAAACGCAATTCATAAATTTGCTGAGTAACTTAATTATAACTGAATAATTTACATAATTTTTGGAAATCTAACAATCTCTCTTTTGTAGTTAAAATGTAACACATAATTAATAAATATATAACCTCATATACAAATGGGCATCTGAAATAATCATTAAATAATGCCAATCATCGTTTTGCTGTAAGACATGTAAGTATGCAGTATAATTAACCAGGAGGGAAAACCCTTATGACTCTTTGGTGCTTCCAGTTCCTGACTTATGCTACAGAATGCATAAAGGCTTCAACATATATGCTCAAGTGCTGGTTCTTTAGCCAACACTTCCAATAGCCCAGTGAGGCTTTGCCGGAGTACGCTTCAATGCCTTGATTCCAAATGGATTTCCCTTGCTCTGTAACAAACAAATAGAAACTTAAGTAAAGAAAGGATCAAGTTTACTTCAGTTTTTTAAATAAGGCTCATAGATTTTTTCAGCATGTAGGGATCAGGTAAATGGCATAATAGAAAAGAGTACAGTGTATCTTACAATCAAGCAGGTGCCTGCATTGACATCACAAACGGGGTATTCACTTGGGCAGCAACTATTATGGTCTTCACAGCAGGTTGCAGACTCGAGCGGACAGCATCCCCACGCATAGCAGTCTTTGCCAAACTGATATACACAGCAGCAGGTGTTGCTCTCAGGGCATGAATAGTAATTGTCACACACTGCTGGAGGCTTTATTGGAGAGGGGGGAGATGGACCAGGCTTTGGAGGATTTTGGCCATTCTTGATTGGGTATGAAGCCTCCATAGCAATACCACATTTGCCAGTTGTTGTGCTAATCAAGTTGCGCTCCATTCTGATATAACCTTTCTCTCCCCAACTGCCACCCCAAGAGTTTTTCACAATCCAATAATCAACACCATCTTCTGAACCATATCCTACTGCGGTAACTCCATGGTCCAATGATGTTCCACACCTTCCAGAAAACACACCCTGAAGACAATGGCCAAAGAAAAAGCATGTCTTAAATCACTGTGCATTCATAAGTAATAGGTTTACTTGTAATTGTTATTCCTTGAGAATCCATCAACTATTACAGAAAACCATGGGGTAAAAATTCAAAAAGAAATTTGATTTAAAAAAAAAAAGAGCTTACAGAGTCATATAACTGGAACTCCCTGCCACCTGCTTCAATGGCAATGGCTACAGGTTGATTTGCAACCGCCTTTTGCAATGCTTTCTCATTGTTAACAGGAACGTCTTCGAAATCATCAATTGAAACAACCTTCGCATTTTTCTGAAAGAATAAGGAACACCATACTTAAAGAGGAGCACAAATTAGTTCATTACATTTATCGTATTTCTGGTCTAACTTTCTTGTTTTCTTTCATTATCCCTTCAAAAATAAAATACAAACCCTGTACTGGTCGCATGTGCCATCAACAGCTTTGTAAGGGTAGTCTGCTTCAGAGTCAATACCACCATTTTTAATGATGAACTGGAAAGCATAGTCCATTAGACCCCCATTGCATCCTTCATTAAAGGAAGTATCACAGTCTACCAACTCTTGTTCTGATAATGAGATGAGATCACCAGTTACAATCTTGTTGATGCCTTCCACAGCAGCAATCGTTGAAAAAGCCCAACAACTCCCTTCAACATCATAGTGAATGGTTAGAAAACTTCCATATCACTAAAAGTAGAAGGCGAAACAACTTCTTGAATTTCTTTCATTTCTACTTCTATGGATGATGTACAAGAAACAAATTATGGATGATGGACAAGAAACAAACAACTTCTTGAATTTTTTTCCTTTCTACTTTTACGGATGTTGTATAAGAAACAAATTAAGCAGTAACAAAACGTTAACCATGTATGCCGTTCGGTAAATATTAAGTGATTTCAAATTGGATTGTGTTGCTTCACCATTTTTCAAGAGCCTACAATTGAAAAACAAACCATCCCATATTGTGAATGCAACGGAAGAGAAAAAATGATTAAATAAAGAACTTTAATAATTATAACTTTTTGAAGATGCAAGGTTAATGCTTCCTAGTAAATGAGCCAGAAAGAGATACCACAGCTCAACCAAAGCAAAGGTGAAAAGCAAAAGTGTGATTCCTAGAAAACAACTAGAAAGCAAAAGCGTTTGCTTAGTGGTTTTTTGAAGCCGGCCCAAGGGAATCCCTTGGTACGTGAAACCAAACGTTTATGCCTATATGGTTTCTTCCGCTATAGTCTAGAAATCTGTTTGCTTGGGACTTTGTCCTTATCAGATAACAGTGAAATGCTACATAGTTTTTTCAGATCAAATTACCAGATAACAAAGTATTAATTTTGTCGTTACTTTTATCTGTTATATTTCTAATTTTCCAACACCAAAAACTAAGTAACTTTTATATAGTTACTCTGAAAATTAGTAATAAAACCATACTTAAATCATGATCAAAAAGCCAAAATTTAATGAAAATTTATCAAAAATAAGATTGAAATTAAATTTAAAGAGCTTTGAAAGTTAAAATTGAAAATTAAGAACTTGTTATCAAACAAACAGTATCCAATTTTATATTTCTATTTTTTAAAATTGAATTAAAAATTAATTATCAAAAGAATTTTATTTAAAAGTAAAAAATGGCTTTTATTTATTTTTTCAAAAAATTTGCAATTAAAAATAAGAATTAGAAATTAAATATTGAAATTATTAACAAATTTATCTACCTACAATTCCTATATCAAATTTATAGTCGTCTTAATTTGTATGACTATTTTTTATGTACACGCTAATCAGGAGGTATTTTTTTTTTAAAGTAGAAAACATTTAGAAAGTCCCTTTCTTCACTAAGTTTAATTTTATTTCACCGGAAAAAAACAAAAGGGATAAAATAATCATTTTTCTTGTATATTAAAAACAATTCCTATATCTATTACACATTTATACACAATTTTACACCTAAAATACTTATACAGTTCTATTTGTAAAAATTATCAAAAAAATCATTTCACTATTTTCCAAAATAATTTTACCATTTGTTACGATAAATAGTTGCAAAAGTATGTATAATTTTTTGGTTTTTTAATATTTATTATTTTATTACACAACAACTCATTAAACACACATGTAATAAATGTGTGCAAGAAATGAAACTTATATATACCTTTAAATAAAATGAAGGAAATCAAATAAATGGACTAAAAATGTAAATAAATGGCTTAGGAATTATTGTATTTGTATTTAATTTAGCGGAGGACAGATTAAACATACTTTTGGAAAGGAGAAATGGAGAGGTATCTGTTACTCAATACATTTAAAATATATTTTGATCAATGATATTGTTTTATGTATTAGATATTTTTTCCCTAAATAAAGTTGCACTAATCTAAATAAAATTGTATTAATTTTAAATTTTGATTGAATACTAAGTAATCATATATTCTAAAAGCAATAAACAATTTCTATAGAAGCTAAATTTTTTTCTTCCGCAAAGTGTACATATCTAATTTTCTCTTTAAAAACCAATAGGCAGTAAAAAAACAATGTTCAATACTGGTTTTTCACCCTTTTTGAAAAGAATAATAAATACCCTTTTGACATATTAAAATCCGTTAAAGCCATCCAGCTCATAAGAAATAAATATAGTTTGATAGCACAGTTCAATAAAGCACAACATAAAATAAAATATCATTAAAAATAAAAAAGGAAATATTAATTCCTAAAATATACTAGCAATTTGCAAGGACTAGATAAAGAATAAAGAAACTCACCACAGCTTCCTTGATCTTTGACGTCAACAACGGCACCTTTTTTCCTCCAATCAACGGACTTGGGCAAGTCATCGCCGAGGTTGGGCAAGTAACGGCTGGTGACCTTCTTCTTAGCACTAGATTTAGCACCCAAGTACTTTGACCGGTACTCCTCGTTGGTCAGATCGGCAAATCGGTTCAGACCCAACTTGTATGAAAGGTTCTGAGAGTTCTGGTCATCGATAAACCTGAGATTATCTTTAAAGATCTGAAATCTCCTCTCCTTCTCTCCCAAAGCATTGTAGGCTTTGGCGTGTTTGGTCAACCATGATTCATAGATCGCCATCACCTCGTCGTCGGTTCTCCAACTTGATTTGTCAGGGTGATTTCCATCGTAAGCGATTATCGACATGTCAAGGGCTGAGGATAAGGTCGCAATCGACAGGCAGAATAGGATACCCATGGTTATGGCCGGAGAACATCGGAGGGAACCCATGGTTATGGCCGGAGAACATCGGAGGGAACCCATTTTTTGGATCGAGGGTTTGGGGAGGTGAATAGAAAGTTGCGAGGTCGTGGTGTATTTATAAAGGCAAAACGGAGGGTACCAAATTATTATTATTTTTTTCTTTGAGATAATTATTATTGATAGCTGGCATTTCATTATTATTGGTAAAATTGTGTAATTCGTCTGTCTCAGCGGTTTTAATTTAAAAATAATTGTTAAATCATAATTAAAAAATAATTTCAATAATTAAATCATAATTAAAAAATAATTTTTGAGTAATGCGAGGAAATATATCCTTAATATTTTATATTTGTTATTTGAAATAAATAATAGTTTATAGGAAAGAGTAAAATACAATGTACAAAATTAAAGTAGCAATTTTCGTGTTCGTTTTTATTTATTTGTATAATGCTATTATGTTTTACCCCTATTAAATCATGTTTAAATTTAAACATGTTTTTAAAAATAAATTTTAGGTGTACACGTTAAACATGTCTCGAAGAGGAGAGATTAGTATATATTAAGGTTGAATAAATAATTAAATTTATTTATTTAAATTAATAAATTTAATTCAATTTAACGGATTAAATTTTTTTTTAATAAAAAAGTATATAATCATTCTAAGTTTGAGTTTTTCTTGAAAAAAAAAAGTTAAAATATAGTCAAATGTTGGTTAAAAGTGAATTTAATTTAACTATAAGTTAGAGAATATTTTTTTTAAGTTGATTGATTTTATTAAAATTAAAAAATTAATTGACAAAATTTTAAGAAATAAATTTATGGAACTAAATATCTATAAAACTAGAAGAATAAATCTTAGACAACTAAACTGTATAATAAATAAAAGTTAAGAAAAAAGTTTTACGAAAGAAAAAATAATATAAAATCTAAAAGTTAACGAAGGACAAAAGTGCAAGTATACTAATAATATAATTAGAGAAGGGTGTATCTCTTTTAGATAAAATTTGAAGAAGCCAACCATGGCTTGAATTTTTCTTCTTGTATTAAGAATTTTTAGTAGGCTAACTCTAAAAATTTTGCTATCAATTTTCTCATATTTGCTTAATACCTCCATTTTTATTTGTAATTTTTCTCACAGATTTAAAAATCACTTTTAACTTATTTCTTGAAGTATTGAACTAAACTTCTGCGAAGCAAATAATGATGATTCAGAATATGAAACCTCTAGTTGGGTCGGGTTCATTTCCGTTCAAGAGTGAAGGATCACCACTTTTAATAATGTCCAGAAAAATATTACTAACACCAATAACGTTATTCTTAAAAATATACAATTAGTAACGTCAAATTACATGAATATGATGAGATAATGATGTTTTTTTAATAAATTGTCACATATAGAAGATTTTAGTTTTATTATATCAAACAGTTACAATAATTATAATTATTTTATATTTTTTTTAAAACTTTGATATCAATTAATAAGATAAATAAAAATAGGTAACAAATAAAAAATGCTCATTATATTATTCAAATATCATGTCTTATAATTGATACATGTATTGATTTTTTGTTGTAACTTTATACTTTAAATTTTATCATGTTTTTTTTTTATTTATTTGAATGAAAGTTTCTTTATTTCAATTATAAAAAAAAAGAAGGTAAAATATAGTTAGGATTTTTTGAAATAGTTGTTGACCAGGACGATTGGTGAGGCCGAAGAATATCGGTTCAATTTGAACGAATTGAAACAGAGCACGTGGTCAATATATTTATTGCTTAAGAGCTTCGGATAAAGCGGGAATATGGACTAAGCTACCTGTCTTTCTTTTAGAGGCTAGACAGCCTAGACCTACTAAAAAAAATTGGAAATACATTTGTTTTCTCTTATTTTCGTGTTTCTTACGAGTTACTTGTTGCGTCTTACGAGCATCCTTAATCGTATTTATTTATTTTTAATTATCACACCATTTTTTATTATTTTTATAACATATTTATTATTAATTTTAAAAATTATTATAAATATATATTTCTTATATTTTAATTAAAAATATTTAAAATATTTAAAAAATAAATAAATAAATAAATTTAAATTTTATAACTATAAAAATAATATTTTTTATTATTAATAAAATATTGCATATCATTGTATTTTAAATAGATTATAATTTAATTTTGATAAAATTTAATTATAATCATTTATATTTAAATATTAAATATTATTTAATTTAATTAATTTAATATTATGAAAATATTATTTTTATTATTATTATTTTAAATTTTAAGATATTTTTATAATTTAAATATTAAAAATTTAATATTATATAAAAATAACAAAATAAAATATGATAATAACTTTTTTTTAATAGAAGAATGTAATTGTCACATGTTTCTGGTTAACGTGTTCCAGTTTGCAACTTCTTCTCTCATATATTTCCAATTATTGCTTATTAAATTTCCACTATATAAGTATTCAAGTTATGTATTCATTATTCTCTTTAGAGCATAAGTCTAAAATCAATAATTTTTAGATTATATATTTTGATGATATCACATTAATTAAAAAATTATATTTAATTACTTTTTTTTATTATATTTTATATCTTATTAATTTGAGTTGATTAAATTATAGTCGATTAACAAGTAAAATATCTAACTCTAATTAAAAATAATATAAGGGATATAATTCTACCTATTTTCTTAAAAAAAAGGATTGGAAACTTTTTTTTATCATATTACAACATAATATTTAAAAAATTTAAGTTAGCGTTTCATTATAATTCATTGTGAAAATATTCTAAAATATAATAAAGTAACAAAGAATTAAAGTTATACATAAAAAAATTTAAATAAAGTAAATATCTTGAAATTAATCCAAGTAAACTGTTAGTGCAATAAAAAAATGTAAAAATTTGTACGTTAAAAATCTAAAATTAAAAGAAACATATTAATCTAAAAATATATATAATTTAGGTTTTCATCTTTAAACTGTAACTAAATATATGTTTTGGTGGTGGTAATTCACACCCGTTCTTTAAAAATAGATAGGGTAGCTTCCTTGTTATATATATAGCATAACTATTTGAAAGGAGATATTAAGATATATCTGCCTGGGACACCGATTCCTTAAAGTCTATTTCGTAACTATGCAACTAGAAGAAAATTATTATCGGTAACTTAATTATTCACGTGAAAGTAAACAACTCATTAATTAATTTCTAATGTGTTTCTTCTTTTAGCAGCCATCTAATACAAAGAGGCTATCGAATGATGATTGTGTCGAGTAGCGGTGTTAACTGTACCATCCGGTTCAATTTTGTTTAAAAAAATTTAATTAAATTAAACCGTTTATAAAATAATTTTAATTAATACAAATTATATTAGAACCTTTTATTTATAAAATCATTTGATCCAGTTTAATCCAATTTTCGATTTGATTTAATTTTTAAAATTTTTTAATAAAAAATAATGTAAATTTTTTAATATATTATTAAATCGATTCGATTCGATTCAATCAAATTTTACGTTTTGATCTGATTTATGGACACCTCTAATATCGACGTTAATTTTTTACTTCTTAAATTTTTACATTTATATATAATTAATTTTATAATTTAATTCAAATTATAAGAAATTATTTATTCTTATACAAAAGTTAATAAAAATAAAACAATTTATTATATAATTTTTTTTTGCCTTTTTGTAACACTTTATCATTTTTCACGCTATTATATAATTTTACATTGCATCTATAATTAAAATCACATATTTTATTTCTAATATATCACTCTTTATTTAGTAGCCAAAAAGTATTATTTTTTATTTTAAAAAACAAATTTATCATAAAAAATTAACTTTTATTATACTCAATAAAAAAATTATAATTATATTTACACATAATTTTAATTTTTATATTTTTTAGACCCAATACAAAAAAAAAAATCTAACTGGTCCCTATTAATATATAATCATAAATGTTTGATTTTCTTAAAGGATTTATTTTTCTGAATCCTCTCATCCTACAATATATTAAAAATAAAGTTAGTCAATCATTGGTAGTATTGTGAGTGGTAATACTTTGTGTTATTATAACTAGCTATATTATTTATTGCAATTTAAAATAACTTACTTAAACAATTTATTATTGGTAAACGTTTACTTTAATCTTAAATTTTATCCAATAATTTTATGACACCATAAATCAATTTATGACAACAATTATTTCCTATTACAAATTTCCACCTTATTTTAAAATAAGAATATTTATGTCGAAGGAAAAGGTTCATCACTACTTATATATTATATATATTATAATCATAATAAATATTAACAAAAATTATTTAATATAATTATATAAATTAATTATACTTATCAATAAAACTATAATACATAATTTAAAATTTATCTTAAACTTAAGATAGATAAACTATGATATATTTTTTTGCTGTTGTGTTCTCTGAATTTATTTGTAGATTTTTTTAAAAAAATTAAGCAATTAGTAATTCCACAAAGTTTCAATTCAAAAATGTAGTACAATATTGAGCAAGAACATTGGATTGATATTTGATGGAGACTTGGAATTTCCTTTTCGTATCAACCATTTTTTTTTTCTTTTTTTGCCCCCACAAGTCAGCAGTTCCATCCATATGAATTTTATCTCGGATTTTAATAATGTTAAGTGGTGCACGCAAGTATCAAACCAAAGGTTCATATATTTCCTATCTCATAATAGTTTTGACAGAAATCCATAACAGGACAAGAACATAAATACATATACAAAATGAGTAAGGAAAAGAAATAATGCCAAAAAAAAGATTCCATCTGACATAAAATATTGTCTCATAAAACCTAAAAATGAATTTACTTAATATTAACAAAAAATCATCTATATTATTTTAGCTTAATACATCAATATCACGAGGAGGCACTACTTTACCGATATTTGTACTTAACCAAACGGCTGATTCGACGTAAAGATGCATTTATGATTCTGTAGGATGCTGAATCAATTTGAGGAAAAACATTTTATATATACAAGCAAGTTATTTGAATATTTAATGTATCTTAATAGTCAATGGTGTTTTCTATATAAAGCTAAATAAGTTTATATAAAATAATCAATAAAAATATTTTCTACGTTATATGAAAGTCTATTCGAAAGTAGGGTAATCAAATGGCGTATGGGTTGAAGTGGATGTGTCATATTATCACAGGAGTAGAACATGGCATGGGTGTGAATAAGGCGCCCACTGCCTATAAAGTATAACTTTACTTGAGTACGTGTTCAAATATCTAACTCCAAAATGAGTGGTTGTGGGACATGCAATGCAATATTTATATATATATAGATTGCACGTTACAACTTACAAGTGACAACCAATCAATCTCAAGGCTCTAAATTCACAGTCTTTCTGACATTATATTTGTACGTGATGATATTAATTAATGTACAAGAATCCAAACGTTATTTGCGATTTGGTCTTATGCCCCTATCAAATAGACAAATACCGTTCATATCTCAACTCGTGGAAACCACGTGCTTGTGAATTTGGGTCTTCAATATCATATGATCATATCCTCCATACTCACCGAGAAAGAAAGCAACTTTGAAGTTTGAACTCTCTGACACTGTTGCATTTCCGTCTTCTGCATGTGTGCTGCGGGCACTGATGCTTTCCCTATCCCCTTCTCTCACTTTAGAGGTAATTCCATGTGAAGAATGATATTTAAAATCTAGCTTTACAAACATGTGCGGAACCCAACGTTTAAAAAAAAACAATTAATGGAACCAATTTATTTGTTTTTACTTGCAGATGTGTTCCATCCTCGGTGGAAGAATGATGTGTTTATTTTTTATTTTTGAATTAGTTAACAGATAATATGTTTTTTTGTTTACCCTTTTTTTATAATTAGTGGATGTATGCCATACTATTATAGTTAGACTTCACCAGAACTTGAGATAGACTTGCAATGCCATAAATTGGAGTACATATACTACCATGTCACCATATTGTAAGAATATAACTAAATGAAAAAAAAAACCTTGCATAGGACACGGAACAATGCATCTTTTATTATTTTATTATTATATTTTAAGATGTTAAATGAAATGTTTAATTCATTTTAAATAAGTTGAGTTGAATTATTAATTTAATTTTTTTAAAAATAAACAGTTTAAAAATATGTACCTGCCTAAGTTTCTCCATATATATAACTAATAACACCTTCTCGTTCTAAGATCCGAGAAATACAAAGCTATCAAATTAATGTGTTTTGAACACACAAAAAATTATGCATCGGCGACGTTACAAAAGATAAATGTTTTCCTTTTCTTTAGAGACATTGCTAATCTATGAAAATTTGTTTATGGTTAAATTTTAATTATTAAAATAATATTAATTTCAGCCTTAAAGTTATAATTGAGTGATTATTTTATCATGATTAATAAACACATGTCATTAAAATTTATCTCTTCATAATATATAAGTAATATGAGGTTAATTTTTGAAGATTAGTTTGAAGATTAGATATCTCATGTTTATTCAGGTAGTACACAAAATTTAGATCTTATGCTTCCTTCAAAGAAAACTAATACCAAGGAAAGCCATAAAACCCAGTTGCGCAATAATTTCATTTCAACTTAAGAAAGGCCAACTCTGAACACATTCATAAAAATTCTAAGTTTATACCCTTATGTGCATACATGTACTTCAATGATTTTAAAACATGGAGGAGGGTATATACTTGTATATTTATCTATATCCAAAATTGGGCCTGAAGAAATAACAACTCTTTATATTGATTTCTGGGCTAGTGCAGCCCATTTATACTTTTGTACAAAGACAATATTCCTATTGAAGTAAAATCTGCTTTCACCAAAAAACAATAAGGCTAATTCTATTATAGATTTATATACACTAACGAGATATATGCTTTAAATGGATGTATTTAGATGCTTTTGTGGGATATAAGTAAAAAACAAAAGAAGTTAAAACTGAAAAAATTCAATATAATAAGTATTTATATTTAACAAAAAAAAATAACTTGTTTAATAATTAAAATACAGCTTAAAAAAATAAAAATAAAAACATATAAATATATATTAAAAAGATTAAAATAATCCTAAATTTAATCTTTACACACATTATCATCAAACCTTCAACAATTATTTAAGAGATATTATTAATAAGTCAATATTTTCTTCTTATTTAAAATATGTTTTCTAATTACTAAAATCATATTTTTATTCATTTTATTATTTGTTATAAATAATATATATATCAATCCGAAAATTTATTTCATATTTAAATAGTTGTCTATTGAGCCTAACTCCCTAATCTTGAATCAAAACTATGGCTATGTCTTTGTCTCTAGCAAAGCAAGTAACCTGGTCTAATAAAATGGAGAATATTTCATTTTATATACATGTTTTTTATTTCAATAATTTTTTTTTCAAATTATCAAAAATTTAACCGAAATTTCATAGTTTCGTACATATAAATACTAAAAAAATTTCTTATATGGATTTAATAAAATCAAAATAAAATTAGATCCCGCGAGATTTTTAAGGACCTATTGAAGTTCAAACAATTGTTTTTAGCGACCTACTAGATGTAACATATTACATTCACATATATCTCTTTATGTAATATGTCACATAAATTATAGTTCAAGTGATCCATCAGATGTTACGTATTACATCTACTTGTATTTTTATACATGACCTTACATTTACCATAGTTCATGTAACCTGTCGGATATAACATGTTATATTCATCTGTATTTATATATATAATATCTTACATCATTGTAATTCTAGTAAGTCAATAGATGTAGCATGTTATATCTATCTGTGTCATTATATATAACATGTTATACATATTGGAGCTTGAATGAAGTCACCGATGATGGCCATCAAAACTCCAATGAGATTATCGAAAAAATAATGGGTGTGAATTAAGTTATTCTTAATTAAAAAAATGATTAATTTATCAAAAAAAAAAACTATTTAAACGAGGAACTCAATAAAATGTTGTTATGTCTACTTAAATTCAACAAATTATATGCAAAATAAAAAAACCACTGTATCTCGAATTATCTACTCCCCGATATATATGTAGTGAATTTGTTAGTTTTTCTTGGAGATATAAAGTTATCTCGAATTAGTTATCATCATTCAAAAAGTTATAAAATATATAGAATTTCATTTTTAATCTTCTTAAAAAAATATGTTTATAATAAACATGTTCTTTTAATATTATAATAAAATGAACACATATTTTTATACTAAAGAAGTTAAAAGTGAAACTAATTAAATAATTGAGTTATGGACATACTAAATGCAACGTAGAAGGAAAAAAATCTATATATCTCAAAATTTAGATTAATATAAAATGATGTGATTAAGTATTATTGATAAATATAATCGAACACATATAATTATATTAATTAAAAAAAATAAATTTTTAGTTGTAATTGCTATATAATTTTTGAGAATAAAGCAAAAATATCTCTCAACAATTGACTCTTCTGGTTAATGCTTCTAGTTCATAGCTACTGCAGAGCATTCGGATTGCTAAATAATGCTTTAAAGATATTTTTTTATAATTGAAATCATGATTTGAAGATAATGATTAAATATACAGAGGGCAGTGAAAAGTTAAAGATACGTTTGCTTTTTCAAAAACAAAAAAAGAACACTGAGGTGCCAAAGGTTACATAAAAACAATTAGTCGGTACACGAACATATAAATGCTATAATTCATACAAAGAGATAAGTAGTTTTAACAACTTTCTTAAATCATCCTTTGAGCCGCAAGACAATAGTGGAATAAGGGTTTTATTTTTTCCCCTTCTTTCTTTAAATTCTCCCATAACCTTTTATAAATTGACGACGTAACAAGCAATAAGTTACCAATACCATTCACTCTGTTTCCTCTGATATTTTTATTGATTTTGTTATAGTAGAGTGTGTGTTTGACATACTCATATATTATATACATAAAAATTTATTTAAACAAAAGTGTTGCATTATTAGTTCTGGCCTTCTTTCACTAGTCGTGACCAACTACGTATAATAATTAATAAAGTCCCGTACATACATACATACATATGGAGGATTTTATTTTAAAATGTTTCACTTCTTGTATTTGATGTTCTTTGCCGCCTTTGCTTCATAAGGTCCAGAATTTATTAGTGAAACAAATAGCAAAGTGTAGTACAAAGAACAATGATCAAACCAGCTGGTTCAACCTTCTACCTCTTACTGATCATTTATCTTTTAGTGAAGACTACTACTACTACTACTACTACTGGTACAGCAGCAATTCAGCATGAAAATGGAACTCTATTCAAAGCCTTCATTGGTAGTCATTTACTTGATCAACCCAAAGTCATAGCACACAAAATCCAACCCAAAACAGCTCTACCTTCACCATATGTAATCTCAAAGGTTTTACAATTTACAGATCAAAGACTAGCAGTTGTTTACTCAACAATCCAAACCTTCAAATCCATAATCACTTCAGATCCATTAGGCATCACCAAAACTTGGGTTGGTTCTGATATTTGCAATTACAAAGGCTTTTATTGTGACAACCCTCCTGACAACAAATCAGCCATAGTTGTTGCTTCTATTGATTTTAATGGTTTCCAACTTAGTGCTCCTACGCTTGATGGATTTCTTGATAAACTTCCTGATACTGCTCTGTTTCATGCAAATTCCAACAACTTTCAAGGCACTATTTCCCCAAAATTAGCCAATCTTCCTTATCTCTATGAGCTTGATATCAGCAACAACAAATTCTCTGGGCAATTTCCAATAGCTGTTTTAGGCATGAATGGCCTAAGTTTTCTAGACATTAGGTTCAATTTCTTCACTGGGTCCGTACCACCTCAGATATTCTCACAAAATCTTGATTTCCTCTTTATAAATAACAACAATTTCATGCAGAAACTTCCAGATATTCCAGGAATTTCTCACATTCTTTATCTCACTTTGGCTAATAATAACTTCGCTGGCCCAATTCCAAGAGGTATCGCTAAAGCTTTATCTACATTGACTGAAGTTTTACTACTCAACAATGAGTTGACAGGTTGTTTGCCTTACGAGGTTGGTTTTCTGAGAGAAGCAATATTGTTTGATGTTGGTAATAATAAGCTGACTGGTCCATTACCATTTTCTTTGGCTTGTTTAGACAAGGTGGAGCAGTTAAATTTTGCTGGTAATTTGTTTAACGGTATGGTACCTGAAGTGATTTGTGAGTTGGAAAATTTGGTAAATTTTTCCTTATCAGATAACTATTTTACACATGTTGGTCCTCTTTGTAGAGAATTGATTGAGAGAGGAGTAGTTGATGTTCGCAACAACTGTATTCCTGGTCTTCCATTTCAGAGATCTGTGCAAGAATGCTCAGCTTTCTTTTCTTTTCCAAGGTTCTGTCCTCATACGTGGATTTACCATTACATTCCTTGTAATTTTTTTCATTTTACTACTACTAGTGCTGCTGCTTATTTGAATCCTCAAGAAGCTCCTTCTCCTTGATTAACTTATATTCTCTTGTATATGCCAAAAAAATTAAGTTCGGAGCTGGAAACTGTAATTTAGTCTCAAATTTTATAAAAGGATTTAGTGTTTAATACCATTTTTTTTTTATAAAAACTTCTGAATATATATTAATAAATATGTGATTAAATGCACGAAAATTGCTAGAAATCGGTGTAAGGCCGTTATAGATACTGGTATGACAGTAAACTTGTTCCTTTGTTCATTCGTTAACTTATTCATAATAATAAATGTTATTTTTAGAAATCATGATTATAGATATTAGTATAATATTAAACGTGTTTTAATTAATCATCGATAAACAATAAATTTAAGATTTATGTTTAGGACACCGCGATTAAACTAAATAATAAAAATGTATCAATTAAGAACAATAAAGATTGATGATTTTTTTTTTATCAAATTATTGCAAAATTATATTAAAAAATGCATGTAAGAAAAAAAATCAATAATTAAGAGGGAGTATTACTACTATGTATTTTTTACACAACACAAAAAATTATCAAAAAGTTTAGCGAAGAATATGACATCATGTCCCTTTGAGTGAGGTGTGTTTATGGATGTGTATAGGTATAGAAGGGGACAATTTTTTATATAACTATCATGTAATCGAATTATAAAATATGTATTCAAAATCGTCCAAAAATCGTTACGGTTTGGGAACGATTTTTTACACACGGTTCGAGACGGTTATTAAAAAATACCTGAAAAAAACCATTTTTCTAAACTTTTTTAAAAATTTCTTAATAAATCTTAATTATTTAATTAATATATAATTTAATTAAATAAATATAATAAATTTCAAGTATGTGTGAGTATGATTATCGGTATAATCGTACCCGAATCATACCCGTTATTTCATATTCAATTTTATCGAAAATCGTATTCGTTTTCAAAATTTATCAGATAAAAATCGAATCGATGATGAGAATAACCGAAACCACATTTTATTTGCTTGTGTGGCTTAGTCCATGATTGAAAATAAGGTCATTTCTGTATCTTAGTTTTTGAAAGATGATAAAACTTGGCGACTGAAGTCAAGTGGCTACTAGGTTTGCTCTGGCGCTATGTCCACATCAATTCATTAAAATAAGGATGTTAGATTCATAATGGGAATCACAGAACCAAAAGCACACTTGTTTCTTTTACTTTCCCATTAAAAATTTGTCCACACAGAGATGGGAAAAAAGTGCCTGCGGTTTCTTTTGCCGTCCAAGACATGATGTCCATTGGCCAAATCAAATTATTTTTTCTCATCCCGAGTGCTAGTAGTAGTAGTAGGTAAGAAAATAAGTGTTATTCTTTATTATTAGAGTACATGAGTGAATAATTTCTCGTAAATTAAGAGACGATTCAACCTACAACTGAAATAATAATGACTTCTTTAACCCAATTCTGAAGCTTAACAAGTGCTTCTTCATTATAATATTAGATAACGTACTTATAACCTAATATTTGTACAGAAAGCCATGTCACTTAGCACTGTTCTACATTTTTTAATCTAGTTTCTAGCCGTTAATGGGGAAGAATAAGATCCATATGGTAAGTGGAAGCTTCTTTTTATTTTTATTTTATTTTATATTAACAATACTAAACAAACGAACACTATGGAGACTAGCTACTTTCTCCTTAATTTTTATGCCAATAACAGCATTTTATTTCTAGATGCTTCCTCCACCATACCTATCTTCTGCAAGTTTCATTAGGATTGATGGATTTTGTTAATTTCTTTTTTTTTATCAAATATTAATTATGTATTATTCTTTTTTTATTTTCTTTGGTCCAAACTAAATTACATAGAAGAGTTTGAAACTCTCAAGCTCTTTTCTAGGAATTTCTTACTCCAATTCTTGCACAAGGAAAAAACATTGGGCTGTTTTTCCAAACAAATATTTCAAACTAGACAAGCATCAACCTTATGACTTATGAGTCAAATTCCAATAAATAAACTAATACAAAATGTCATCTAACTCACTTTTATTGTGGGTTTTGAGGGTAACAAGAAAAGCAAGCTCCGGAGTGAGAACAAGCTGCTTTGGGTATTTAATGAGGAAAAAGAAGAAGTTAATGCACTGAAATGATCTATTGCCTCGTTGTACTCCAAAATCCAACAGTTTCCCGTTTGCTGTTACGTAACATTCCATGCAAAAATGGACCAAAATACCAATTGGATCATTTGATTCTATCTGATGATAAAATTAGATATGTAAAATATGAAACTTATCCTATTTTTTTTTGTCCTTAATATAAATCATGTTATAATATTATTTTATTTTATTTAAATATCATCTTATTTCATTTCATTTTATTGTAATCTTAATAGACTTAATTTTAAACATATATTGTAATATTTTTTTTATTAAGCATACATTGTAAATAATCATGTATCATATTTTATATTATTTTTTGTATTTTTACTTATTTCATTAAAACCCCTTAAGGACAAATAAGATATCTTAATTATTATTATTTCATCTTATTAAAAATTAAATAAGACAAGATAAGATGAGTTTTAAAAATTAATAAATTTTATTATTAATCTCATTAACATCTAATCCTAATTTACAAATCTAGATAATAATACAAATAGGAAAAAAAAATTAAGTGTATAAAAATTCTCTACTTATTTGTGTTTATTTTTTAATCTTAATAATATATTTTTATATTCAATGAGAAGTTTGGAATTATTAATAAAAAATAATTTTCAATCATTATATTAATAATGTATGGTTTAAATTTAACAAATAAAAATAGATACAAAATCTTATTCAAACATCTTAACAATTATTTGCTCATATATTACAAATAATTTTTATAATAATTAATTGAATAAATACTTATTCCTCTAACTTTTACTAATCTATTATTTTATTAATTTTTTTTCATAAGATTTGGTTATATAATTTTTAAAATTTAATAAATTTAATCTAAAAATTAGAGGATGATACATATTATTTAGTCATAATAATTTGATAATTGGATGTATTTTACTTTTATGATTCAATTGTTATTGTAGCCTTTATTTGAATTAATGAAATTTATTTTTTATTTTAAAATAAGTGTGTGAAAAGGAGGAAATTGTGGAGAGAAAAAAAGAAGTAAGGTGTTCAATTAGGAGGCCCATTACTAACAAGGATGAAGAAGCTTGGATCGAGAGTCCAGTCCAGATTGACAAAGTTCCAGGTGTGCGATCCACCGTCCACGTATAATCTCCTGGATGCAGATTTTTTTTTTCTTTCGATTAATCGGGAAGCAGATGTAGATGCCTAAAAACTGCAGATATTGCTAGAATCTTCATCCAGCTTCTTCACTTTTCCAATTTTTTACATTTTCCTTAGAGAGAGGGAAAAAAAACTAATATATTATTATGTAATTTTACATGTGGAAAATTTAGTACAGAAAAAAGAAAACAACAATCTAGGGAAAATTGATGAAGAGCAAGCCAGGGTTAATAACAAATTAACAATTTACAGATCAGTTTCCAAAAGCAGATATGACGGACCGGGATATGCCGATGGAAGAGCAAGCAGCGAGCTCAGGCGGCGGGCAAAACGGCGTCGTAAGAGACTTGCTTACTTTGGCTTGGCAGCTCATCCACCAAGGCAAGCCTTCTCAGGCCCTCCAAGCGGTAACGATTTCGACTTTGTATTTCTTTATCTTCTTGTTGAATATTGAGGCAAAACCAGAAGAATAAATCTCTTTATATTAAATAATGTCACTTATGCCTTATAATTTTTTTTTATCTTTTGATGTGTATGAGGTTAATGCTTATCTTGAACAATCACCACCGTTGATTGGCAATCAATCCAATTTAGTATTTTTCTTTATATATCTTTTATTTGGTGACAGGACTTCTTTCTTTTTTATTGAAATTTGATATGATAGGATTATGTTCATACGAGTTTAATAAGAAACATAATATATGCTTTACCTGAGTAGCAATTAACAACCTTTTTGTTGGTTAGGTTCTACTTTTTTAGCTTGTGCTTTGAATCATTAGGGTTTCTGCACTGTGTACTGGGGTGGTTCGTGTTTTAATCCTCTTCTGAGTTTCTATTATTAATAGTAATGCTGATTGTCAATGCCATGATAAGAAGGGGAAAATAACATTTTCGAATTTGGTGATTCTTATGCACAACTTTCTAGAAAGCTAAATCAGTTTAAGAGTGATTTTTTCTAGAGTATAAGTTAAATGTGGCTGAAAGAAGATAATGGCATATGGAAATCTTAGAAGCCTTAATGACTCAATGTTTTTCTAGAAATCCAAACTGGATAACAGGAAAAGATTTTGGCTGGATGGTTCATATTCTTGGTGACAATTTTGACTGGATATAGCTCTACATGTTAATCACATGCCAATAACCTTTGTTCCTTTGGAAAAGGTTGTCACCAATGGCAATAACCACATGACTTGATAGTTCATATTCTTGTTTATGCTTGATTCATTGGTTTCTATGCTGAGAAGGTCAGGCAAGCGGGTGTTTGTCATTGCTTATTTCATATGACATACCAAATGATGTTATGCTTGATAATTGTCCATTATTATTTTGGTTAAAATAGCTTTTGAGATACCCAAATTTTGGTTCATTTGAGACAGACATGTTTGGATTTTTTTCTCTACACAAAAGTATTTAGACTTTTTTTCCCTCTATACACAAGTACCTACACTTTTATCTTGTTTACACATGGATGTTTTTTGTGATTAAGTTCCTTTACTTAAGCTAAGTAATACTAATTAAGTTTTGTCATGTTAGCTAATTAACTAACATGATAGAACTTAATCACAAAAAAAGTTAATGTGTAAACGGGATAAAAGTTTGGGTACCTTTGTGTAGAGAAAAAAATTGAGACACTTTTGTATAAAATAGATCAAAGTTTATATACCTCAAAAACAGTGTAGTCTATTATTTCCCACAACATTTTGGTAGACATCTATGATAGTTCTGGTGACAATTTTGACTGGGTTTAGCTCTACACGTTAACCACATGCCAATAACCTTTGTCCTTTGGAAAAGGTTGTCACTAGTGCCAATAACCACATGACTGGATAGTTCATACTCTTGTTTATGCTTGATTTATTGATTTGTATGCTAGGAAGTTTGGGCTAGCAGTGTTTCTCATTGCTTATTTCATAGGACATCCTATATGATGTTATGCTTGATATTGTCCATTATTATTTTGGCTAAATAGCTTTCAAGATACCTAAATTTTGGTTCATTTTAGACAAAAGTGTTCGGACTTTTTTTCTCTACACAAAGATACTTAGATTTTTTTCTTTACACAAAGGTATTTAGACTTTTATCTTGTTTACACGCTAGTCATTTTTTCTGATTAAGTTTTGTCACTTCAGCTAATTAACACTAATTAGCTGATGTGATAGAAATTAATCACAAAAAAAGATTGTGTAAATGAGATTAAAATCTGAGTATCTTTGTATAGAGGAAAAAAAATTCAGGCATCTTTGTGTAAAATGGATCGAAGTTTGTTTACTTCAAAAACTGTTTAATCTATTATTATCCCACAAGACAGCTATGAGAAAAGTTCATCATTGTTTGTCATTCTTCTTCCCTTTTCTTTTCTTTGTTTTTATTTTTACTTTATTTATATAATAAATTATTGTTAAGGAGAGTCTACAGCTAAGCGAAGTAGAGAACTGTGGTGAGCAATTGGGCTTAAACAAGTTTGAAGTTTCTCATTGTAAATGTTTGTCCAATAAGTAAAACAAGCTTTCTGGTTATGAAGTTTCCGACATCCCCTTAATGACGCTGAGGTCAAATTTGTCATTGTTCAGACCAACTGTGGAACTTTGGAAGTGCCAGGTTGAGCTTCATTTGAGAACCCAAGGCTATTGCAAAGCAAGCTTCTCTTAGGCATAAAAACAACTTTGTAGTAATTATTTCTTCTAGTATCATGGAGACATGAACTCGTCTAAATGTCAATTGACTTTACCAAAGTTGGCAAAAGCATGCTGTTTTTATTTTATTCTATTCTATTTTTTGAAGTTTTGAAGTTTGAGATTTGAGTTTGGTTTTAAGTTTACGCCAACACTATTCATCATTGCTATTAAATGTTTGGATGAAGTTTTGTCACTCTGATTATGAATTCATTTATCCATACCCTAACAGAATATAACCTAAAAGTACATGTAAATCAGTATCTGCTAATAATCTAATTTTATGACAGGTTTTGACGGTAATGAGAGCCAGAGGTGGGGATGAAGCTGTATTTCAATGCTTGCAACGTGCTCGTGAGATATATAGAAGTAAACTACATGAACATACTGATGTTGATCAGCTAGCTTCCTTGTTTGCTGAGTGTGTAATTGCAGAAGCCCAGCCTGTAAAATTAGAACCATCATCAAATTATACTGTTGATGCATCAGTGCAGCATGGTGATTGCGGAAACTCTACTTTCATTGTTGATGGTCAGGGAAGCTCTATACTGGCTGAAACGGGCAGGACACAGATCGTGTTAGATGCATTTGCTGATGGTAGTAGCTTTGTTTGTTTGAAATGTGGTGGTCTTGTTAGTACCCATCGTAAAGAGGAGCACTTTGCATTTTGGTGCCAAATTTGATGAGAATGTATAATTCGGAGATATATGTGTTTGAGAAATTATGGAAAAATCCCCATTTTTATTCTTTAGACATCTCATTAAATAGCTTAAAATTTACATTTAATTGAAAATTAGTTGAGATTTCAAAAACTATAAGAGCATCCCTCCCATCTATACTCCCTGACATCCCCGGTCCAACCTCATACCCATTCAACGCAACCACCACCAGCTCTCACCAGCGCAGCCTCCACCAGTGGGCATGCAACTTGCTGATGGATAATATTGTGTTCACTTATGGGAAAGAGTCACATTTAAAGAAGATGAATTAGGAAAAAAATGTTTTATATCTCAGTGTGGAAGATCAAGGTGTGCTGGTGAGTGCTGGCGGTGGTGCTGATGAGTGGTGGGGATTGAACTGGTGGTTGTGTTGAATGGATATGAGGGGTTGGTGAGACGTTGGGTTGAATAACTGGGTAAGTTTGAAATTTTAACTTATTTTTAATTTAGTGTAAATTTTAGATCATGAGTGCTTGTAATTTTCCTACTACTATGCTGGTTATGGTTTTATCTTAAAGCAATATTATTTAAAGATGTGTTATTTAGTTTTTTAATTTAAAAAAAAAAATTAAATGATAGTATTTTTAATTTAAGGAATTAAACTATCTTGTTTTCGTTATATAAATGAAAGATTTAAGGTTAACTTTTTTAGTATTAGGGTGGATATGCTACGGGCTAAAATAGATTTGATAAAATTGTTTTTACTTATTAAATGAGATATATCGGATCATTAGTTTAGTTAGAATTCTTAGAATTCTTAAGAATATGATTATTAAAATATATATTTATTATCAATTTTAATAATAATAATATTTTTTTAAATAATGAAAAAAATTATTATTTTTAAGCGTCAAATTTCGTAAATGTTAAATACTAATGAATTTAATTAGTGTTATATATTATTATATTTATAAAATGTTTCATTTTTAAATAATTTAAAAAAATTAAAATTAAATCAAAGTAGCAAATTGATTTGAGCGTTCGAACAAATTTAATTTTTCAATTTGGTTATCATTTTTTTTGTCTGACCCTAGTTAGTACTCTTTATTCATGGCGATATAAATATTGATGATGACTATAAGTAGGAGCTGATTTTTATTGATGAATACTTTGTATTTTGTATTTTCCTTTGGAAAAATTGTATGAGACGATTTTATTTAAGAGGTGATTTTATTTGATTCCTTATTATTTTATTAAATATGTGTTTAGTTTTGAGAACAAATTAATTAGTAAATTAAAAATAAAAAATATATATAATTGTTCAAAAATAAAATTATATATTTCAAAGAGTTTTTATTTTATTATATCTACATAAATATATAAAACAAGAACTTTATTATATGCATGGGCCGATCGTGGTTGAGGGTTAAGTGGGGCTGTATTACAGATAAAAAAATTACTAAAAATTAATTAGTATTAATTTGAGTTTAGATATTTATTAATTAGATTAAATGATTAATCTAATCTCTAATTTGTTCAATTTAGTAATAAAATTCTCCAATTTAATATCCTAAATACAAAATATTTATATTGGTCAAATAAGATTTAAATTATTCTTTAAATTATTAAAAGATTCTTTGAAAATTTACATTCTTAGGTTTATACAAAAATAATGACGAGGCATGCAACATGTATAATCATTTTAGTTTCTTATTCTAATAATTTTTAATTATTTTGGTAATAAAAAAATAGTTTTATTTACTAAATTTAATGTCAAATTGTTAAATACAACAAAAATATTAAAATACTTATAAAATTATTAATAAGACTAAAATACTTATAAAATTATTAATACCACTAAAGATTTAAGTAAATTATATAAATAATATAATGAATTTGGTATAAAAATACCATAAATATTAATAATTTTAAATTTTTGAATAAAGTTGACAAAATTAAAATATGAGAAAATAAAATAACTAATATTTTTAAAATAATGTATCATATTTATTATTTACTCTAAATAAAATAAAATATCTATAAAATATATCGTTCTTTGTTATATATGACAAATATATCATCTCAATTAACATGTGACGATTTATTATTTAATATAACTTAATAAGTTTGAATATATTTATTAATAATAATGTAACATATTATTTATATTATATTTCAAATTCTAGGTAAATAACATTTTTCTTATAACAAAATAAAAGTGGCCAGTGAAAATGAGAAATGGAGTATGCAATGCATGTTGGAGTTATGCAACACAGACTTGTGCTCTTTAAGATAAAAAAGTAGAGGAAAGATGTCAAAGATTTGAAGCACCAAATACTATTTATACAATCGATTATAAAATAATATAAATGTATTGTATATGTATACAATTGACTAAAATAATATAAATGTATTGTATATGTATTGACGTATTATTTATGATCAATTCCATTATTTAAGGATTTCAAAGTTGATAAAAGATGGGAAAAAAATTTGTAATTAATGATTCATTCAATACAATCAATGAATAATTAAAAAATTGTTTTAACCTTGATAGAATATTTCCTTTATGTTTCAATACAAAGTTGCATCCATTCTCTCACTAATAACATGTAACAACATTAATTACACACAACACTCCTAAAGGGTAACTCCTTCATCATGATGTCACTGAAAATGATACTAATTGCATGTTGATATTATGCTTGCACATAATAAACACTATTACGACCCAGCAAGAGAATTATAAAAGAAAGATGTAAAAACTAAGGACCTTTTTTTAATAAACATTTATGACACGTGTTAGAAGAATTTCTTCTCATGAATTGCTGTTATTGACAGAAATATACTGAAAACCTGCACAGCACCTTCTTCAGCAAGGTCGCCTTCTCCAAAGTATGAGCACTGCCACCATACCCTTTTGGTGTATTCTTCTTCGTATACAAGATGCACCAATATCAGTAATCCATGACAATATATATGCAATACCACAAAACCTAATATCTCCAAAATGAACTCATCCATGACATACCATACCTGCAGCAGACTGCATTATTCAAACAACAAAAAAAGATGATAATGATAATAACGTGCATCAGTGCAAGTGAAAATAATAATGGGCTTGACAAGCCATGAAAACTTATTATTTAAGAACACACCTATATAAACGATCAAACTTAAGAGAGCCAGTTTAACGATTCAGGCAATACAACATTCACTAAATACTTTTTTTTGGGTCAAATTCACTAAATACTTTGCCGTAGCTTTTTTCGACTTGAAATAAAGGTTTGTCGTAGCTTGAAATTGCTGTATTAGGCATATATGGTTCAATAACTGATTGCAGCCACTAGAGTGGAGAATTTCAATTATTAGGATATTCAAGCATGTTTTTCCTTTGTATTAAAAATTTTATTTACTCATGCTGAAACTTGAAAGCCAAATTTTCTATCTCTTATTTCAAGCCGCCTCTAGTCCCTACTATTGTATTATTCATACTTGATTAAGATAATGACATTAAATTTTAAATTCCTCCCTCAACTATAATCCCCTCTCTTCTTGCAATTAAGTCTAGAGATAAATGTTAAGTAGGTACATTAGATATTCCCATTAGAGCAATTAAGTCTAATAATTTTTTTTGTAATAGTTTAGTCCACTAACTTTAGAAAAGTGACACTTTAATCCAAATGATCAACTTTTATGTTTTTTATAAAATATTTTTTATTTTTTTAAAGAAAATTTTAAAAAGAATATTTTCTTAAACACTTTTTTAAAATAAAAAATTGAAAAAATTGAAAAAAAACATAAAATTGATCGTTTGGATCTAGGTTCACTTTTTCAAAACTAATAGATTAAACTGTCATTAAAAAAGCTGCTGAACCTAAGTGATTCATTCCAAAAAACTAGTAGACTTGTCCGATCACTTGTCCTTAATTCTATTATCCTTTTGAGAGTTCTTTGTTTTGAACTAGTCTTCATCTAATAAACCGTCTATATGGGATGTATTTCATATAATGGTATCTAGTCATTTATGGACTTTGTCAAAGTAATACATAAATGAAACATTATTTAGGAGGAATACCAGTTCAAATTTGTACAAAAATTACCTGCACTTGATTTGTTTTCTGTCCATGCCATGCGTGGGGATCATAGTTAGAGGTCAAAGAAATTTTGCAAGAAGCTTTTAATCCAGGAATCTGAAAACACATAACACCACTTCTTAAACAGTCTGTAGCCTAGGTCTTGTTCTTATGAGTGTTTCATCACTGTGCTTGATCCATTCTGAAAGTTTCCATGGTTTCTGCCACTTCCATTTGAATTGTAACAGCCACTGATGATGACTCCTCTTCCACCTCCACAGCTTCCCTGATTGACCTAAAACTGCTAACTTTTTCATTGATAACTGTCTAGCCGGAACCATCTGCAATAACAATAAATCCTACTTTTTTGGTTGAAAATGGAAGGCAGATCAAAATTCAATAATGAAGACCAGGTTGTTAACCTTTCGTGTATCCATAAATACTGTTGATTCCCTGATTGAACCATTAGCAACTCCTGGAGTATATTTAAGCTGTTTCTGTGCTGGCACAGACATGGGAGACAAGGGACCACTCAGGTCATCGGCAAAATGCTTTAATGAATTGGGTGAGTTATCCTGATCACCATCATAAAGAGTTAGAAGTAAAAAATTATCAATTAATTTATGAATTCAACTAAGCACCAGTTCTAGGCTGTAAAAACAGCATTGATTAGGATCATTAGGTGGATACAAGCTTGGAGCTCTACACAAGCTCTAAATTACATGATGCATTAGGAAATGTTCATCCATATGTTCTCACCGAGGCAGAAGAAGCCAATGCAATTGTTACGGCTTGCTCCCTCAACTTTAGTTCCTTTTCAACTTCCTTTCTTCTTGTCTCACTTTGCCGCAAGAGCCCTACAAGTTCTTTAAGTTGCTCTTTCATTTCCTTGATTTCCATTTCGTTCTCCCATAATTGGCACCTGTTGATTTGATTTTCAACATTATAACATCCAACATTTTAATTTACTAAGGCAAGCAAAGCAAATAATCTGAATTGCTAATAAAATTTATAGAATAAAGTTCTTTTACTCTGACATACAAAATGCGGAATGTCATACATGTGATCTATAACCGGAGGAAGATAGCAAGAGTTAACTGCTCTAAGTTTATTGAACTTGTGGAATTTAAGCTAGTTTTTGTGCAGTGAAAATTCTGCCACCTGGATTGTTGGTAAGTAAATTGAAGTACATCACAGTTCAGTGAAATGGTCCTGGTTTCTAATTTTTCATTGTTTTATACAGAAGAGGAAACTCACACTCTTCCTGCTCGTAGACTAATTCCAGAATTTCTAAATATTTTTCTAACTATTAAAATAAAGCAATTGTTTGGCAAACTTCGTATCGAATATTTGATGGTATTCAAATTGTAATTTTGAAAACCACCACAGAAACAAATAAGGTGTGTGTGGTGTGGTGTGGTGTGGTGTGGTGTGGTGTGGGGTGGGGGGGAGGTATAAAGAATCAGAGACCTTAAGTTGTAATACCTTGCATCTCCAAGGGAAGTAAACATATACTGTAGCAAGTTCTTTGCATCTCCCAGAGAGCGCAATTGGTTCCACCGCCCGCGGTTCATGAAGGCTCGCTCTCGTTCTTCTGCCTCTGAAAGTTGTGATGCCATTGCTACAAGTGAATTTGATGATATGCCCAGCATATTTTCAAGTGAAGAGATTCTCGCCATTCTTGCCTTTGGTGACATGGATGATATTCTGACAGACAAAATGCAGCAGTTAAGCCACCCAAGAGAGGGAAAGAGAGGAATAGAGGCTTCAATTTTTAAAATAGCTGCTTCATGAACCAAGTTGTTTCCTTTTAGTAAGAAATGTGTAAAAATAGTACCTTGCAAATCCATTCTTTCCTCTTGGAGGGCTAAGACCTTTTGAAGCAAATTCATCCACCTGCTTCAGCATAGATAACTCTTCTGCTAATGCAGCTCGCCTAAAGATTAAAATATGAGTAAGATAAATAGTTTTGTTCAATATACATTTGCAAATAAAGTAACATACACTTGACTTTGTTTCTCATATTCATATCGAACTTCTTGCACATGCACCACGACTTCCAGTTCATGGTCAATCCAGCGTTGCAAGGATTTTTCATTGCTCTAAGGATAGAGCTTGAGTTAATATTGGTTTTAAAATCCAAAGTATAGAAACATGAAAATACCATGAAAAGTAAAGCAACGATCAATACCTGTCCGTTTGCTCCATTTCCATTGGTAACAACTGGTAAATGACACAATTAGAAAATCACAACGTAAAAAAAGGGCCTACTATAGGAACATCCATATATATTTTCTAAAGAGAGTAATTATGTTCGTGATTGTAGATAAAGTATGATTCTGTGAAGTTTCGATTGCCTCATACCTGTATTGTCACGGGCAGAAGACTTGCGAGCTTCTAGCAATTCTTTTAGCCTTTTTGTGGCCGTAGCTGCTTCTTCAGTCTTTCGTTGAAGAACCTGAAAAAAAAAAGAAAAAAAGAAGAAGAAGAAGATAAGATCATATTCAATGCACAGCTTCAAGTACTTTGACCGCAGGAAAGTGGCAGCCTTTAGTTGTTGGATTGTATCTCAACAAACTTTTGTTTGTAATGTGTTTCGTTTAATATCTTTGGCTTTAAAAAAATTCACCTATTCGTAGATAATTTTGCTGGAAATGAATAGATTTTAAGATGAAAAACAAAAGAAGTTAAAAAAACCCTATCATTGATTTTACTCAGATAAATCAGTCGCTGGATTTAGGTCACTTTTAAGTTTCTAATATGAAGCAATACAAAAATACGGAAATAAGTTATGAAAGGGAAATGCTCACCATTTTCTGACGCTGATTCAAAGCTTGCAGTTTATGCCTCTCATATTCATTTCTCCTTCCCTCCTTTCGTAACTATTAAGGAAAATTCATGATCAAAACTTGTATGATGAGAGACCGTTTAGCAGGCAATACAATTATGATTGACAGATTAATTTAAACAATAAATAGTCATAAGTCAGTACGTGGAGCTATAATGACAAAGCTTCTAATGCTTTTAGCTGAACTGCCAATTGTTAATCATGATGATTGAAATCAATACATTGAGCAATACTGCTGAAATTCAAAAGGTAACACCAAGCCTTATAAGCATTAACAGTGAACAATTTCATGAATGAATATTTAGGAAGCCTATGTCTAATAAAAATAATATTTGACGTAGTATGACACTGTTAAGCTGCCACATGTACAAAATTACAGCTTTTTCAAATGGGAAAAAATTCTTCTTCCAAATTAAATATTCAGAGCAGCTTTGTAAGGGGAGAAAAAGCAACAAAGAACTGCCATATAATTTGAAATAGCAAAGGTGAATACAAACCTGTAGCAGTTCCTTCTCTCGCGTTGCTTTCCATTGTCGAAATTGTTCTGCTTCTTGTTTTATCCTATGTTGCAATTGGACCTAAGTATTGAAAAATAACCACTAACGATGCAACTAAAGGGAGAGATAGATAAATCGACAATATTTTAGGAAAAAATATCACGAGGCCCATCCTTTTGTTTTTGTGAAATGTGATGTTTAGTTCACTAGATTATAAAATGTACCATTTAATCATTTTTCTTATGAAAAACGAGTTAATTAAGAATTTTTGATATTTACGGTGAATATTTTATTATTATGTTAATAATAAAATAATATTTAAAAAATATCAAATGTCCTTCCATAGCACTTTTTTCATAAGCAAAAATACTAAAGATCACCTTTTGTAACTTAAAAACTAAATGACACTTATTGTCTATAAGCAAAGTGACCGATTTGACTTTTCACCTATTTTAAAATTGTAAAGAACATTCAACCTTCTGTGCCTTTATAGATTGAATTTCATCTTGCAATCGTTTTGCTGCTTCTTCACTTTTCTGCTTTTGCTTTAAAAGTTGAACCTGGTTTTCTTGTTTCTTCTTAAAATCCAGAATCTGGTAGGTATGTGTTGTCAAAGGTGTAAGAATACAGTTTGCTTCCTGGTTGCTACCTTGAAATGAAAAGAATCAATATATCTTTCAGAGAAATGTAATCACCTGAGCTTCCAGTGTTTTTAACTTCTGAGTATGCGTATCTTGCAACTTCTGTGTTAGTCCGTCAGAACCCGCAGCAAGATTTTCAACTTCAGCCAATAAACGATCCCTTTCTTGCTGCTTAATTGGAACAGATAATTAAGTGAAAATTTTAGCCTTCTTGAGGAATCAAAACAAGAAAATTCAAGATCTTTGTAAACCTGTACAACTCTCTTCTCGTCTTCTAATTCCATTATTTTCTTTCCGAAGTGCTGTTTGAGGGCCTCGGTTTCAAACCCTCCAAAATGCTTCATTTCGGACTGCATAGGAACATTCCAGGCAGATATTGAATACAGTACAACATAAGGAAACATTAAAGTCATAATTAACCCAAAACATACCTCTTTCTGTTCCAGACGTTTATTGAGTTCACTCAACTCCTTGTCCATAGAATTTTGGAGAAGTGTGTGCTCCCACTCTTTTGCCACTTCGTCAATTTCTATAGGATCACCTGCTGGAATTGTTATCCTTAACTTGAATTATGTGTTTCCATGAAACAAAAGTTGGAATGCATATGAAACACAGCTGTTCCATGGTTCATGTCTCAAAGTTTCCGCATGATAAATGAACTTTATCTAATAAAAAAAGAACTACCATTAAGCAAATGCTCAGCAAGAGTGAAACAAACCTGTTATTGTTTCATTCATTTGGTAGTCAGTTGATTCTATGCTTTGCGGGCCCCCCAAAAGGCCCCCAGTTCTCACTAAGCCAGCACAACCATCCTGAAAGGTTATGTTGGAGACTTACATGATATGCCTAGTTTAAAGTTATTCCTACCATAGGATTATTAGAACAAAAAATATTTGTGCAAAGTAAAACCATGAATATCAAAAAGTATCTAGCTACCTGATCATTGCTCTCACATTCTTCTGCAATATTGCATTTACTACGGTATTGATGAAGTTCACGACAAAGATCTTCATTAGCAGCTTCAAGCCAAGCAATTCTTTCCTTCAGGACCTATTTTCATGCAGCGTAAATGATCAAATGAGCTAATGAGGAAAATCACTCTCAGGGGAAATTAAAGAAATTAATTACTTTCTAGATTTTATTTTTGTGTTTCATTTATCTTTCTTCATATTTGGACAATCCTTGCCTATTTCTGAACCCCTGATGCACAGCTTGCACGTTAGTAGAAGTCAATTACCTGTATTTCATCAGGAGATGACCCTCCTCCCCGAGAACACAGTTCAGCCTGCAGATACTCTAGTTGTTGGCGCATTTTCAACATCTCGCTGGACATGGGATCTCTGTTGACCTGTTCAAATTTAAAGGAGGAAAGGTATAAATTTTTTGCACATGGCAATCTTCATAAAATTAACCCATCCGGGAAGAATATAAAGGGATAAAGAAAAAATATCAACAAAAAACTTACGATAGGCTTATTTTGGATATTACGGGCACGATTTGCATACTTTAAAGTGTTGAGGGTCTCCTCAGCATTGATATCAGCAGGACTAATGCAGGCTGCAAAAATTAGGTGAAACAGGGAAGGGTGCAAACAAAGGGATGATAAAAGTTTAAAACTCAGAAACAGATTACACAAACATGACAAAATCTATAAAAGTAAAACTACAAAGAATACGAAGAAAGAAAAGCAGGGAAAATTATTGACCATTAAAAGTGAAAAGTTGGATATCTCTTAAATGTTAAACCATAAAATGAACGTGAGAGATTGGAAGTGAACTTTGGAAGGAAATATTAATGGAAAAAGAAATTTATACTAGGACAATTGTTCAACCAATACAACAGAAACTTCTGCATGAGAAGTTGAATGAGGCAATATACAGGCATGTATTTGTATAATATGCTTCAAGCCATGTATTTGTCAGCTTAAGATATCATATTCAGCTCCACACCATCACCATATTCATATCTTTCTATAAACAGAAGCAGAAAGTTATGCTAAGGCAGTACCTATCATCACTGTCCGGCTGTTACCACCAAGTGAGTCCTGCAGGCGTACGTAAAACTTGAAGTTAAAAAATATGCATATATAGTCTGAAATTATTAGAATACTTTTATAAAACAAAGATGTCGTTAGGCAAAAAGCTTCAGCATTAATACTGCAAACATATCAAATTCTTAAATAAGTCATCCTCAGTTCAGACTGAACAATGATTAGTATCTTCACACAATCTAATGCATCATATATTCAAGTAATACATGTGTTCTGAGAAACTTAAGAGAGAGAATAACATGTGTTTCCTTCTTTAATTAATCTGTTGAAAATTTTAATACACTGAAATGTTCATAGAAATGCTTAAAAAAACCTTCATCAAATATAAGTTACCAATTCACAAGTAGACAAAGTGGCATGATATAATCTGAGCAAGGAAATTTCATATCAAACCAATATATATACACACACCCCTTTATGTCGTTCAAGATCTATAATAATAAGGCAAGGTATAATGTGATGTTTAAACCACTTTATAAATGTGCCTGACCTGTAGAAGCCGAGTGAGTTTACTATCTCGATATGGAACATGAACACTTTCTTTGCGCTTCTTCTCATCACCAAGTGCACTAATGACATTTCCAAGTGCAAGAAGGCCTTTATTAATATGGACTCCTGTTCCAAGAAGATAGCGTGGATGTAATTTGAAATAACCACAAAGTAAACGAGAAAATGAATCACGAATATACAAAAAAAAATTTCTCTTTCAACAGATATCCAAGCCTCTACTGGTTATGTTTGGGAAAAAATACTCTTATTAATAGGATATATTCACTCGAAAATGAAATTTCATGTTTACAAGGACTTGAATAATAGGGAAGTAGAAGAATTCTCAAGTTTAATGTCAATGTTGGAAAGAATCAATATAAGAGTCAATAGTAATGATAGAAGAATTTGGATTGCAGATCCATCTGGACATTTTTCTTATCAGTCTTATTTTGAGTTTCTAATGGATGATTCCAATGCTTAACTTTCAATCACTATGCATCTATGTAGACTAACCTAATTTCAAATAAAGTCAAATTTTTGAAGTGATTGATCAGTCTTGGGAAAATGAACACAAATGATCATATCCAACTAAAGCTTTTCAAGTTTTGCTTTTCACCTAATTGGTGCGTTCTTTGCAATAACAACTTGTAAGATATTGTTAATTTATTTTTACATTGTCCAATTTCTTATCTCCTTTGATCAAAACTACAAAATAATATGACAATATAATGGACTATTTTAGGATCTTGTCTATTCTTATTTCTGAAATCCTTTTATTCTCATAGAAGGAGTAAGGCTTCAAAGGCAAGGGTCTTATGGAACTGTGAGGTGGTAGCTATCATTTGGGTGTTATGGATGGAGAGGAATAAGAGAATTTTTTATGATAGTAAGAATAATCCTCCTTTTCTGTGGGATAAAGTTTTATTTCTAGCGTCATCTTCGACATCAATTTCAAAAGAAATTAAAAGATTAATTTCAATTTCTTATTAACTTTATTTGGGAAACATGTTTATCCTAGATAGGCTCTGAATAGTCGTTTTGGATGGAGATTAATGTTATTATTTGGTATAGTTTAATGCCTATTTTTAAAAGTGAATTACCGATCTACTTTATATCTTTGTAATTATTACTTAATTAATATAAAATATTGTTTCTTATAAAAAAAGAACACAAACAAAATAGCATATATTATATACCTTCTTTAAAGCGCAAACCATCAGAACCTGTTCTCTTGGCTCGCTCTGACCCAGCAAGATCTACTAAATGCAACTTAGCACATAGGTATTCTTCATTCATACTATTACTAAGATTGCTATCACCAGAAATAGGTGTATTGAGCTTACGCATTTGCTCCAGCGTGATGGTGAAGATAGCATGTGAACGGCTATTCCCAAATGTAGAAAATTAGAAAAATCATTATTATCCAGTTAACTTGCTATGAACATGTTTGTAAAAAATCATTAAAAAACATTATTCTTAAATCTAGGATAGACCTTGAAGTTACACCTTGAGATAGTTAATTCTAGTTTAAATTATTATGAAAATATAAATATATCATAAAAAAATTGTCAGAGTAAAACTCAAACAAATTCTTTGAACACAAAAAACGGGAAACACTGTGATGGGCACATTATAACGTCCATGAACACTCTCAATTAGACTAATTAAATATAAATGCATACTTGTATATATAAATCTCTAAACAACAAAAGCTTCAAAAGCCACAGCATAACAGATATATAGTTAACTGAACCAATAGTCCTGAAATTTGGCTGATGAAATTTTCTCTGGATGAATGATTTACTTCTTCCATTTAATTTAATAAGAAAAACCGAGTCATGAAAACATATCTTCAAGATCAGACATATGTTAGTTTTGTTATGAATTCAAGGAAACAAATTCTTTTTCTTCAAGTAGACTGATAGTTTTAAATTGATGTTTAAAACAGGTATAAACCTCTGCTTAATTCGCCAAGGTGATTCTAAAAGGAGAACATCTATTTTAAATTTTGATAGAAAAACATGTAAGATAGAGGTAAAGCTAATGAGTGTTTACCTGGACTGATTGTTCATATTTGTACTCCCAGTTGCTCTACTCAGTGAACCATGTTCCAGGCAAGCAGCCATTTCTTTTAGTGTACTTACACTAACTTCTGTAGATCCAGCCAATGTAATAACACCACTGGAAGTTTCCCGTATTTGTATTGGTGGTTTCCCTGGAACTGTTACTTTCCCTGCATGCCCATTTGCAGCCTCCGGTTTGTTCAAAAAAGTTGTATCGAGCAAGTCTCGTACTTCCTCTTTTAGAATCTTTGGATAAAACAATATTTAGTCAGGTAACTTATAGAGATACAGAACAGCTAAGGATGCACATAGTTATTATCCATGAAGAGTTGTGCCAAGACAATATGAGGTTATTGATGATGAAATCAGTTTGGTCTCACATAATTTGTCACATAATTAAAAGTATAAACAAAGGCGATTTAATCAATATGAATAACATTTATGCAACTGTCAAAATCCATGTACATTTTTTTTTAATAAAGCTATGTCTGTGATACATGAGTGCTGCCAATTTGTTAGCAGAACAGTAAGAGTAGAGCTATAACTATATAGTTAGTAATATGTTTAGTTTGTTATTGTGTGTTTAAGAAAGTTTGTTGTTTGTTAGTCACACAGTACACATAATATACCAGGACTATAAATAGTAGACACCATACAATAATGAAATCAACCAAGCATTTCTTGATTCATTCTCGCTTCTTTATTCTTCTTTTTCTATGCCTTCCGCTGCTCTCATGATTCTCTAATAAGTTTTACATAGTATCGAGCCTCATGGCTCAGACCACACCTCTGTTAGACTCTCTTGGAGAGTCAAGCCCACTGATGGATCTTACTGGTTCACCACCATTTTAGTCTTCTTTTTCTGTTTTGTATAATCAGATTTTTTCTATACCGATTAACCCTAATTTCTTTGAGAAATTGGATGAAATAAATTGCCTCATTTGGAAACAACAAATTATGCATGTCGCTATTGTTTATGGCTTACAAGGATTTCTATATGGAATAGAAGTAGCATCGTCTCAAATGATCAAGAAATCTAATTCAAGAACTGGAAAAGAGGTGAGTAATACTGAATCTTAAGAACTTCGAGAACCAAATCCTATGTTTGATATAAGGGATAGAAAGAACAAAATTGTGATAAATTGGATTTATAACCCAATTTCTCAAAGTTATCTAAAATATTTGTTCGAAAATAGTACTGTTCGAGGATATTGGAGTGCTTTAGAAAATATTTTTTTCTTCTCACATAGATCTTATCCAATTAAGATGGCAGTTACAGAATATGAGAAAAGATAGTATGTCAATGAATGAGTATATAAATCGGGCAAAACACTTGTTTAATCTTTTGTCTGCTGCTGGTGATACAATAAGCCTTAGAGAACAAGTTATGTATTTGATTGAGGGACTAAACTTTGGTTATAGTTCTTTGATTACTAATCTTACATATAAGAACAAGATACCATCACTTGAGGAGGTGTTCACCATGATGCGAGTTCATGAGCAACAAATTCAGAGAATGAACTCTCTCACTTTGGATTCTCAATTCATGCAAGCAAATCTTGCTAAATCAGTGCCTACACCAAGTAACAATGTCGCACCTATTTATCCTAGAGTTGGTCAAGTACCATATAATACTCAACTTCCTCCACAATTTCTTGTTTGTGGTGGATCAACACAAGGTGTTTATCATGAAAGTAGAGATAATCAAGTTGTGATAGCAAGATCAGGTGCTATGCAACAAGGTGATGGAGGGAATCAGAGTGCTCAGTCTTTACCAGGTGTTCAACCTATATAGTTTGATCATCAAGATGGATACAGGCCAAAAGGGGATGGAAGTGGAAAATATAAGGGAACATGTCAGATATGGAAAAAGACAAGACATAGTGCAATTAGGTGTTATTACTGATATACTGAGTCCAAGAATGCTAATGGACCACCACCAAGTCTTTCTAAATTACCAGGACCACCAAGAAATGCTCAAAAGAGTTCTACTTTTGGTCAAGCATAACCTTATCAGTCTCACCCGATGCCTACTCAACCAAACTTTAGTCATTTTTCACATCTTCAAGCTTATTTGTCTCAATTGCAATCATTGCCTCATCCATAGTTGAATACCTTGCCACATAGCTCAACTTCACCTAAGATTTTTGCTACTTCACCTACTCTTAATACACCTATTCCATCACCTTACTATACACCTACTCCACTTGTTGCTCAACCATACCCTATACAGTTTCCCACACCTAGTTATCAACCAATATTTCTAATGACTTTTTCAACACAATTACAACAGCCACAACCTGTAACTCTTGCAGGCTCTGCTTGGTATATGGATAGTGGTGCTAACTATCACCTTACAACAAATAAGATTAACATTTCCAATCCAACCACATATCTAGGAAATGAAGCTATTATGTTAAGTAATGCATTACTATTCTTATTTCACATTATGATAATGCTACTCTTTGTTGATGGTTTGCCTTTAAAATTACAATTTTTTTTGCATGCATCTCACTTGACAAAGAATTTAGTATCTGTTAGATAATTGTGTTTGGATTATAACATATCAGTTGAATATTATCCTTCTCACTTTTGTGTGAAGGATCTAATCATGAAGACACCACTATTGGTGGGAGGAGTTGAACATGGGCTATACAAGCTTTCAGGCACTTGTAAGAGTTTGAAGAATAAAAGTCAAAATTGTACATATAGTGACTCTATCGCATGTAATGATGTACATAGCTATCCTAGTTGTAATAATGATGTAGTCGATGGAAAATTCTGGAATGAGAGGTTTCGGCTCCTCATCATGCAATTATACAAAAAGCTCTTATTGAGTGTGATTTTTCTATTAAAAATGGTTATGTTCAGAATGTTTATGGTTCTTATCAATTAAGAAAGTCTCATAAATTACCTTTTTGTATACGCATTCAAGGTTTACTCACCATTTTTACATAGTTCATGTGGATGTGTGGGACCAGCACTTAAAAGTACATGCATCAACCACAGGGATTTGTAGACCCTATTTATCCTCATTTTGTGCATAAGTTGAAGAAAGCTCTTTGTAGGCTTAAACAAGCTTTTAGAGTAGGGTTTACTAAACTTAGCTCTTGTCTAACTCAATGGTGCTTCATTAGCTCACAAACTAATACTTTTATGATAACATATGCAGATAAGGATCATTTTATAATACTTCTCGTTTATGTTGATGATGTTATAGTGATTGGGAATGATCTTTGACTTAATGATGTATTTGCTTTGAAGGATTTGGGTGATTTAAACTCTTTCTTTAGAATAGAGATAGTAAGAACAGATTATGACTTTCATCTTTCACAACAAAAGTATATACAATAATTGCTTGAGAAGGCACAACTAGTTGATGCTAGACCTGTAACAAGACCTCTTGGTTCTGGTAAGAGATTGTCCAAAGCTGATGGAGAATTATTGGAGGATCCATCTCAATACAGGTCAATAGTAGGTGCTCTTCAGTATTGTACTTTGACAAGACTAGAAATTGCTTACTCTGTGAATAAGTTGTGTCAGTTTTTGCACGCCTCCATTGATGTACATTGGTCCTCTGTGAAGAGAGTATTAAGATACTTAAAAGGAACTCTTAGTCATGGAGTTTTTCTGTACAAATCAGACAATTTGGAATTGATTGTATATACAAATGTAAATTAGGCATGCTATGTTGATGATTGAAGGAGTACAAAAGGTTGGTGTATCTATCTTGGTCATTCATTGGTATCTTGGAGTTCAGGAAAGCACAAGGTTATGTGTAGATCCTCCACAGAGGCTGAGTTTTGTTCATTGGCTTTGATGGTGTATGAGGTTACGTGGATTAAGAAAGTGTTAACTGAGTTGAAAATAAATGTTCCTGGTATCCCTTATGTCTATTGTGATAATATAAGTGTTATGTTTGGCTAAAAATCTTGTGCTTCAAGAGTAAAACATGTAGATATTAACTTCTTTTTCATTAGAGAGAAAGTTATGTCAGGAGAATTCAATGTAGAATACACCATGATTCCAGGAGTTAAAGACTAAGCTCACTGTTTTGTCTACAACATGAATTTATGGGAGGATGTTAGCATAACAGTAAGAATAGAGCTATAACTATATAGTTAGTAATATGTTTACTTTGTTATTGTTTAGTTAAGTAAGTTTGTTGTTTGTTGGTCATACTGGTCTATAAATAGTAGACACTATATACTAATGAAATCAACTAAGTATTTCTTGATTCATTCTTGCTTCTATATTCTTCTTCTTCTAAATCTTCCACTGCTCTTATGAGTCTCTAATAAGTTTTACACGATCCCTTATACTAAGAATAAAGAGTAAGACCCACAATTAAGTAATAGGAATGTGATATGGAGAGCATAGTAGAACCTTTTAGAAGTTAATGCAACAAAAGGAATGAAACTTCTACTAACCTCAATAAAGGAAACCTGCAATTGGAATTCCGTGTGATGCTTCAAAGTTTCAATCTTGCTGAATAAAGTGTTCATAACTTGAGGAATTATTCCGGTTTGGTAACAATCTTTGAAGCCAGTACCCATGGTATATGTTTTTCCAGAACCCGTCTGCAATATGATAAGAAATGTTAAATGAAAAGGGAGACAAACATGAAATGTTTCGCTCCAATAGTCCAGTTAACTATAGCATAATCATTGAGATATCAATTTTACCTGACCATAAGCCAGGACAGTAGCATTATATCCTTGGAATAAACCATCTACCAGTGGAGCAATACATTCCTCAAACATTGTAGATGATGGAGAACCAGTACTCCCATAGACGTGATCAAATGTGAAAGAATGTGTGCCAATTTGTACCTGCTCCATTTGCCAAAATCAGAATGTAATCACATGAAATACACATAAGCATGCATATGTGATTAAATTGGTATTTGCCTTTCAACATGTTAAGTCAAACTTAAGTAGATAGAAATTTTTTTTTTTTTTTGGTTCTCAAGGAACTTTAATTTTGTCTTTATGATGTTCAAAATGCATGTTTGAAGTAAAGAGGTTTTAGAAATAGGATATGATCCAAAATTAACCATGCAATTGCTATTTGCACAAATCACAAGTCTTAAGAAAAGGAATATTTTTATCTCACAAATAACAAGAGGAATATTAAAGACATAAATTTATACTCACACCACCAGTTATAGTATGTCACGCGACAAAATAACTTAAAATATGAGAAATTGTTTTTTTTTTATTTTGTCACCTGACATACTATAACTGATATGAATGAAAATTTGCGTGCAATCATTTCTCAACCCCAAAACTTAGACTTTTAGAGCAAGAGTAAGAGATAGAAGAAGCTAAATCTAATCTGGCAAACACACCCTGAAGCTTACTCAACCTTTTTCAAAAGGAAACTTCCGTGGACCAAATTAGAAAATTGCTAGACAAAATTAGCAAGCATGCCATAATGCAGAGTGCAGACAGCCTTAGAAAGGAGAAATTATTCATTGTTTCTTGGTATGTGTTGATGTAGCATTAGACACCAATAAAATTCACTATCATTGCATTAAATTTTTCAAAAAAATACAAATAACCAATAATTAATTATATACCAGGAGTAATGAATAACTCCCCCTAAGAAAGAGCATAATCGAGCCAAAAGCTGGACTTGGACAATTTCTCCTAAATTAGGACCCAATAGCCAATTAATCAATCGACAAGAAAGGGAAAAAAAAGTAATCTTTTATTCTTTTTCCATCTACACCTTAAATTCAACTCTTTTACCATCTACACCTTAAATTCAACGCAGACTTCAGCAAGAGTGCCGAAGAAAATGCATTTGAGAATTTCATAATTTTTATTGATCCAGACTTTCCCAAATTGGAAAAATAACAAGAGATTTACTTGGCAACTCCCTATACCGACAAGAACAAATCCAGTTATGACCCTACTCCATCCAATTTCACATTTTCTCCCTTATTTAAGTGAAATTAATTATGGAGATAACTCGCTAATAGAATTATCAACTGAAAAAGAAAAATTTATGATAAGTAAACCGGTTTTAGAATTCTCAACTGAATAAGTGAAATTGAAGTTTGGGTAGGAAGTCATGATCAAAAATTAAGATTGAGAAAATGTGACGAAATGAAACGCGTTAAGAGCTCCAATGTACCGTATCGGAAGAATGCAAAAGAAAAAGTGAAAATATTGAAGAAGGAATTAAAATGGAAAAAAAAAATTAACAGCAAGTCAGCATATTTGGATCTAGATCTCTATAGCTATAGAGCACTATATGGAGCTAACAATAAAATAAAAAGGAAAATCAGAGTGAACTTCCTCCAAGAGTATCCAAATGAGTTTTATTACACAAAAATTCAAGAAAAACAAGTACGACATTGTTAGATATAATTGTACCTGAGGCTTCCCTGAAACGACAATGACACAGTCCTTACAACCTTGAATCTTCTCGTCTCCGATAAGCGGTCGAATATGAACAGCAACTTTCACACAACAATCCTTATCTTCCCCAGTTGTTTCCATTCTAATAAGGGAGAGTAACAAACAATTTCCAGATTCAAACACAACGAATCAAATAGAGTAAGAAATTGTTAATTTTCCCGGAAAATCACACTCATTGCCTGAGAGACTCTGGGAAAGTTTGACAGTAAGCGACACAAGGACGGCCTTCACAAGAGCAAGAACAGAATGAGAGAGAGAGAGGGAGAAGAGATGCGTGGAGTTTCAGACAAATGTTAGAAAGAAAAAAGCAAGAGTAAGCCAAAGAAAGGGTAGTTGAGTAAATGAGAGAAGTAGCGGATAACTGCACAGGACAGCAACAACCATAAAAGGAAAGAGAGATAACGAAGGATTTAAGATAACTTTTTCTGTTGCTTTTCCTCGAGAGTACATAAGATTTGAATGGTTAAATTGTATAATTGAACTCGAAATTATAATTAAATTTATACATAAATTTTAATTTATTTATTTATTAGAATAAATATTTATTAATCAAAAATTTAGGATATATATATAAAATTTTAAAAATTTAGTGATAAAAATTAATAAAAAATTTTAAAATTTTAAAAATTAAATTATATATTTTAAAAATTTATATACTATATTTGTTAAAATTAAAAAATTAATAATACATTTTAATGTAATTTTATATATATATTGAGATATAAATTTTATAAACGTCATATTAATTTATTTTAAATATAAATTTTACTATTAAAAATATAAATATCTATAAGTTATATAATTTGTTTTTAAATAAAAATAGAAAGTATAAAATTTTAACGAGAATATGTAGTGTGTAGTGTATCCTCTAACATGACTACACTATACACTACAGTCAGCCCACAAATCCAACGTCCAAACAGTTAAGAGCTTCGTGAATATACTTTTATTGCTCTTTCCAAAATTGCCCCTATCTCTCGACTTCAGTCTTAAGTCTTCAGTCTCACAACCCCCAACGGTCTCTGTCCGTCTATGCTCCGTACTTCTCCTTAATTTACAATACCCTTATATCTCGTATGGTATGATATAAGTGATGTACTCAGATTTCTATGATTTTAGCGATACCATTAGCAACCACGCCCACATTATGTAGACCACCACGTATTTTTTTAATAAAATGTTCACTATAATATTTTAATTGATTTAATATTTTCGTAACATTCTTTTTATTTAATGTATTAATTATAAATGTTATTAAAATAATAAAAAATATAATATAAATTATTTTTTAATAAAATGTATAAATAAATCTGCTGTTAATATAAAAAAATAAAAATATTAATAAATGATGGGACATTTACCACAGGATTATTATACAGATGTTAAGTGTATTAAATATTATACATTCAATTACAATATTATCATCCTTAAAAAAAAATTAAAAAAAATTTAAAAATAATCTTTTTGAACTATCAAATTAAGTAGAGTAACATCTGTCACCAAAATTAACAATCCTGTTCTCATTCTCAAACAATGCAAACCAAAAATATCAATTAAATAATTAAATAAATAGGTGAGAAATTATCTGCCAGGGGTGATAGATCGTTAAAGTTCTGTTATAAAGAATTTTTTATTGGTGTTTTTTTATATAAATATTAATAATATGTTTTTAAATTTATAAATACATATTATCGTGTATTGACTAATAAATAAAATGAGAAGTGGGGTGATACTGTGACAGAGTCAGAGAAGTGGATGGAGTAAAGTGAGAGAGCGAAAGGAGAGTTCCACGCACACAATTAGACATAGCCAGCTGATGGCCTCCTACCTCACATGGCAAAACTCGGTGGGTCCCGCTTTTACTTCCACTGGGCTTTCGAAATGAGCCCCACACCTTACAGAATCTGCGGCACACTTCAAAAATTCTTCTTCGTAGTTTACCATTTCTTATTAGATATAGGTTAATGATAATTATTTTATATAATATAATAAGATAAAATTAATATTAAATATTTTAATAAAATAATTTTTATTTATTTTATATAATTTTAGTATCTATTAAAATATTTTTTATTTTTTATTATTTTTATATTTTTATATATTTTAAAAAATTAAAAAATATCATTTTTAATTTAAGATAAAAAAATTAAAATACATAATATTATAATTAAAATTTAATATAAATTAAGTAAAATATTTAGTATAGTTTAGATCCATAACTACTACTAATATTAATCTTACATAATTATATAATTTTTATTCTTTACACAACAATCTTACTTTACAATCAAATATGACTATTTAAAAATTATACCTATAAAATCTTTAATACTTTATAATAAATATACCATTAAAGAATATTAAACATATATAAAATTATACTCATTTATATTTTTTAAATAAATTTAAGAATATATTATTAAATTATTATAAATTTAGAGTCTTATATAACATATTAATTTATATATAATTAAAGTTATCATAAAATAACATTTTATTATATACATAATGTATATGTTTGATTTATATATACTCTATAAATTATATAGAACATATACATATATTATAGGTACAAATCATACATAATTGATATCTTATAATATAAACAATTTAAATATGTATAAATTGTACATACTATTTATAATCGTACTTAATTATTATATTTATTTTATTTATATCACTCAGTTATTTTGTCTCATGTATACCATCTAATTTATAAAAAAAATTATTTATATCATTCTGTTGGTTTCAATCTAATAATGTTATAAGTCATATTATAAATTATTATTTTAAATATATCACTTAACAAATATGTATTATTTTAAATCTATCACTCGATGTGACGTAGATTAAAATTAATAAAATAATATAATTTTTTTTACAAATAAAATGGTATATATGAAATAAAAAATAATTCAATAATATGAACGAAACAAACATAATAATTTGATAGCATTTTTGTATATATATTATATCTTTTATGTGATACTATTTATTAATATTATTTTAAAAAATATTTTTTATTTTTAAAATAATTCTAATATATAATATAATAAATATGAGTATAAAAATATTACAAATTTAGACGATATTAACAAAAAAACAATTTCCTACAACAATGATATTAACATTTATATCATTTTTAAGTTTGTTATTCATTCATTTTAAGTAGCTTGAAAGAAAGAAAAAAACCTAATCTTTGTTACGTGATATAAAATACTAACACAATTTTCCATGTTATTATTATTATTATAAAAATATAAAAACTATTTATTAATTATATTTAAATATTATCATTATTAAATAATATTATTATTATCATAACATCATCACTCATATCAAAACTGAAAAACTAAGTGAGATCACCAGTTTTTTTCTTGCAAAACTCTATTTATTAGGAGTGTGTAACAAATCATATCTTATCCAGCCTAATATTATTAATAAATATAATTAAATTTAATAAAAAAATAATAAGTTAAGTTAATTATAATGATGATATTTTATTAAGTGTTTTTTTTTCTTCTCTAACAAGTAGAACTCTCAAGTCACGTCAAGTTTTAATCCAACAATATTTTTATAAAATTATAGTTCCACCTGCTATTAACTGCAAATTATGTCTCATTTGTTACTTTTTTCCAGCAAAATAAATTATATTAATTACAAATTATGTCTCATCCGTTTTCTTATATTCAGGTTAGAAAAAATATTCATTTTCTTCGGGTTTTTTTTTATGCTGTATGATAACAGTGAGCAAATAATTCTGCATATGTATTTAAATTAAGAAATTTAATTTGATATATTAGACGGAAAAAATTGAATCGATAAGTTTTATAATTGAATCAGATTTTGATTAAAAATTATATAATCTGTTTAGATTCGAATCGTATTATAATTTATAGATTTTATAATCCATTTTATTTGATTTCGATCAAATTACTATTAAATTATAAATAAATACATATTTTATTTTATAATATGTTATATTTAAATATTATATATATCATAATTATATTAAATTATTATTTTAACTTAAAAATAAATATAAATATTTATAATAATTTAATAATTATACAAATATATTTTTTGTTTTTTTAATTTTTTATTTTTGATTATAAATAATAATATTTATTACAAAAATATTAATTTAAAATTTTAATTTATGTATATCGTGTTTTATACGTGATAATAATTTATAAATAAATTTTAATATTAATATAATTAGTTCATATTTAAATTGATTATATTATTAGTTTATATTCAAATTAAAAATATTCAAATCTATACCGATAAAATCAAATTTAAATTTATAAAAAATAAGTAATTTTAATCCAAATTTCACCCTACTTAAAAATAAACATATTAATACAATCGTACAACTAATGGCGACAAACTTGCCTTAACGAAAACAAGATGGAAAATAACTAATATAAACTTTCCACGGAAGAAATACCAAGCTACAATTTTTGTTTTCAAATACTTTGCAGTTTATAGTTTAATTTTTTCTTCTAATACGTTGATTTTCATGTGACTAATACTGAAATAAGACTATTAATTTTATTTTTAACACCTTAAAAATATTTAATAAAAAACATATTTTTTATGTTTTATGTACACAAGTTGTGAATTTTTTTTTCTTCATAATATGTAAAGTTATTAATAATAAAATTTTACTTATAAATGAAATTATATATACAAGTAAACTATTAAGCCTAATTTAAATTTAGAGAAAACGGTCACCAAGTCGTCTTTATTTAAGGTATTAATATGATATATTATCATTATTTATAAAAAAAAATTGTAAGTTTATTTATGAAAAGTAAATCACTGAAGAATAATTTGACATTTTAATAATATGTATTCTATAAATTATGTAAGGTATATTATATGATAAAAGTGTGAGATTAGTTCAGGATTATGAATGCATTACAATAAGAATTATTTATTTTAAAAAGAAGAATAAAAAATTACATCAAAAAGAACAAATTATCTCACGTTTTATTGTCTCCAATTCAGTTCACAATTTAAAACCTAAAATCAAAAGTTTATCTTTACTCTTAGAATATGTAATCCAATTTATAAATATCAATATAAATAATTTTATTATTTTATTAGTAATTATTTTATTTATATTAACTTACTATAACCGTCCGAATTTTTTGATTCACTGTCACCCTAATTAAATAATTCAATCAATAAACATCCTAAAAGATGTATTTTGTGATTATATTATTACCTTCCTAGATTTTTAAATTTTAAGTATTACATTGAATACTTTTTATTGAAAATATAGTTATAAATTTTATTAATCTTAAATTTGTTGTTTTTGAATCTAAAATATACAAAGAATTTTGTATTTATTTTTGAAATAATAGCTCTATAAACTTTTATTTAATTAAAATATAATACAATTTTTAAGTATTTTGATAACGAATATTATTATTATTTTTAAATATTTTTAATAATAAATATTATTAATATTAATGGTGATCAAATAATAAAATTAACTCAGATTTTTTTATTAGTTTACGTTTAAAGGTGAGAGATACCAGTTATCGAAAAAAAAAACCTGATCCAGTAAAATGGAATTGGCTTGCACGGAAATATATTTCTCATTTTTTATATTTTATACAATTAAATATTATGTTATAAAGTTAAATGTTCTTTTAATGGTTTTTTTTCTTATAAGCAAGGTATCTGAAAATCTCTTTTATGGTATTAAATGACTTCAATAATATAAACAATGGACTAATATGGCCCTTCATTATAATTGCATGTTTTCAATAACACTGTAACTTACATTAATTAGTTTTAAAGGACATATTGGAGTGTGTTAGTCACTAATATTACCAAAATGAGTTAGGTTATTTATCATTCACTTTTAACACAAGTAAATACATTATAAAAGAGATTATATTAATATTCACTTTTAAAAAAAACTTGGTTCTTCATAATTACACTGCTTTTAACTCCATGTTTCTTCTCACTCGATGATCGATGTATTCAACATGTGATTTCCGACCAAACTCTATATATTTACGTCACCGACTCACATGTTTCAAAACCAAGAGAATTTGAAAATGCGTAAAGATTAACACTGATATGTGAAAAGTTTGATAATATTATACATATTATTAATTATCTTATAAGACACTAATATATATTATTTATTATATGTATTTAAAAGTAGTGAATTTGGGTTGTAATGATATTCAAATACAACAGACAAACTAGGTTATCTTACACTTTGAAACTCACCAAATTAATAATGATATTTTCGTGGGATGTTAGTTTTGTGTTTTTATTTTTTTATTAATAATTTGGAGCATTTAACATACATGTTGTAACGTCACGTCAAATTTTCAATCACTAACGGAATAGGATTTATTTATTTATTTTTATTTTACTTGTGAAATTTAAAATAGATGTATTATTAATATAAATATTTAAATATTATTTTAATTAAATTTATAAAAATATTATTAAATTATTATATTTATTTTATTTATTATATTAAATTATTTTTTATCATATTTATACCATGTAATTATTATATTTATTTAATTTATATCATTTTATTAATCTTTACTTAATGACGTACGTCATGTGATAATTAAATAATAAATTTAAAATAACTTAAATATTTAAATAATATATTTAAATTATTTAAAATCTATAGTTTAATATCTAAGTTTTTTTTTAATTTATTACTGATATATTATATTGTTAAATGGCTAACAAAATAATATTAATGAAAAAAATATAATAATTTATTGTATAAATGATATAAAAAATAGTTTAATAATATAAATAAAATAAAAATATTAATTCTATAATATTTATATATTTTTTTTATTTATATATTTATCGTAAAATAGATAATTAATACTTAAAAACAAAAACAAAAAAAAACAAAGAACACATCATAGTCCATTACCAACTTTCAGGATAACTTGTAAAAGCCTAACGCTAGCAAAATACGGAAACTTGGAAAGTAATACTATTTGCGGAAAGAAATGTTGACAATTAATTATATTAATGACAAGATAAAATTAATATATAATAACCCATGGATATTATTTTATATATATTTTTAGATATTTTAAAAAAATTATTTTTATTATGATATTTTTTATTCTGATTTGATACTTTTAATTATCTTTATTATGTTATTTGTATTTATTTTGGTTAATTTTAATAATAATAATAATATATCTTAATTATATTAATTTATTGATATTATTATTAAAATTGATTAAATATAGATAATTTAAATATATCAAGAATAAAAATTTAAAATGATGCAAAAATTAAAATAAAGGTATTTAAAGATATCAGCTCCTATTTTTAGGTATCAAATTATATATACTTATTTTGATATTATATATGTTTTTATTAAATTTTATTTATTTATTTATGATTCTACGGACATCTCAGAGCAAAATTAGTCAAAAGAGTGAAAAGGTCCAAAAAAAAAAAATTAATGTTTTGATTTGGCCCGTTACTCCATAAGATTTACACCTATTTTTTTGAACTCTGTAAAAGTTATGCCAATTTTCCTTAACTCCATAAGGATTATGGCAGTTTTTTGTGAACTTTATAAGAATTACATTGTACAAATGAGATTATTGTATCTTCGAGATTCATTGGTCCAGATCATTTTTACATCAATGTAAACCCTATTAATACCCTACATGAATGATTTTTGTATCATTTCACTTATAATTTATACATTAGATATCAAATTGAGAGCAAAAAAAAACTCTACACAATCATGAAGAGAGAAGATGAAGGATAAAAAAAAGATTGAAGGTTTAGAGATCGTATTTCATCACAAATAACCTATAATTATATTTTAAGTTTTTATTTTTTATTATTTTTATGGATAAATATTTAGATTTCTTAGATAAGTAAATGTGATAAAGGATAATTTTAAATTTTAGATAATAATTAAGTTTTTTAATTAATTATTTTCCTTTTTGTTATGTTGAAAATGTATTTAATTTTATTATTAAATGTCAAATATTAATATCTTGATTGGTTAGGTATGCAGTTAATTAATTGGGTAATTGATATTGCTTGTTTAAAAAGTTAGTACATAATAGTTAATTTTTTATTCATTAATAATATATTCTAATTTGTTAATTGTAATTAAAGGTTAAAGATAGTAACTTGTAAGTGCATCTAAATTTTGTGAATTTTTGATAGTACGATGCTTTGTTTACTTTGTTTTTTGAAATTAAGCATATTAATCATTTTTTTAAAATCGTTAAGTTTAAGTTATTTTATTATTTTTTATCGATTGTTTTTTAAATATTTTTTAGTAGAAAAAATTAAGTTAAATCAAAATAAACCTTATTAACATGGGATGATAGATGTTTAGAGAGAAAAATGTCAAAAAAAATTAAAAATAAAATTACTAAAACCATAAAATTTAGTTTAAAATGATTAATTTTTTTACAAATATAACACTAAAATAATTAAAATGAATCAATTTAAAATAAGATTATCAATTAATTTATAATAATAAAATGAATTTATGCACTTTTTTTTCTTATCTATTTGAAGCTTAATGATATTGTTGAATTAAATATTATAAATATATCTATAAATTTTTTAATTATAAAGATTGTTTATAACAGTGTTGTTAATTAGTTAATATGTAAAAATATGTATTTTTTTAAAGTTAAAGTTTTTAAAAAAACTAGACCGTAATGTAATAAATTTAGAATTTAAAAAACAATTAGTTCATAATATAATGGTGGTGATAATTTTTCTTAATCACATGTTTATCTAGTTTAAATTCTAAGTCTAATTTTATTTAATTTATTTTTTATAAATAAACCAAAAATCTTATTTTTAATTTATGGCATATTTTTATGTTTTTTTAATTAATAGATTAATGAGACAATTTTTCAATCATTTATGAATAATAACTCTTACTTGTTAATATTTTTATACATTTAATATATATAAACTCTTTTAATGTTTAGTGGACGATTAGTTTTTATTTTTTATTGATATATATTAAAGTATTCATATAATAAATATTTATATATATATATATATATTGTTATATATATAAAGTTTTAATGTTTGATCGATGAATTTTTTTTATTTTTTTTATAACAATAAATATCAAAAAATTCGTATAATAAATATATTTGTATATTTTTTTATTATATAAAGAGCTCGAATGTTTGGCTGATGATCATTTTTTTATTTATTACACCAATAAATATTAAAATATTTATGTAATGAATATAATTTTATATATTTTTTATATTAATAAATATACTTTTATGAATAGTTATTTTGTATAATATAATTATTTTTATTACATTAAGGAAACAATTCATACAATTAATGATTACTTATTTAATGAGTCTTTGATTAATTCATTTATGTACATATCATATTTTTGTTGAATGTTCATATAATAAATACATTTTTTATGAATAATTATTTTGTACAATGTAATTAATTTTATTACATTAAATGTAATAATTTATATAATTAATAATTGCATGTTTAATGAATGTTTAATCAATTCACTTATGAATATATCATATTTTTGTTAAACTAATAATTTTTATATTAAGATCATATCATATCTCATATCAATTAAAAAAATTAATTAATATAATTAAGTCTATCATTCATATATAATTAACTTCTTATATAATAAAAGTATTATTTAGATAAATTCATATATTATTTTTTATATTAAATTTATTTATTAAATAAAAAATATTTTTAATATTATTATAAATAAATTATATTTATATTATATTTAAATTCTATTATTCATAAGATAATTATTATTATATATTTATTTATTATTAAAATAACAAATTAATTAAATATTTATTTTACCGACATTTCTTTAAACCTATCTATAAAATATTTTAATATCAGTTTTTCAATCGTAATAAAAATAATTTAAAAATTTATATTCAAAAATTACTTTTTTATTTTATTTTATAAAATAAAAAATTTAAAATAATAACAATTATCGTTAAATAATTACTATCACGCGTCTAGAAACTAATTTTTTTAAAAAATAAGATAAATTTTTGGCGGCTTTTTTTAAGTAAACAATTAGTTCTGTTCATATTAAGAATTCTTAGATGCCAAGGAATTAAATAAGAAAATTGACTGAGAGTAACCACACAAGTTGGAGTGTTGAACCAACATTAACAAATTGCGGAGAAATATTCCGGGTTTTTTGAAGCTTGTCTTCAAGTTAAGCAAGCTGTTGAACATAACATGTGTATGTGCAAATGTTTTTCAGCCAACCCTTGAGCTTTATTCAGAAGGAAGGAAGGAAGGAAGGAAACAAAAGCTGGTAAAATTGTGATGACCCCTCTAAAGTTTTCTTTTAATTCTTTCCAACCTAACTTCCCCTTCATTGAATTTTCTGTATATCTGATTTCGACCGTTGGTTTTGATAAAGACCAAACAACTAGATCTCAGGTCCCACTTTTATTACTTTGTTGTGTCAATTCTTAGTTTTGTTAATTTACTAATTAAGATTTAATTAATTGAGATAACACTAGCTTTATTTCACTTTATTTGTTGGATAAGAGGTTTAAAACAAGTTTATTATCTTACTGTTGCAATAAATAATTATGACTCTCTTTTTTTTTTCTTGACTCCTAAAGCAACTCTTGGATCATCAATTTTGTTGTTTTTGCACCCAAGAAGGTTTACATGTCAAGATATTGTGGCAATGACTTAATTCTGTCTTTGATGTATCATCTCCAACCATATTAATCTTTTAGCTCCACCAATTAAAATCCAGCACATTTTTATGCCTCGACTTCCATTAATGTTGTATAGTCCTTTTGGTTTCACCCTTTTTGTATATATCATTTGTTTCGTAATTAACATAATGCATATTATTGACACAGTATAAATAATAAGTAACATGCCTAATTGTTAGTTTTAAATTGAATATAAAATTAATAATACATGATATTAAAGTTCTTGGAATCACGGGTAAACATGTAATATGATATTATAATATGTTTCGCATATTTAAGGATATTTGCGTGAAATTTTATAACGTTTATGGGTTCTTAGACGTTTTATTAAGGATAATGTGTTTCTTTTACTTTCTCTAATTCTTGAACTCGATCATAATCCTTTAAGATCTTATTAAGAAACGAGTTGATAAAGATATTCACGTGAAAATTTCTAACGTTTATGGGTCCTTAGACGTCTGATTAAAGATAATATGTTTCTTTTGCTCTCTCCAACTATCGAACCCAATCCTAGTCCTTATAAAATCTTAAAAAACTAGGATCGGGTTCAAAAATTGAAGAAAACGAAAGAAACGCATTATCCTTAATCAGACATCCAAAAACTCATAAACATTGAAAAGTTTCACACAAATATTCTTAAATGTACAAAACATATTCAAACATAATATATAAATCAATATATACATTATAACAATAATGTATTTCATATATATATATAAAATAATACAACAAAAACTCTAAAATGACATGTATATATATAGTAAATAAATTACATTATATATATATATAATCATATTTAATTTATATATATTATTTTAAAAATAATTCAATAATATAAATAATGTACATTTATACGTAACAATTTCTTTGTAATTTCTTCTTCTTTTACAAACATTAACTTCATTTGATTACCAACTCATCAAACTTTCCCACTAAATAACACATGATCGAAGAAGAACAAAATTTAGATTATTTTTTTAATGGTGGCAGTACATATAATTATCAAGTAGCTTGATAATCAACTACATATATAAAATATGTGAAATATATATGATCTCATTTCAATTAGGAGGGTATAAATAGTATAATTATTTTAAAAAAATAAAAACTGATATCACAAAGAATATTTTCTAGTTTTTCAATGTAATAATACCTTAATTTTGTTTTCTTGCTCGACTCTAATTTTTCACAATTCACACATAGTGCACCTTTTTTTTTTTAATTTCATTGTGTGGTTTCTATCCCTCGTGTAGATAATGGAGCTTTGCATCACATGCTTCATCCTCCTTTTTTTGCTAAAAATGCTTCATCTCCTTTTACATCACAACAATTATTCCCTAACCCCCCCTTTTTTTTTTTGCTTTTCAAATTTTCATATTTATGTTCCCTTGTGTTCTATCATTATCACCGGTAATCCTTCTCTCATATATCAGAATCATTAACACCATAATTAAAACTAATTTGGACTATCTTAACAGCTCAAAGAATTTAGTTATTTTAGTCAGTGCACTCATTTTAAGTACTTAATTAGTTTACTTAATAAATATCAATAAAGATTTCATAGTAGATAAATTATAATTGATTCCATAATGCATAATTATGTAGGTGGTCCTTTTTGTCCACTCAAAGGGAATACAAAATCTAATTATGCATCTTTGAAGTTTTTGCGATCCATCATCATATATTGTCTTGTATAAAAACTGCAAAATGCCTCAAAAGTTTACTTTAATTAAGTATTTTTTTCTTCCTGATATTACTTTATCTAAACTGCTGGAATGCAGTTGGAGGATGAATGGAGACACAACATGTGCCACTCTGCAACTCTTCATCATGATTGTGCATCAAAATGTGGTTATAGACTTGTGGTACTAAAAAGACTATAGCCCTTTATTAGTAATTAATAACCAGTCACTTAAATGTTAATGATTGATTTTGGTTCTTCCTTTTTCTCCTTCTACGGTTCTACCTCTTTATATCTCTGATTCTCTGTTTCTCACTTCACATTTTAGTGTGAGGACTACTGGATTGGATAGCATAATGTTTTCCACTTTTTCTTGTGCATAGGCCCGTGGTTTGATCTAGCCTAGTTCAGGCAGTGACGAGCAATATTGGCCCATTTTTTTCAAGCTAGCCCACAAACTTGTAAGCCTGTTCACCAAATCCTGCACTCCGGCCCAATAAGGCACGACCCTGTTGCTTTTTTTTTTTAATGAAACACAACCTTGTTGCAATGAAGTACGAGGCAGTCAATGACGGTGTGACATAGGAATTGAAGGGATGTAAGCTTTGAGCCTTTGACGTAATAATAGTCAAAAATAACCTGATTTTTTTTTTATTTCTATTATTTGTGTATATAACCAACAAAAAAAAATTAATTTCTCAAGTTTTTAAGTTATTTATAAAAATAAATCATTATAAAATATATAATTTTGAATTAATGAGAAATTCATTAGTGTAAAAAATTACTAACCAAAAGTATACATAATATAAAAAATGAATATCATAAATATAATTAATTAATATCTTTAAGTTTTAAAACTGTGATTAATGCATACTTAAATTTTTAAGCTTATATTAAACTTCTTAATATATTATCTCTATTAGGAATTGCACTCCATAATATTATAAAAAAAAATTAAAATAAATTTTTTAGCTTAAATTTTTCCCAAACTTTCTAATAAAATATAACAGATAAATATATGATATTACTTTAAAATATAAGAGTATCTTTATTCAAACTTATTTTACATGTTATCTATACTTTTATATATAAGTTAAATATATATGTTTTTAGCTCAGAAATATAAATATAAATAGATTAATATAGGTTTTATTCGTTGGATTGTCGCCACAACTTTGCTAATTTAACTAATGGAATTTGCTACAAGTTTTACGTTCTAACATTTTTTTAATTGGTTGTAACTCTGTCTCCAACGTTTAATTTAAAAAAAAAATGTCAACAACTGAAAGAGTTTGTTATATTTCAAAGAATCTCGTATAACTTTTGTTTACATTGTTAACAAAATTAATTTAAAATGATAAATGTACCGTGAAAGTGAAATTCAAATGGTAATTTATTTGTTATATTTATTAATAGATTGTAATATATAGGATTTGATAATAATTTATATAATGTAAATGAATAAAATTAATAATAAATATTTAATTAAATAATTTATATTTAAAATAATATATAAATTATTTTATGTGGTATTTTTTAAGGGTGAATAGCGGATCGAAATTATATGTTTTTGGTCGATCTAAATCTGATCCAATTGGAATTGGATCGTAAGGTTTTCAATTTTAGTTTGATCCTATGATTTAATTAATTTGAATTAATCTAAATTCAAACAGATCAAATTTTTAGATCGGATAAGATTAAATTTATAAGTTCATTTGTATTTTATGCCTGTGTATAACCTTACTTTGTGCAAAACACATAATCTTGTTTATCTTACTCAATGTTTTGTTTTCTTTTATATAAGTTTGGTTACAACGAATTAATAATTCACACACGCATATAGTTAAAAACACTATGATTGAAATCATGTTTTTTAAACATAATAGGGTTGGTTGTTTAGTATGTATGTTAGGCCATATGTGATAGATTTTGTCACAGTTTTGGTGTGAGTATTTATGATAATTATTCAACAATTTTTAGAACAATAAATATGATTTTTGGCATCTCGACAATGTTGGTCATGAGCTTGGATAACTTCTATAAATACCTTCTCTTTGTGTTTTATATTCATAAAATATGTAACAGAGTTATATCAAATTGACATCTCATTTTTTTTTATTTTTGGATCATTATTATCATGAGTGTTGTTAGATATTATTAATTTGTGATTGTGTGGACAAAATAGTGCTCTTGAGTGGTGAGTACTCGAGCAGTATTTGTAAGTGGATTTATGTAAGGAACTTATGTAGCTGTGAGTCGTGCGTCGACTGACAGTTGCCCTCGGACAAAATTTTCTTATATGACGAGTCTATGTAATTATGAGCCGTGTGTCAGTTGGTAGTTGTCTTCATGTAACTTTTTTTATGTGAGGATTCTGTGTGGCTATAAGCCGTATGTAGGCTAGTAGTTGTCTTCATATAATTTGTTCTTAAGCGATGAGCCATGTATCAGCTAGTTGGTTATTAGAGGTTTGTGATACGTGGTTGAATTTGTAACCTACGTTAGTTGTTTGTGAGTTTGCAATTGATCATGGTTGAGTGATTTTCCATGTTGGATGTTCAAATCTTGTTCACTTTACTGATCATTGGTAGTTGATCACACTACATTGAGTGATGTTGGCTTTGAAGAAAAATTAGGTTCATATGTCGAAACAAGTCATTTTGGAGGCAACAAATAAGGGTAATAATAGACAATTCAGATAATGGTCCTAATTTATAAAGGTAATGAGGTTTTGTTTATATCAAGATTGTAATTATTTTATTATTTAGTGAACTTTTTTGTTGTTGAATAGTTGACACAAGCAACTAAAAGATATTACTACATAAGTAAAGGTTCTATGTGAGTTTATTATATTTGGTGTTGTGCATGCTCTATTATTTATCTAGTACAATCTGAGTTTAAATTATATATATCTCTATTATTGTTTGCTTTCTTTTTAATGATAATATATATGCTGCTTATTTATTGTATTTTTGTGTTTATTTGTGCTACTGCAATGATTGTCAATTAAGTGTTTATCTTTCTGTTGTATGCATGTTTGAGCCGAATCCTTGGAGAGTTAGTATCTCTTAACCTGATCGTGTATTAAATCTTGGACTCATTCGATGTTATTATGCATGATTAGATTATTGTGTTAATATAATATGAGTTTCTATTGTGTATGTGCAAATACACTTGATCTAGACTATGATTATAAAATTTATTTGTTTTATGTTGTTGCATGCTTTCTCTCCTTTATTTGTAACATGCCTATAATTTTCTGTTTATTGCTTCTATAGTATTCAATTAATCTACGTACTTTTTGATTAATTTATATTGCTTATGTTTTTTTTATCAACATTTGAACTTGGTATGAGTCGTTAAGGAGTCAGTATCTTATTATTCTGGTTGTGTACTAGATGTCGAATTCTTTCTCTTGATAAGCTGTGTTTTGTTTAATTGTACGATTAAAATGTACAATCATCATTTATCAAATATGTTTTCATATATGAGGTTTTAAAGTGATTGAAAATCATTTATATTTTTTTCAATATGTATGATTGTTTCATATGTTATGTGTTATTTGTTATGTTTATAAATACTGCTAGCCTAGATAGAAGTTTGTGAGTCACACCGTTATTAGTGTGTTTATCATAGTTTTTTCTTCTTTATTGATAATTATTTTTATTGTGTGTTGAATTGAGCATATTGTTTTCTACTTTTATTGTGTTACTTGCTTAATTCATGTTTGTGAGGTTTGTTTGATCGAATTCGTATAGAGCTCACAAAAAGATACCATGGGTTGGTGATCACCACATACAAAGTGTGTGCAATGAATACATAAGTATACGTATCGCAACAAGTAATATAATGATAAGAAAATATCGTTCTTATAGATATTATTTTATTAGAAACTAATTTTTAAAACTAAAAAACTAAAAATCAATTTTTTTGTGTTTTTATATTTTAAGGAAAGAAAATTAAAATAACTAAAAATAAATAGCTATAATTAATTAAATCAAATTTGGTATATGAAAAAATATCTATAAATACTTAATCTTCCAATTTTTTAACCATATAAATTGCTAAAATCTCTCAATATAATTATCAATTAATTATATGATCAATTGAATATAACATAGTATGTATTTTTCTCTCAAGTAAACTACACACTATATAATAATTAATTTAATCACTCTCTCATGCTAATTAAACTGCAAACTACTCGTTAAGTTCATCAATCATGGATCACATACATAAGAATCATACATCTCCGCTTAGTAACTATGCATGTTATTTAATAAAGATAAACTATTAAATAATTCTCTCAAATTTATTTAATTACCTTTATAGATAAATTATTAGCCAAATAATTAATAGCATAAAAATCAGATTAAATAATATAATTAAATTAAAATTATTATTGGGGTAAAATATTATACCATCACATGGTAAAGATTAGGTTCATAAGATCTATAGATTAATAAACTAACTAAACATAATTATGTCCATAAAATTCATATTTTTCATAAAAAAATATATAAAAATTGATAAAGAAAATAATAGAAGAAGAAATATAATCAATCTCTTGAATTGTAGTGCTAATCTCCTCTTGAATCTCTAATAAAATTGTATCTCTTTTTAAATTTTTCTGTATTTTTCTCATTTATTAGCTCAAAAAACTGATCAAAATTATGCTAATGATCGCTCGTTAGGGTTTATGGAGTGATTAGGGTGTTAAATATAACCTATGTGAAATTTGGACCTTCAGATCAGCTTCAGATTAAGGGTTGAGATCAAAACAAGCAAAATTAACAATGTCATCCAATCAAAATCAAACATGTGGCATGCGAAAATTATAAAGTGAATCAAAGAACGACGTGTGGTAGGAGAGACTAGTCCGGATCATTGATTGTCGAGTCAGTGCCAATTGGTGCAACATGATTTGCAAAAATAGCTAGCATGGTGACTATTGGAACGACTGAACAAATTAGGTCACGACATATGCATGAGCGTGTTGACCAAGTGGGATGAACATCGTGTTGACACGTGGCGAGACACTACATCACTCCTCACACACGACGATCTGTGATTCGTTGTTTCTATTGGTGTGGTGTTCCTATGCATGTGTGGCGTCATGTGACAGCTCTTGATTGGTCATAATTTAAAATTTTATAAAAAATCAATATGAATTCCAGAAATGATATTTTCACCCATTTTTAATAAAAAATATATATTTTAATATTTTTAGCTCAAAAATATTATTTATTTAATAAAACAAGTAAATATTATGTAAAACAAGTACCATAATGTCTCTAATTTTATAGAGTCGTCAGTTGACATCTTCACCCCTCATCTAGGTCGTGATTACCTATTTTCATGTAATTGTTCATACATATAAAATTCTCAAGATTAATATCAAAATTTATTTTTAAATTATTATCATATAGAAAATATGATATATACAATATTTAAATTTTAAATTGATATATTTGTAACAAGATTTATCATTTATAGTCACAACTAAAAGAATAAAAATTATATTTATATAATTATTAAATTATTATAAATATGTATATTTATTTTTTAAGCTAAAAGAGTAACATAATATAATTATTGTATATGTAATATTTAAATATAATATATTATAAAAAATGTGAATTTATTTATAATTTAATAGTAATTCGATCAAGATCGGATACGTCAAATTATAAAAATTGTTAATCCGAATAAAAAAAATCGTATACTTTTCAATTCGATTATACAATTTGTCAATCTGATCTGATGAATTAGATTAAATTTTATAATTTAAGCATATTGATCAGATTATTTGCTCACACCTAATATTTTTATATATTAAAATAATTTTGTTATAAAAATTTATTTAAATTAATATTTAATTTATTTTTATTACATTTTAAAAATTAAAAAAATTATTTAATTTGAGATTAAAAAAAGTCAATACACATATTTTTAAAATTAAAAATTTAAATGAATTAACTTAAATTCAAGTCAATTTGGAGCCATATTTATACCGGATCAAAATTTGTACATATTCATACAATTTGTATTATATAATATGATCATATTCTAATGCTAAACATATTATTGTACCTAAATTATATAATCCATATATTTAATATTGTGTAATTGTAATATAATATCACCTCATTTATATTCATAATAAGAAAAATGCTATTTACTAGTACTAAAGTTGTAGCGACATTATCACCATTTACGTGATGGAAGTTAATTGAATGCATATTATTGAATTTTTCATTATATTTATTACTTGATAATCGACACAAATTTTAAATTAAAGTTTATTGAATTGACACTTTGTATTTATTAAATGGATTAAGTCTTTCATCATTCCTATTAAAACATTCGTATTATCTTTAATAATTGATTTTTTCTCTTGAACTTGAGATTGTTATGATTGTAGAATGGGTACGTAAGTATATATATAGTAAACAAATAATATAATGATAAAAAATACTATTTATACAAAGATTATATTATTAAAAATAATTTTAATTTTTATGTGTTTTGAGAAAAGTAAAATTAAAATAATTAAAAATAAATAACAGTAATTTATTAATTCTCTCCCATGTCAATTAAATTGCATATTACTCATTAATTTCGTCAATTATAGATCACATATATAAGAATCTTACATTTCTGTCTAGAAACTATTCATATTATTTAATCAAAACAAATAATTAAATAATTCTCTTTAAATAATTAAAGAGAATTATTTAATTACATCTATATATCAAAATAAATAGTATAAAAATTAAATTAAATAATATAGTTAAATTAAAATCACAATTGGGATAAAAATATTATATTATTACATATAGAAAATTAGGTTCATAAGACTCATATATTAATAAATTATTTATACATGATTTTGTTCATAAGTCTCATATTTTTCATAAAGAAAGATATGAAAATTGATAAAGAAATGAGAAGAATAGTACATGCAATCAATCTTTTGAATTATAGCATCAATCTCATCATGAATCTCTACCAAAATTATATATCATTTTGAACTTGTTATGTATTTTCTCTTTTCTTGGCACTAAAAATTGATAAAAAATATATATAATTCAACTCTTTAGGATTTTTGGAGCAATTAAGGGTTAAATTAAACTCAAATGAAATATGGACCATCAAATCAAATTTAGATCAAGAGTTGAGATGAAAAAAAAATAGTGTTAATTAATGAAATCACGACATGTGCCATGAGAGAAATACATGATGAATCAACATGCGATGTGTGGCAGGGTGGACTGGTCATGATCAACATGTGTTTAGTTAGAGCCATGTGGTATGCAATGATTCACAAATATAGATTGTGTGGCATCCCAATGGAACAAATGGACGAATCTCATGACAACGCGTGACACGCTCATTGATTGCATGATAAAACTCGAAATGAACGTCATATCGACACATGGCAACTCTTACATCACTTGGTACATGCTATGTGTTCCAATTGGCTCCTCATTGCTTGCATGGTGTCCACTTGGCGACGAATAGTCAATTGTACACGTGGTATGCTCTGATTGGCTCTTCTTACTTGCGTGTCATCCACATTATCTGTGTTTTATTGGTTTTGTATTAAAAAATTTTTCAAAAAATATATTTTCACCCATTTTTACTAATAATTTCATATTTAATATTTTTAACCTTAAAAATACTACTTATTAAATAAAATAAATAAATATTAAACAAAAAGGTACATTGATGACTACTTTCATGTAATCATCATTTTATTTATGATTTAAACAATTATAATTTTATACGTTAACGATGATATATTTTAATACTCATTTGAATAATATCACCTTGTATCATAATTATTTTTAAAAATAAAAAAATTCTTTGTTTTTTATATAATAATGTCATTATCACAATATAAATGTATTTGGTATAAAAATATGTATAAATTTATATAATTTTGATATTTTTTCTAATATTTTGACAATTAAAAAGTGTTTACTTTTTTTAGAAAATAGATTAGTAATTCTATCATGTTTCGTGTTATAAATAATACGAATTAAAAAATAATTATAAATTTATGCCATAATTGAATTTTTGTTGTTGTTGATATTTTGCACCTTAAAAGGTGTTCGCTTATAACAACGAATAAGCAAGGGGGACCCATGAATTTTTTTATCAGTAAGGCTGAACTAATTCAAATAAATAATAATTTTGACATTTTATTTGATGACATTAGTAATTTTATTATCCTACTTTTCAATTTATTATACTTTATTCAAAAAATTAAATTATTGATAAATTTAGCCTAAATTATCAAATCTATGATATTATTGACGTAATTTCACATAATAATTTATCATATTTATAATTTTACATGTATCATAATCAATTATATTATAATTAATAATTTAAAGTTAAACTTTGTACATAAAATTAATTTATTTTACCATAATAATTAATACTATACAATAATAAGAAACAAAAATATCATATACTAATTTATTTTTAGTTATCATAATTCCCCATTATCATTACTGTATAAAAGAATATAAAATTTTATCACCATTCTTTTATTGATTTCAATAGTAATTTTAAATCAAAATTTATCGATCAGTATATTTTTAGTATATCAAATTGTATAAGGTTAATAAAAATAAGTTAAATTATAGTTATATTGATTGCTTAGTCTAATTAATAAATATTATTCCATACATATTTAAATTGAGATTAATATTAATTAATTTTTTATTAAATTTTAATTTTAAGATTTATGTGTGAAGTTTTAAAAATTTAGAGACTAAATCCTATAATTTAAAAATTTAGGGATCTATGTGTAATGTTTTAAAAATTTAAAAACTTATGTATGAATTAAGTTAAAAATTATAGATTAGTGATAAACTTTAGCTTATTTTAAGATATAATAATATTTTTATCTAAAATTATTTTAGATATGATTTATATTTTTATAAAAAATACAAATATATAATTATACATTTAAAAAAAAATTGCTACAAGTTTTTGTACATGGTTAAATTGTGTTTTAAAAAATGTCAACAACCTAATAATTTTGTTATATTTAAAGAATGTCGAGTTGCTTTTGTTTAAATGTTAATAAAATTAATATAAAATGACAAATTTCACATGAAACCGAATGTTAAATGATCTGTTATGTTTGTTTACAGATTGTATTATAATCCATGATAATTTATATAATATAAATGAATAAAATTAATAATAAATATTTTATTAAAATATTTTATTTTATTTATCATTCTCACTGATTATAATAATTTTATTATAAAAAATTATTTAAATTAATATTTAATGTATTTATTATTATATATTTTTATAACATGAAAAGAAAAAAAAATTAAAACATTTAATTTTAAAAGTAAAAAATTAAATAAACTAAATTAATTATGAACTTGGATTTAAAATCACATTTTTGATAGTTCAAAGTTTATTCATATCCATTAGATTTTTATTATATATATTATTGTCGTATTTTACTACTAAATGCCTTATTATACATAAATCATATAATCATTATATTTAATATTGTATAAACAATATTGACATCGTTTACGTTCATAATAATTACCCTTTAAGAGCCTGGAATGGTTGAATAGAAATTAAGTAGTCCTAAATTAGTATTTGAGAACTACTATCATAAATTTGGATATTTTGCATCTAAACTGTGGTAAAAAATAAATTTTGAAATAACGAAATGATTCACTTTATTTTATACAATTATATCATTATCATGATATAAATAATTTTAATATAAAAATATATATTCATTTATTAATCACTTTATTTCTTATAGTATTTTGCTAGTAAAAAATGATATCTTAAAAAAACAGTAAAATAGTTATTTTTTTTAAATAATTATATCACACATATAATGATATAAATAATTTGGATATAAAAATAAGTAAAAATTTATATGATAATAATATTAATTTTAGTATTTTGATGGTTAAAAAGTATCCACACATAAAAACGAATAATTATCATGTGCATCAAGTCATAGTTAGTAAAATATAGGAGCATATATAACATACTTTTTTTATATAAAAATATGTCAAAAAATTGTTATAAAATATGAACATTATAAAAATACGAAAAATGTATAAATAAAATATAATTATTTTAATTTTAAAAAATATTATTAAAAATACGTAATAAGATATATATATATATATATAAATATTATGATATTATTTAATTTTTATAATAATTTAATATAAATATATCATAATTTCATATAAATTAACTATTAACATTAAATTTAATTCAATTTTAAGCGTAATGGTATATAGTCTATCAAGTTAAAAGTTTAAACTACATTAATTATTATTATTTAATATTAAAAATTTATCTTTTAACATCTCACTTATAATACGTGTTTTATAATTAAATATTTAATTTATCTACTTAGATTTAATTACGTTGATTCTTTTATCGTATGAATCTATAATCGAAAATCTTATTATTTCAATACATTATAAAGAAATATAAGTTAAATATATTTGATAATTATTTTAATTATAAGTTATTTTATTATAAAAATAATAATAATAGGCATATTTAATAAGAAAATAATTATAGATAAAGTATTTTTTATCTATCATTACGTAAGAAAAGTATTATATTTGTATAATATTATTTAATTTAAAAATATACTTTTTTTTTATAGATTTGAAAATAGTTCATAAAATGAAAATACTTTTCATTAATTTATACCTACGTATACAATAAAAATATAATATATTAAATTATTAATTATATATTAAATAATATGTTAGTTCTTAATTTAATATAAAATTTAAAACAAGATTATTTATTAATAATAATCGATTATATTATATATGTATAGATGAAATTGTTCATAAAAACTATTTTTGTTATTGATAATACCTTTTTAGCTTTTATTTCCAAATAATTAAAACCGTGTTTCTCTCCAAAATAAGATATAAACTGGTACTAAATTTAATTATTTTTTAATAGCATATTATAAGTTACTTAATTTTTTAAAAATATATTTTAGTTTGCTTATTTTAAAATGATCCACCAAAAATTATTTAAATTCTTAAAAGAGAGCATTAAAAATCATTTAATTTTTTAAAAAGATAAATTTAGTTTATTTATTTTTAAAAAGTAAATTTTGTATTTAAACACCAAAAAATTAAAGTACTCTTTTTTAAAATTTAGTGATTTATAATATATCACTTCAAAATAATCAAAATAAAATGTTTATTTTAAAATCATGTGATTTTTAATACATCACTTAAACAAGTAGACTCAAGTACTTTTTAAAGAAAAAAAATTGGCTAAATAAAATAAGATTATTTCTAACTCTATATTACATATTTTTTCATATAATTTCACTTTCAATTATTTAAAAATATACATTATTTATGCTATAAAAATAATAAGTAATATATAGTTTTTTTTAAAATATATATGTTTTCAAAATATTTATATTTGTTTTATTAAAGCTTATATAAGTTAAAAATAAAACTTGTATGAGTTTATTTTTAAAAATAAATAATTTGTTATGAAATTGGAATCTATTAATTTTAAAATATTAATTCTATGTGGTTAAATCAATATATATATATTTTTAAAAATATGATTTAATAATTTTTATTAGATAAATATATTAATTTTATAATTATTAAATTAAATATTAGAGATATCTTATTTTTTAAAAAATAAATATTTTAATCTTGTAATTTAATCAAATGGTCGACCACAATTTCGTCTCACAAGTCACAAGTAAAATAATACCACCCCAATTTAAATAATTTAATGTAATAATTATATTAAACATTAACAATTTTATAATTTAAAAAATATATATAATTATTATATATAAATAATAACTTTTAGATTAAATAATTATAATTTTATTATTTACGAAAGTAAATTAATATGTTCATTTTAATAAATTATAAGAATAAAAATTATTATTTTTTATAATAATATTATTGATTATATTTAATTTATAAATTATAAGATTAAAATATTTATTTTTTAATAATTATATATATTTTTTAAATTATAAAATTGTTAATGTTTAATATAATTATTACATTAAATTATTTAAATTGGGGTGGTATTATTTTACTTGTGACTTGTGAGACGAAATTGTGGTTGACCATTTGCCTAGTTTTCATCTAAATCTGATAAGGGAGTCCATCGAGGAGGAGGAGGAGGAGGAGAAGAAGAATCACGATTGTTTGTTTCGAACACCGTCCCTCTACCTCAATCATTATTGTTATCAGATTATTCTCCTCTCTTATTTCTACCAGACACCATATCGTCAAACTCCCATCTCTCTCTGCTCTTACTATAGTCTACTTGGTCGCCGGCGAGAAGGATTTTCCAACATTGTTTTACTGTTTTTCGTTTTCTGGGACGAATTGCGAGGTAACCCGTAGGCGCTGCCATTTTTTTTCATATACGACAGTTTTCGAAAATTTTCCAGTTGATTTTTTAACGTTGTAATTTACTTTTTATCCTGACGTACTTTAACCTCCTTTTGAAATTTTAGGTTAATGTATGTGGATTTCTGGATCTGTGGATTACTTGCCAAAAAAATTTGTTTGTTTTTATTGAATCGAAAGTTTTTATTTGGAGTAGTTCTATGATACTATTACCAAACCAGTGACATTTATCCCTTTCTGGTAATAATGCATACTTGTATATTTAACCTGCAGGATCGAGTTCTTTAAACTTTTAGTATCCGTGTTTGTATGAGTGGGGTCCAAAATCTTTCGGTTACTTAGAAGTATCGTATAAAATGGCATCAATTATTCTGAAATTGGTAAATAGTACTTTGGAATGGGTAACCTTGGTTTTAGATGCTCCTTCTGCTGGAGCTGCTGGGGCTTTAATTTTTGGAAAGCATTATGGCGGTAGACCTCTCAGATCCTAATGCCTGATACCAATTTATCTCTTATGGTTTACAATTTTTTTGATGAAGAAAATGTTGTTTTGATTTTTTGTTTGAAGGACATCTGATTGTGGAAGCTCTTCTTTTTGTGGTTATCGTTTTTCTGCTTTCCCAGAAAAGTTACAAGCCTCCTAAGCGACCTTTAACAAACAAGGTTCGTTCATTATCCTAATCCAAACCCTTTATTACTCTGAAGGAGTCACTTTCTCCAGGCATCTCTTCCTCGTCATCTACGTCCATCTACACACATGTGCATACATATATAACACTAGCTTTTGAAGTATGACGATGCTGCAATTAAATTACATTTTGGAATTCTTATGAATGTTGTATACTTTGTGAATATGTCTTGTGCTCTCAACCTAACTTCATTAATGCATCTCTATTGCACAGGAAATAGATGAGCTATGTGAAGAATGGGTTCCAGAACCTCTTATTCCTCCTATCACTGAAGAGATGCTATTGGAACCCCCGGTTTTGGAAAGGTGAAATTACTTGAAACCTGTCGATAAAATGAAGTCCTCCTTCCTCTTCAAGTTTTACTGATTTATTGCGACTTATACAGTGCTGCAGGGCCACATGCAGTTGTTAACGGTAAAGAAGTAGTTAACTTCGCATCAGCCAATTATCTTGGATTGGTAGGACATAAGAAGTTACTTGTAAGTAATGAAGGTGATACCTTTTCTTTTTGTTTATTAACGATGATCTTGCTTTGAATAGATTATTGATAGCATTATCTTATTTTAGGAGTCATGCACTGCTGCAGTGGAAAAATATGGTGTTGGTTCTTGTGGTCCCCGTAGCTTCTATGGAACAATTGGTATGACTGAAACAGTTTGAAATGAATTTCAATATATTTTCCTTTTGTTTTTGACAAGTTAAAATCCTGCTATGTAATTATTTTCTTCTCTCTTTTTCATCTTCTTAAATAGATGTTCACCTTGATTGTGAGGCAAGAATTGCAAAGTTTTTGGGAACTCCTGATTCAATCCTTTACTCTTATGGACTTTCTACCATGTTTAGTGCAATTCCAGCTTTCTGCAAAAAAGGAGATGTAATTGTTGCGTGAGTATTTTGTACAACTAATGATTTAGCTCTAGCTCAAAGCCATATTTTGTTTTCTATGTTACATGAATTCTTTAAAGCACCGAGTGTCTTAAATTTTTATATATTCATTGTTGGACATACCTATTTTTCTCAATTCTCTTTAAATTTTCACAAATTTGGAGTGTCTAGTTCCCACACCCATGTCTATGTCATTATCCGTTGGACACGGGTACTTCATGAAAAATGAAGAGTCCACGTAACATAGTTTGTTTTAACTAATTTTTTTCATGTCGTACATGTGTGTCAGTTGTATATGTGCATTAGTTTGAATCTCCAGTTTTATTCAAAGATATTATAGGACTTTGAATGTTATCAAAGAATAGATAAATGAATAAAAAACTCTTCAGACTATTTGAGTCATTTGCATGGTTATTCAGCAATTCTCTCTCTGCGCACATAAATGCACACACTTATGCAAAATGTAAATACTTTTTATTCTCGTTTACTTTTGAGATTTTTCCCAAGTTAAAGAGCTTTTGCTGATAATAAACGTTTTATGGTAGTTTGAATACCTGTATATAACTGGTATCCTTCATTTTTTTAGGGATGGAGTCCAAATTCAACTATTCTCTCTCTACTCACATAGATGCACACACATATGCTGATGCAACTACCATCTGTTCTCTTTTACTTTTGAGATTTTTCCTAAGTTAAGGAGCTTTTGCTGATTAAATAGTTTGTGTGCTAGTTTGAATACATGCATATAAATATCCTTCTCGTTTCTTTTCTAGGGATGAAGGAGTCCATTGGGGAATCCAAAATGGTCTATATCTTTCTAGAAGCACAATTGTGTATTTCAAGCACAATGATATGGAATCCTTGAGGAAAACTTTAGAGAAAATCACTGCAGAGAGTAAGCGGGCAAAAAGATTGCGACGCTACATTGTGGTTGAAGCTGTCTACCAGGTATCTTTTGTGTATCATTTTGTTGAGTTTAACTTCTAATATATTATGAGGATATATAAGGTCAACTTATTGTATTTTTTTTTAGAAATAAGTTCTTTAAATAAACTTGGTGCTATGACCAAATCTTCTTTTATGATAAACTTGAGAGGTTGAGATGACCATATATGTATACTATTATCTTAGATAAAGGAAGTTTGGGGTGGAGGAAAATACTGAAGATGCATTGGGGACTCTGGTGGAGATGGAGATTGAATTGGCAACTTTGATCCCGTGATGTTCGAGTTTTTCGTCCCAAGCTTAATAATAAAGGCTGATATTGAGATGATGGATGTTGGTACCCTTCTGCAGCATAGTTAAAAAGACTACTATTGTCATTAATATCCAAAATGAGGACCCGACACTTGAAACCAAATTACTTTCTGCCACCTCTGAGCCAACTGAACCCTAAGACTCTGGTCCATAAGACTCCGAACACTAATCATCAGTGTGCGTAAAAGTAGGAAAGGTATTCTCTGTACCACATTCAGAGAGGATCTGCCTTGGGACTTATCCAATGGCTCTATTTCTAAGCATCCTATTCCTAGGAGCGTGCCAAGCACGGGTACCCCATATAAAAGTATAAAAAGCTCTAAACCTTCTGCAGATCACTCATCACCCTTAGAAATTAGGCATCTCTACCTTGAGAGGTATTTGAGTTCGTAAGGTCCTCTAATTGTTTCATTTGTTTTGTTGCCTTCCTTGTGCATGTGATCAACCGAAGCTTCTACATTTTTTTCCTTATTTCTCTTTCTCTATCTCTATTTTTTTTCTGGGGTTGAATTGCTTGAAGTTCTCGTATGACATTGTTGATTCAGTTTAGAGGCGCTATGTTGTAGTAAAAAAATATTTTTTCTGCTCTGTGGCAATTCCAAAGTATTACACTGTTATCATTGTTTATGGCGGTATTACATTGTAATAATTGTTTATGTGCATATATACTACTTTCTTTTCCATCCAAAAAAATGTATACTCATATATGATTGCATTTATTTGTAAAATTGATTGATTGAGAGAGACACTAAATATATACATATATATTTTTTAATTTTATAGAATTCTGGGCAAATAGCCCCCCTAGATGAGATCATTAAGCTGAAGGAGAGATATTTTTTCCGTGTTCTATTGGATGAGAGCAACTCATTTGGTGTGCTAGGGAGAACTGGAAGAGGTCTGACTGAATACTGTGGAGTTCCGGTACTTATTCTAAGCTTTTGTATTTTAATTTTGAATTGTTGATCCCAATTCTACTTGTTATTTATGGTTCTGTGTTATTGCAGATTGGAAAAATAGACATTATTACTGCTGCAATGGGCCATGCTTTAGCCTCAGAAGGAGGATTTTGCACTGGAAGTGCAAGAGTAATCGATCACCAGGTATGATAAAAGTGCTTTAAAATTGAGCTTATATTAGTAATTATTTTCTTAATACATGAAGTTCTAACTAGTTGAACTTTTTAATTTCATTGTATTAGCATGGTTTTCTTAAAAAAAAAATCATTATTTGTCATTTCTTTTGGGGCACAAAATGTGAACACACACACACACACTTCATGTTATATATTTGAATTTTCAACTTCTGTTGATCTATCCTTGGCAGCGGTTAAGCAGTTCTGGGTATGTCTTTTCTGCTTCACTGCCCCCATATCTTGTGAGTGCAGCCATTTCTGCTATTGATATCCTAGAGGAAAATCCTGATCTGATCAAGAAGCTAAAGGCTAACATTGCGATACTGTGGAAAGGTTTGATCTGATCTACCTACTAATGTTAATAGAGTGAGTTCGTTCTTGGTGCTGTGGCTGGGGCACACCCAAGCAGTTGCTTGAGGTTTGGGTTGCCACTATCTAGGACTTATTTATTTATTTATGGTTAAGCTTATGGCATGATTCAGGTTACTCTATTTAGTTTCATATTAAATGTATTTTCCTCTCTGCACTCGCGCGCGTGTGTATATCAGAGTTATTAATGGGTCAAAAATAAAATTCTTTGCAAAGAGGTCATGGATGAATTAATGTTATGTTTAATTGCATGGCGTAAACCCTTTTCATGTATGTATGGAGTTTCATTTTTAACCCCGGATAAAAAAAACATTTTTTTACAATGTAAAAAACATGTTGTGTCCGCCATACTTTTTTTTTCAATAACGTGAAAAACATATGCGTTTTAGGGGTTTAAATGTGAAATTATTCAAATAAGTGGGTCATATATGAACCGAAGTGATCATGTTTTTCCATGCAGTTTTTACGTTTTATTTTATTATGTAGTTGTCCCTCCCTCCTTTCTCTGTATTGAACTAAGATTGGGTATGTAAACCATCCACATTTTTCCTACCATGGAAAATGCTACCCTCCTTGCTTATTTGGGCATTAAATATATGGAAACTACAGGATTATCTGACATAACAGGGCTCTCAATAGCCAGCAATCCAGAGTCACCCGTTGTTTTCCTCAAATTAGAGAAATCAACAGGTTCCATAAACACCGACCTGCAACTCCTTCAGGACATTGTTGACCGAGTAAGTCAATTAAATTCTTGTTTTTTCGTGAGTCATTACCATAATGTGATGTGCCAAATTTTGGTAGTTACTCTAATTTTTATTCCAATTGTTGTTCCTTTCAGGTGTTGAGAGAATACTCTATATTTGCTGTTATTTCGAAGAGGTCAATGCTCGATAAATGTGAGTTGCCAGTAGGAATCAGATTGTTCGTCTCTGCTGCCCATTCTGATTCTGATCTGCTTAAGGCATCTGAAGCATTGAAAAGGGTAGCAGAATTGATGCTGAAGGATCATTCTTGAGTGATGGTCACCAGACCCCGCTGTCATCTTGTCTCGGTTCCCATATCTCATTCACCTGAAGGGTATTGACTGCCTCATGCGAAGTCCCTTCATAGGGCCTGTTGAACAATTTTGTAATACAGGAAGGTTTAAAAAGAAAGGTATATGATTATTGATGTTCTTCTTTAACAGTTTTTTAGGATTTTCATTCCCGTTCCCTCCCTCTTATGTTGCAGCACTCAGTACCAACGGTCGTTATTAATTTGTATGTGTTTGTAGCTGGGTGTCAGGGATGGGTTTGATACTTTAGTAGTACCTTAATTCTATTTTGGGTGCAAATTTTCTCTTATTTTTCATGTGATAATTTAGTAATACTCACATTTAAAAAATGTGTTAATTTAGAGCAAAGTTTTATTTTATCAAATATGAACATTACATGTATTTTTAATGAAGGGTATTTGTGGTATTTTCATATCTTCCCACCTTTGAAACATAAACAGTTTTTTTTCAGTCATTTTTGAGGCTTTTGATACATGTTTTAAAGCTTTTTTATTCATTTTATCTCCTTTCCAGCCTCTCGTCTTTTTATTTATTTTATAATCTCTTCAACATCACCTCTTTACTTTTATTTTGTTTCGAAGAAATATACTTTACACTGATTTTGTTTCAACAGTGAAACAAATCATTTTCGACTATTGCTACTCTTCTTTAGTGAGATAACATATGCCATTGAATACACACTAAATTTGGCATTTGTATCAATAGTACTAATAGTTTGGGAAAGGACTCCATATTCAAAGCAAAATAAAAGTGAGGAACTGGGGTTGGAGACAGTGTAAATTGATTAGGAAAAATAGAGAGAGAAGAAAAAGTAGAATAAGAAAAAAAAAATTAAAAATGTATATCAAGATTAAAAAATGATGGGAAAAAAGTCATTAATGTTTTAGGAGAAAAAGAGATAGAAATGTTATAGTTCATTAAAAATGCAGTGTTGATAAGGTGTGAGAAATTCTTTATAAAATAAAACATAAAATGATACAATTTTTTTTAAAATGTAAGTATCACATGAATAATAAAGTTACTACAAATTTAATTAAGATATTATTATTGTTGTTAGCAAACTTGAATAATTTGGTTCTGTAACTTATTTAAATTTCCTATTTAACTTTGAAGGTAATTTTGTGCAATTGGAGTGGCATATGGGTCAAATTGGGGAGGTGAAAAAGTTAGTGTTGATTGACGGAGAGAATAAAAATATAACTAGAATATGAAAAAAATCTAGTAAAAATAATATTTATATTATTATTTTTGTTCGTGGGTATTGTAATCTCAGATCACAGCCTCGATATCATATATTAATGAAAAAGATGTCTTGTTAGTGTTTCTTCGGAGATTAGTGCTAACAGTCCATAATACCTCATGCAGTTAATTTTTTAGAAGACTCTGTCTGGTCATTGGCTTAGGAATAATATGACATTGAGTGATATATCTTGATATTGTATTTTATAAACAAATGAAATATTTGGCTTATATTTTCAATTCATTGTTTTCTAAAACAATTTTTTAGAAAAATAATAAAACTAAAATACATTAAACATGTTTTCACTATTTTTAAAAACAAGTGAAAACACAAAAAATGTGGAACATATGGTTTTTTTCGTTTTTTCTTTTTTTTCTTCGATAAGCTACTATTAATTGTTTTATTTTATTTCTTCTTTTTGATTCAAGGTTTTTGTTTTTATTTTGAAATATTGTTGCTTCAAGATATTTTTAATCCATATAAATATATTTATCATAGTAATATTACTTTTTATATTTTTTAAATTTAGTTGAGTGATTAATTTATTATTTAAATTAAGTCATTTTTTAAAAATTATTTTTAATAAATTGGTAATTTATATTTTCATTTTGATTGTTTTGATATCAAATCTCTTTAAATTTAATTAATTGGGTATTGAATTTGTTTAATTTATGAATTTATTACATAATTTTTATCAATTTCATAAGATATCTTTGGAGCATAAAATTAATAAAAGCATAAAAGTTGAGTCATATACTTAAATTGATCAAATAATTTTTTTTGAGAACAATTTTGTTAGGACACAAAAAATATGTACCAAGTTAGGTTTTATATTTGTTAGACTAAATCTAACTCTAACTCAAAACTTAAGTTATGAGTTAGAGGTTTAATTAAGCCAAGAGGAATCCTGATTGGTACCGATCTGGATTTACAGCACAGAATGCACAGTCAAGAAGGTTGGTCAGACCATTGATAACCCTAACTTCACCTTATAACTTAAGTTATAAGGTGAAGTTAGACTCAAGTCTAACATGGTATTAGAGCTAGTTCCCTGGCCTCCCATCGGACCTCGTGTCGTAAATCCAGACCGTGCTATAAATCTGGACTCTTGTCGATGTGGAGGAGGATGTTAAGTTCCACATTGGCCAAGAGTAAGGTTGCTTCTTATAAATTTGGACAACCCTCTAATTCACAAGCTGACTTTTGAGTTCAGAGTTAGGCCTGAATTTTTAAATTGGTATCAGAACTAGACTCTTGGCTTCTTCACCCTTCATCGGTCCTTGCATTGTAAATCCAGATCGTGCCGTAAATTTGAACTCTAGCCGATGTGGATGGGGGATGTTATTTCCCACATCGGCCAAGAGTAAGGCAACAATGTTGCTTATAAGTATGGGCAATCCTCTAACTCACAAACTAGCTTTGGGTTCAGAGTTAGGCCTGAATTTCTAAGCGAGGAAGGTTGAACAAGCCATTGACAACCTTAACTTCACTTTATAACTTAAGTTTTAAGGTGAAGTTAGGCTCAAGTTTAACATGGTATCAGAGTTGGTTCCCTAGCCCCCCATCGGCCCTCGTGCCATAAATCTGGACTCTAGTCGATGTGAAGGGGGGATGTTAAGTCCCATATCGGTCAAGGACACTTCTTCCGCTGCACATATAAACTTGGACAATCCTTCACCTTATAACTTAAATTGTAAAGTGAAGTTAGGGTTGTTAATGGTCTAACCAACCTCTCTGGCGGTGCGCTTTGTGTCATAAATTCGGACCAATGTCAACCAGGATCACTCTCGATTCAATAAAACCTCCAACTAATAACGTAAACTTTTAGGTAAAATTAAACTCAAATTTAATAATATTTAAGGTGATTGATCCTTTAAATTTACGGATTCTAGCTTCACAATTACATAAATTTAATTATAATATTTAAATTATCATAAAAAATAATAAATTTAATAGTAAAAATTTACTATAGAAACAAAATTTTAAAATAATTTGGTTAACTATTATAATTTTTTTTATTTAAAAAATAATTTTTAGAAAAACTAGCTAAACACCTATTATTTTAAAAAATTATCAAACAAAATTTGAGTTACGATTAAAAATAATTTTGATATTATTTTGTAAAATTTTGTATAATATAATCGGATAAAATTAATTATAAATATTTTAATAAAATTATTTATATTATAAAAAATTATTTAAATTAATATTTATTTTATTTTTATTATATTTTAATATAATAATAAAAATATAATTTTATAATTAAAAATTTAATAATTTATGTATCCATTATCATTTAAATATATATTTTTTAATTGGATTAAATTTTTAAGTAATTTTATTATTTTTATATTATATAATATAATATAATTTTATAATTAAATATATAACCGTATAAATTATAATATTTGATACTGATACTGTGTAACAAACTTTTAATTTCTAATAAATTGGTTGCTGGGATAAAGTGAAGTAATAGTCACAGAGAAATAACACAGTTTCTTGAGAGAGAGAGAGAGAGAGCAACAATGTCAGGAGGCATAGCGCGTGGCCGTCTCGCCGAGGAGCGAAAAGCGTGGCGTAAGAACCACCCTCACGTCCGTACACCCGCTCTTTTGCCTTCTTCAGTTCTCCTTACTTCGCAGTTCCCCCTTTCGATTCACAATTTGATTTTAATTTTTTAGGGTTTTGTGGCGAAGCCCGAGACTGGTCCTGATGGCTCCGTCAATCTGATGATCTGGCAGTGCATCATCCCTGGCAAGACTGGTGTTAGTCATCTTACTATCTTAATTTGATTGTTTTTTATTGAATCGGTTATTGTATTTCCAAGTTTATGTTTTTACTCGATTAACCTCTTGGGCTCAATTCGGGCATTAGGGGTTATAGATTATCTTCTTCATTATGATAATATATATTTTTGCTATCGTCACATCTTTCTCAATCTATAGCTTATTTTCTGATTGTAATGACTCATTTTTATATCAGTTTAAGTGAAGCTCTTTCCTAACTACCTATCTTCTGTTTTTTTAAAACTATTTACTGGGACTATAATTTTTGTTTTTCTTTAAAAAGTTAAGCACGTGGGTCTGCTGAGTGTGAGATAGGGACGGGGTGGGTGGGGATGTCAGAGTAGAGGCCTCAGATGGCCGAGTTACTATAATTCATACAGGGTGGGAAGCATAGGTGTCAAATGATTTGAGCTGAGCTAACACAACTCGCTCAACTCATTTCATCTCAATTTTATGTGAGTAAATTGTAGTTTCGTTTACTTTTAAATTAGTTCAACTGAATCATCTATCATTCTAAAAAATAAAAGGTATTTATAATTTTGTTTGAACAAAATTTTTAGTAGAAATATTATCTTTTGATTTATTTTTATAAACAAGAAAATAATAAAAAATAGTATCTTTTAATTGCGATTTTTCATAATGACAGTATTGTACTTATGCAAATGTTGATATAAAAAAAATGAAAATGCTATTATTAACAAAGAATTTTGTTAAATGAGTTCATGAGTTAGGTGAGTTCTTTTTTTTCTTTCAAGTTTATGAGTTTATTGGATCAACCATAAATACGGTGTTAGGTTGAGCTGCTCATTTGATATCATTAGGTGGGAGTAGTTTTGCTTCCATTTCGTAGTTGTTTCTCTTTGCAATGTTTACCGTTGAATTACAGATAATATGGATGGATTATTCTTACGAAGTATCTGAGCCATAATTCTAACTTCTAACTCAGAGGGGACACCGTTGCACCAGCCAAAATGCTGACCAAGAGCACCATAATAAACAATAGTAACATGTTCACACAAGTAAACGTTATGCACAATCATTTTTCTCATAAACTCAAATAACATATTCAGCTCAAAAGTTTAAAAGATGATAAGAAATCAAAATATTGCATATATTTAAGTTTGATTGAAATTGAATTATTTGGCTCTAAATGGCATAATTATGTAGTTTAGAGGCCTTATATTTTTTTACCGTACTTCTTTTCAATTACTCACAAATATTACTTATAAAAGTTTGTAGTTTTAGAAGTGAGGGGGCTAGTACTCCTTCTAGCCCCTACTAGCAGAGCTAGTGCTGCACTGCACTTCTTGCTACCCTTCGTTTTGTGCCTTCAACTCAGTTCAAGTCTTCAGGATGAGGACATTAGGTATGTATATATTTATGGACTTTAGAAATTTAGTTTTGTATAAAGGATATTTGGTAAGAGAGATGTAAAATGGGTTATCCCATCCCATCTCATGTCCCATTTAATGTCCCTAATGGGCTCATAGTTTAAAGTTGTTCCATCTCATACCATATAAATTATAGTTCTAATGTACCTCACTTTAAATTTAAACATAATGTCTCGCCATTTTTTCTATTAAACTTTTATATTATAAATAATTATGTATTATTTTTTTTTCATTATTTTTGTATTTTTACTTGTCATAAATAAGTCCATTTGGGATAAATTTTCAACTTGTACCATTCCAACCTATCAAAAAATAAGTGAGACAAGATGGGTTGGGTTTTTAAAATTAATGGGTTGTACCATGGGTTAATATGATATCTTATCTCAATTTACACTTCTATGTAATAAACAGGCAGAGACACAGAATGGGCTAGTCATTTTATTGACCCGTGTATATGCTACTATTTGTGTGGTAGTAACTTTTTGCTGACTTCACAATTACATTTTCTTATTTCTGATTGTAGAAGCTGGTATTTGATGATAAATAATCTTGAACACCATTGCTATAAAATATAAATATCAAGGATTTTAGCTGCAGCATCCATAAAAAAAGTTTAGAAAATTTCTAAATTTAGAAGAAATAGTTAGATTTTTCTTTAATTACAATGATTTTGTTTCCTTCCATGACTGATTGTGTATTGTTTTATGGTATGTGTTTTGTTGTTTTATATTGTATTTACTCCTAACTTGGCCGCATGACACATTATGGTGAAAATCGTTTAAAGTTTATGATATAATATGTTGAAGAACTTAGTTTTAAACTTGTAAAATGCAATCTGGAAAAAAAAGTGTTGATCTGCATTCATTGAATGGGGCTTTTAAAGAATTTACCAAGTACTAAATCTGAAAATCATACAACCAGAAATTTGGTGAACTATTAGCACTGCAGGTATGTTGACATTTTTCAGTAATTAAATGTTCAGGAAGTGAGTAGTGATTGACTTTACTTTATTCATGCCATCAGCCGTTGCAATGTCTCATTTTGATCGGCACATCTTCTTAATATTGCAGACTGATTGGGAAGGCGGGTATTTTCCTCTCACTCTTCATTTCAGCGAAGATTATCCCAGCAAACCGCCAAAATGCAAATTTCCACAGGGATTCTTTCACCCTAATGTTTATCCTTCTGGAACTGTCTGTCTTTCAATTCTCAATGAAGACAGTGTAAGTAATCAGCTGTTGTCTAGTCAGTGTATTACCCTAGAGTTCTAAATGTGAAGCAACATACTTAACTTCATCTAAAAAGATTCTTGTTTTCCGTTCAGGGATGGAGGCCAGCTATTACTGTGAAACAAATCTTAGTAGGCATCCAGGATTTGCTAGACCAGCCTAACCCTAATGATCCAGCACAAACTGATGGGTACCAGCTCTTCATTCAGGTCTTTATATCATAACTCACCACTCTTAAACTAATGATTTTATTCTTCAAAAGGTTGCAGTATTTACTTAAGTAATATAGCTCGTTTTACTAATTTAAGCATGTTGTGCAGGATCCTATTGAGTACAAGAAAAGAGTGAAGCAGCAAGCAAAGCAGTATCCACCTATTGTCTGAGGTTTACATCTGCTTAGATGTGACAAGTATCTAACTTGCATAATTAATTCCTCGGGCTTATGTAAAACTGGATCTTCACTAGTTGGATGCTGTTTAAGTAGAGGGAATTGTTTATATGGTAGTTTTCAGTGCTTAATATCTGTTGCTGATTGTTTCGGTGTTGACGTGCTGCTAGTACATGTGGACTAGTTATTTTCATCTTTAGATGTGATTTTTCATTTCTTGGGATGTGGCTTGACTCACCTAAGAAAAGGAAGTAATGGGTGAGCAAAATTAATTGTGTTTACTAGAATCATAGTTTGTGCAAGAACATATGTTCATGTTTTTTTAAGTTTATCATTTATCCTTTACAGATGTAAACTGTTGAATGTTTATCTTGCGACATAATGTGGCAAAGGATGAATGATTTTGAGTCTACATAATTATTTCTAATGAGATTTTATCATGTCTGTGTTCTTGAAATGCTTGTGACTCTTCATTAGCAGACAAACTGGGCATTTCTAAAAGTAGAAAGAAAGAAAATATGAGGCCAATATCCCTGAATGTAAAAACATAAGATGAGTCAACTATACGTGATATTACCCCCCTTAATGTTGCAATATATACAGTAGAAACCAATACATTCTTACTCACAAGAGATTATCATATTTTTACAATGTCAAAATTGCTGCAAAATAAGAATATGTATATATATATAAACCTAATGCTATCGTTTGGCAAAACGAGGTGTAAATAACAACACTCCTTAACCATGCTGTATACGTGAAGACTTTTTCTGTTATGTTTTTAAGAAATTACGTTTGGGGATCTTCCACTACTATGACTATCCAACACAATTTCAAACAAGTCAGCTTCAGATTCCTCATCAAAATCTAATCTGCCTTGGTTTTGATTGCCTCTTGTTGTAGATCGATTAAGCCATTGAGCATCAATTCTTCCCATTGAGAAAAGTTCTCTGCTATCTTCATATCCAAGAGCAGCTGGAGAATTCATAGCAGGACCAACAAAGCAAGGATTTGGTGTCCTTTGTGCGTTAACTGCACCATATTTGAATGCACTTTGCCCAAAATTAACCAAAACTGTTATATCAGTGTTTGCAGCCAAAGTTGGGTAGAGAGGACTACCATATTCTTCTGTTTTGCTATACACTATATGTGTTAGCTCTGAATCCACTGTAAAAAATACCTTCTTTTGCCTTGGATCGTACCCACAACCAATCACTTTATCTGCTCTTCCCCACTCTGATTTTTCGGATTCAAACACAAGTTTAGTTCCTGAACAAGAAAGCAACTATCATGCCACTGCTTAAATGGGTCCCAGATAAATGCTTGAGCAGAAAAATTAAGGCACTACTTCTAGCTACTTTTCTGCTTTTAAATAGGTTAAAATATACTTTTAAAGATGTTTGATAATCTTTAAAAGAAAGCGTCTTCAAAATTTTAGACGGATAGAATGCATTCTTATATTCCAAAATAACTTACTAAAGTATCATTTAAAATCACTTCTAAAATTTTATCATAAGCGCCTAAATGTTTACTTATCTTAACCAACAACTTCCACTCAACCTACTTCTAAAAAGCACATCCAAACATGTCCTTAAAGAAAGCTATAAATGTTTATTTCATGATATGTGATGTGGTGGACCTTCCTGTTTCATAAAACTAAGGTTATTACTTCTTTTTCCAAAAGAAATAAACAAGCCCTTTTATTAAATAAAGAATTCAGAACTAAAAGTGACGGGTTTTAAGCTTTCTTTGATGACGATAATAATAATAATAAATAAATAAATAAGTAAATCAGAAATTCATAGCCATTGAAGGGAAATATTGAATTACCATCAAGATAGACAGAACCATTTGAGCAGAATCCAATACTTCCAGGAAAGCTGCCTGGAATCTTTAGAGGAAGAGAACCTCCTGAAGTGAGTCCTACGCATAACATAAAACCTTCACCTTTTCCTTCATCTTTACTACCTAACTTCATAACTTCCTCCGCCTTGTTGAACTTAAGACTATTATTACCAAAATGGACCAAAGATTCCGAATTCACTTTCACATTCGAATTTTGTTGTATAAGTTTAATCTTCTCACCCTCCTTAACCTTCTCAATAGACTCCTCATATTCATTACCTAGAAAAGACACAATTGTAATTTCAAAATAGGCTTCTTGAGGAAAAGACGAATTAGTCCCCAAACAAGGACCTGGCAAAGGCAGGGCAGTTCTAATAACGGAGGAATGGCCTACATTAATCAAGTTCATGACTTTCTTTAAGCCAGGATTAAGCCTAATCTTCTGCATAAAATCAGCCGATCCTTGACAAACTTCCCAGCTAATTTCAGGCTCTGCCTCTCTGTTTTGATCCCCAACTGCACACAAACCCAAAAGCCTTGATCTTGTTGATGGAAATGACATGTATACACTAGAAAAGGCAAAACGTGACCAACCATTTTCAACAGCATCAGTGATAAGAGATGGGTGTTCAGCCCAATTGAACAAAGGTTTCCCAGCAATCCCACGTCGAAAAATATAAGGACTTGATGTTCTTTTGTTAGATTCTAAATGACCTTGATGATGGAGATTGGCAACTTGATCTGGGTCCCTATTATTAGATGTGTCAAGAATCTCAGTTTTTTGTTTCTTCTGGTAAAAGCATCTCCATATTATCAACAGGAAAATGACAACTGGAACTCCAAAGCAAACTAGTGCTAAAACAATATGTAACTTGTCTATCATCCCTTTCTATCAAATGGGAACTCCTTCAGTTAATTAATTTCCTTGTCTGAGTCTGAAAATTAATTATAAGAGATGTATGAAGATGGATCAAGGTGGCTTTGGTGGAACTTTGAAAGGAAGAGAAGGAGAAGAAAGGTGTGGACTATGACTGGTTCAAGAAAGGCAGGAAAGTTGAATGGGAGCAAACAAGGCAAAGTAATAACAAAGACATAACACATCCTTGGAGATGATGGTATCAAGTAATCAACGTTATCAAAAACGTAGTCTTTATACTTTTCTTTAAAATATATTAAACAATTTAATTAAACCGATCCTGTTTCCCCATTAATAGACGCGTTGGTCTTTGATTTTTGTCTTTTCAAAGGAGAGAGAAAATGCTTAGTTGTTTGATGGTGGTTTTTTGTGTTCATTAGCTCTTCTAGAAAACCCAAGGGTCCAAAAGTCAAATTGGTAAAAATTGAGGGGTTCATTGTCTCTCTTTTATAACTGAATTAACGTTATTAACCTCGATTTATTACGGGTTGAGTTTTGTTAATCCCCAACTTTTACACAATGAGTCCCACTTTCTTAATGGAAGATTTTTTGACATTTTAGTTGAGACATGAATCACGTTTGTGAAAAGAAACTTGTTTTTGACTTTGCCCTCAATTAGACTATAGCACATAATAAAGAGTATAAGACTATTAGCTTCGTAATTTCTAGCTAAAAAAAATGTTAATTAGATTTGTAAATTTTTAACTTTTAATGGGAAAGAAAAGGAGGGCGCATATAAAATTTGTCTCATTTGTGAAAGAATTGTTCTATTCTGGCCTGCAAACTAAAGGCTTTCTATGGAATAAGCCAGTATGCAACAAGAACTGGTCACCAAGCCAACTAAAGAATGGCGTGACGAGCACTATTGTATGATATGGGTATGGAAAGAAGGAATTTTTGGCTTTATAAATAAATGTAGGGTGTGATGTAAAAAATGTTATATTGATTTTGAGAATTTGTATATTTTAATCCACTAGTTTAAAAATCTTTATGAAATTATAATATTTTTGATCTATAATATTCTATTTTTTAAGCATAATGGATCTCTAATATATTATAATTAAGTAGTATAATCGAGTTGTCGATTTATTAATTTTAAAAATTAAAATATTAAAAATATTTATAAATTTTTAATATCTTATTTTTTAAATTTAATAAATTTTTAATATATTATCTAAAATCTAATGGATTAAGTATTTAATTCATCTAAATTATTGGATTTTTATAATATTTTTTTTTCATAAATAATAAATATATATTTCTCTGGTAAAGAATAATTAGTTGGGAATGTTAGGATGATAGGAATAATAATCTCTGATAAAAAATAATTAGTTTGAATAGTTTTCATGTCCGAGGTTTATTTTAATTAAAATACAAATAATATTGTCTCAAAAATGTTAAGATATAATACCTATAGAGTCTAAATCTCTTGTATCACTTTCATGCATCAGTGCATATATTATCAATATAACATATACGTGCGGTTAGAAATGGCTAAAATTGTAGCTATATATATAGCTTAAAAATTAAGAATTTTATCTAATCATTTATTATTGGTATGCATATTGAGAATTGGTACAGATTTGTAAGGGTATACGTTAACATAACTAATATATATATTTTTCTTTACTAGAACATATAACATAGAACATAGTGTGATTATTTTTATTTTAAAATTAATTTAACTATCTTATTTTTTGTATGTAATTTTGTAAGCAATCAATAGTTGATAATATATGTGAATGAAAAAAAATTATATTTTATACAATAAGAACTCATATTTATAATTAATTTTATCTGTATATTTATAACATATATATATATATATATATTGATGTTACATGTAATAACACTCATTTATTTCTTATTTCTTAAGATATTCGATATTTTTATACAACAGAAAGCCCACTGGCCAGATGAATTTATGTATACCGGGAGGTAGATTTCAGCTAGCTAAATTTGCTTAGGATTAGATTAACTCTAATTATTTTAAAAAAATTAAATGAGTTAGGATTTAACAGCTAATTTATTCTTTTGAAAAATAAAACAAAAAAATTATAATTTCTTTTATAAATAAAAATATTATTATCTATATTACATTTTTATTATAGTTTTATAAAATAAGAAAAAATAATATTTTTTATAATAATATTATCATAATTATAAAATATTATTTTATTAAATGAATTTATGGATTACTAATAAATATTATTAAATTTTTAAACTAGGTATGTTTAGATTTTTATAGTTCATAAACTCAATAAATAACTTAAATGAAAATGTCATTTGACACAATTATATAATATATATATATATGCTTTTATTAAAAAAAATTATTTATATCAAGTGATACGTAATAATTTATTAAAAAAAAAGCCTAATTATATATGTTACATATATTCGAGTCAAATAATACCCTAACTAAAAATAGAAGGTACTCTTTTGTTCTTCTTATTCTGCTGAGAATCAGAAATTATAGACCTTTTGTCAGGCTTCTTAGTGGCTTCAATTTTTTTTTTAATTTTCTTTTGTCAAAATTTAATTTAATTTATATAAGCTAAATTCCTAATAACGTCATTAAATTTATAACTCAATTTACTTAAACTTTTTAAAAATTTATCATATGTAAGATAATAATATATGATTAAATTACTAATCTTGCACATATAAGATAAATAATACAAATCATTTAAAAAAATGGACATAAATGAAAGAATAAAGAATTATTTGAGATATTTAATTGATGAAAAAATAGCAATAAAAAGCATTAAAGTTATTTTTTTATTAAATAAATAAAATAATACACGAATCAAAATTCAAACTTAATTTTAAAATAATAAGATAAAATCATACCTAAAATACAAGCAAATATATAAGAGATATAATTATATATATCTTCTCTTTTCTCACAAAAAGAGTTTTCCAATAAAGGGAGACGAAATACATTAAAGAACGTGAAAGAAACAAAAGAGAAATGAATGCATTAATGACCGGCAAAAATAGTAAGCTCTCAATGGCAAAAAAAATGAACAAAGCAAAACCATCTTCAACTGTCTCTTTTTCTCGGACAGATTTTTGAATTGCTATGATTGTTTGTGTAATGCAATTGAATGGATAAATAGATTAATACTGAATATATAATCGAAAAATAAATTAAGATGACATGTCACACACGTCAAAATTGCATCAGATAAAATTGATTTGATTGTTTAGTTAATTAATTATATTTTAATACTTAAATGATGGTGGTTAATGATACAGTTCTAATTTATTAATAATATTTTTATTTAATAATAATAATATTAAAAAATAATTAAACAGTAATAAAATAAATAATTTATATACCATTATTATGAAAATAAAATAAAAATTAATGACAATATCATTCATTAACTATCTAGAAATAAGCTATGCTCAGTATGTACCCATTATTTTACCCTTATGTGTGGATGTCAACGGGGGCAAAATGGGGCGGAAATGGAGAGGATATTTTCATCTTTCATTTAAATATTAGGAGGGTGAGATAATGATTAGTATAAGCATCAATAACTTCCATTTGAATCAATTTTTTCTTAAAAATAACTTCTTGGTTCAAATTGTTAGAAGTAACATAGCTTAGCTTTTAATTCATCTCTTATTCATATGAGGTTTACGCCTTTTATCACATCTGGGGTTAATATGATATAGTTATTAACGATAATTTTCCTTAAAAAAACATATATTCTTTATATTATATATAAAAATATGTTTATTGTATTTTTAAACATGAAAAAACATATATTTTTTATATTATACAACAAAAACATGTTTACATAACGTGAATGAAGTTAAAATTGAAACTATATCTTTATAAAGTGGGGTTATAATACGTAATTAATCTATAAATAAATTAAAATCAATAAATTTTTAATAATATAGATACCATAAAATCTCAAATTATTTATTTTTATATAATTAAATATAATAAAATTAAATGTAGATTATAAATTATAATTATAATTAAATTTTTTATTTTATTAGATCAATAATTATTATGATATTTTATCTCATATATCATAATATTTTATTATTAAAATATTAATTAATTGATAAAAATATTATTATTTAACAAAATCATTTAATTTAACTATATATATAATGTATTTTATAAAAATTATAAGAAAATAAGTATCGCATAACATGCAACGGGGATGATAATTTTCAACTCCCCCAAATATCTGGCATTCTTTATATGCATGAAAATTGAAATTTATGGATTTTTACGTGATATCAGAATTGATTTTTTAACATTTTATCGACGTTCAAAAACCTAGTGGTGCGCTCATCCTCAAGGCACAACTTTGCCCGTTCAAGTGTCGACTAGGATCACCAATCAATATGGAGGGAGTTGTTAAGTCCGACATCGATTAAGAATTCTGTTTCCACTGTATTTATAAGTTCTTGACAATCTATCATCTTAAAGAGTTTTGTCGGAGGGAATTAGACCATAAATTTTTACACTTACTTTTGACATCCTTATATTTATGACAAGGAGACATGTCTTGGATATTTTAACGATACTTATTTAACAATATATATCATATTTTAAATTAGTATTTTTTTATGCTCATATTTAATTGGTATATTAACCTAATTTTTTAGAAGGTATATCGAGAGAAAATTCATTTTTCATTTACAAATATGATAGTAAATTAGGGGCATAATAAATCGAGTTCTTAATTTTTTTTAAGTTTACGTAAGTTTAAAAAATATTAAAATCAATATTATTATTTGATTAATTTAAAAAAAAACCTATAAAATTTAAGCAGTTTATACTTTAAATATACATTAATTTTTAATATATATTAAAAATATATTTTATTTATTTAATTGTTTAAACACCTTATGTTTTTTTTAATAAGTACTCACTGATATCGCATATGTAGAGCTTATCTCTTTAGTTAATAATACATATATTTTATATTTTAAGTTAAAATATAATAAGATAAATACATTATAATTAATTTCTTAGACATAGCACGCTTTTTAATACCTATTATATGTATCTAGTTAATTAACTTGACAACATGTAATATGTACGTAATCATAGGAATTTTAAATAACATTTATTATTATAGGTTCAGTCAAATTGACAGCTTTCAAAAACTTTGTAGGTTTGTTTGAATAACAATTTTTTTAGAATTAATGTCGGTTAAGATTTGATTTTTTCATAATCTTTCAATTTAAGGTTGGTTTATAAAATGATGAATTAGATTTATACTCATTTATAGTTTTTGACATAAATAACATTAATTTTGATAAATTAATCAATTTTTTCTAACTAATAATAATTTATTTCACAACCCACAATTTTATATTAAATTAATCAAAAAATAGATCAAAATATACTTATTTTATAACTTCAATAAAATAAGATCATTTTAAGACTCCATCACATCTTTGACGATTTCACCAAAATATTGACCAGTCTACCGACGATCTCACTAAAGTTATTAGAATCCTATCGGTGATCTCATCTGAAGTAAATGTAGTATGTTACATCTTCATTGAAGCTTTAGCGATCTTGTTATAGATAAATGTAATATATTATACCCAAAGATAAAAATAAATATAATATGTTACGTACAAAAATAGAACTGAATTTATAAATTATAGAGTAAAATTAAATTATAGAAGTAGATTTAATATGTTATAAATGTATAAGTAAGTGTAAATGTAATATGTTATATACAAAATACATTTAGATATAATATGTTATATTTGGTGGGTGGGTGAAGTTTATTGAAACTTCTACCTGTCATTCATAATAATTGATTGAGATCTTGTGTGATCTAATCTTATTTTATTTTATTAAATTTATATAATAGTGATATTTTAGTATTAATATGTATAAAATTTTGAGTTTTGTTAGAAAAAAAATACTATTAGAATAAAAACATATATAAAGTCATTATTCTCTGAAATAGCATAATAGTTGCAGAAGGGTTTGAGCGAAGTGATCTCCATGAACTCTAATCTAACTTATAAAAACCAACTCTGTTACTTTAAATGAAGCAATGCTCTCCATCACCAACCTTTACTTCGAATCATTTCCTTCGCTCTTCTTCCACCACACCCACTTTAACTTCTTTCAATTTGCATTATTGTTTAACAATTTCACTTTTAAACCCTCACCTCTATCAACACCATCCATTACTATCTCTGGCCAATCAGAGCCTGCATTACAACCTCTGAGGTTGATACATTCTAGAACAAGCAAGGAATTTACACCTTAGATAGAAGAAAGTTGTCGTTCTTTGGGACCTTGACAACGAATCCCCTTGCGATCCACTTAACAGGATGCCATGGCCCTCAAGTTATTCATTTAGTGTTTCAAATAAGTTATTGAGATCTCATCATATGCTAATCGCCATGCTTTCATTCATTTGATCTACTGGGTTCTCGAACAACTTTGAAAGGGAAAATAGCTCATCGTTTTGGAGCGTAAGTGTATAGCTGATTGAGGAGTAGTGCGATCAAGAGATCAAGAAGAAGATTAAGGAATTGACTAAATAACAATTCTATTGATTGAGAAAACATTCATACAAAGGGTGTGCATTCACAAGCTATTTATAGAGTAATATGTGATAACAAACTTACACTACACTTTACCACGTATGATAACACCACCAATGATAACAAACAAACTAACTACATGAAATAACTAACTGTTAAATTGTCTAACATCTTCCTTCAAGCTCATGATCGAGAAAGAACAATGAGCTTGACATGTAAATCTTGGAAATGAGTGTAAGGCGAAGCTTTGGTCATGATATCGGTTACATGTTTTTAGGAAGGAGTGTATTCAATTGTGAGCTCATTAATCCTCACCTTCTCTTGAATGAAGTGGAAGTCGATTTCCACTTGTTTAATTCAAGCATGGAATATTAAGTTCTTGGCAAGATTACACTCAGATTATCATAGTAAAAAATTGGTACAACAAAAAAGTTGAAGGAAAGATCATTTAGGACTCTCTTCACACAAATCACTTCATAAACTGTTTGTGCCAAGGCTCTGAATTCTAATTCAGTGGAAGATCGAGAAATTACTTTATGTTTCCCAAATCCCTAAGAGACCATGCTATTTCACAGATAGATACAATGACCACCGGTGCTCTTTTTATCATAATGACACGAGGCCTAATCTTCATATGTATAGGAAACAATGATGAGATTATCAACTTTTTGCATCATTATCCCATGGGTAGTAATACCTTTGAGGTATCTCAAAAGATGTTTCAATGCCTAACAATGAGTAGAAGAGGGAGAGTGAAGATACCAACATAGTTTATTCACAATGAAAGTAATGTCTGACCTAGTCATTATGCAATATTGCAATAATCCTACCAAAATTCTATATAATATGGGATTTTCAAGAAAATCACTATCATACTTGGAGAAAGTAGTGGGGGTGGATATAAGAGCTACTATTGGTTTAGAGTCTTGAAGATGTGTTTTACAAGAAGTTGTTAAATGTACTTACATTGATTGAGATGAAAACCATATGCTGTTTTATCAATCTCTAAACTAAGGAAGAAACTCAAGGACCCAAGGTCCTTAAGGGCAAACAATTGATGAAGATTAGTGATCATTTTTTGAATGAAAAGTGGATTACTTCCTTCATAAGAATGTCATCTATATAAATGAGGAATATGGTCATATCTTTGTGTTGAAAAAACAAGAAATAACTCTACACAAAAGAGTTCTCTAGTTTGTATTATTTTCTTCATGTTTTCATTACAATTGTATAGCTATTTATAAGGAAATTTTACTCCTTCAATTATTCTTTAAATTAAGCATTCCTTGATTTACTCCTTGAATTAAGGATTTCTTGTTTTACTCCTTGAATTAAGGATTCCTTGTTTTACTCCTTGAAATAAGGATTCCTTGTTTTACTCCTTGAATTAAGGTCCTTGTTTTACTCCTTGAATTAAGATCCTTGTTTTACTCCTTGAATTAAGGTCCTTGTTTTATTCCTTGAATTAAGGACTAATATCCAATACTCCCCCTCAAGCTGGATCCAAAAGGTTTATGGATCCAAGCTTGGACAAAAGTCGTTGAAATTGATGAGAAGCAGGGCTTGGTGAAGTAAGATGTCACCATTTAGAAGCTTCTCAGTATAATGTGTCTGAATTACCTGCGGATTGAACTTGTTCACGAACGTAATGACAATCAACTTCAATATGTTTCGCCCTCTCGTGAAACACTCGATTTGATGCTATATGCATGACTGATTGTCACAAAATAAGGACATAGGAAGAGTTGTAGAACACCTAAATCACGTAAGGCCTTAAGCCATATCAACTCACACGCGGTTGAAGCCATTGCACGATACTTCTCGCACTTGATCCTGGCAATGACAATATTGTGACTCTTCTACGTGACCAAGTTTCCACCAACAAATGTACAAGAGCTTTAGTGGACTTGCATCAATCAGCATTTCGCCTAATCAAGATCACAATACCCCATGATTTTGTGTGTTGTCATTCTTCTTCATGATAATACCACGACCACTGATCCTTTTAAGTAGCGAAGATTCTTTTAATAAGGGTCAAATGCTCAAGTGTTGGGGAGTTGCATGAATTGGCTCACAATACTTACAGAATATGTGATGTCGTGCGGGTGATTGTTAGGTAGATCAACTTACCAACCAACCGTAATAACTTATATCCACGAAGTGGTGTGCCCTTCAAGCTAGGTTTGAGCTTGTTGTCAAGAGTGGTAATGGCCGGTTTAGCATCGCTCATGTTAGCTTCCTTAAGCAAATCTAGGATATATTTCCTTTGGTTAAGAAAGAGTCCTCGGGAGGTTGCCATTTCTATACCAAGAAAGTACTTCAATATCCCAAGGTCTTTAATTGCAAACCTTTGTCCGAGACCGTTTCGAGGTTGAAAATCTCGTCAAGATTATCACCTGTAATTATCGTATCATCTACATAAATCAAAGACAACCAATTTGCCCATAGCTCCTTCCAGGCGAACAAATAGTGAGGAATCAAGATTGGCCGCTTTTGAAACCAACACTAGCGTGAGCTTAGCTTGGCATACCAAGCTCGGTGGGGACTGCTTTCAAACCATAAATAGATTTGTGCAATTTGCACACTAAATCCAGCTCATCGCTTTGAGGATGCCCAGGTGGTAGTTTCATATAGACTTCTTCTTTGAGATCACCACGCAAGAATGCATTCTTCACATCCATTTGGTACATGGACCACCCCTTGTTTACAAAGCCACGTACAAGTAGCACTCTTATCGTGTTCATTTTTGCAACAAAGTAAATATTTCTTTGTAATCCACCTCGAATGTTTGAGTGAATCCCCGGAGCCACCAATCTTGCTTTATACCTCTCAATTGATCCATCCGACTTGAATTTGAGCTTATAGATCCATTTGCAACCCACAACTTTCTTGCCTTTTGGAAGTTTAGTGATGTCTACGTGTTGTGTTGATCTAGGGCTTTAAGTTCTTCTTGCATGGTTTCCTTCCACACCTTCTTGTTGTTGGCCTCATGAAAGTTTCTGAGGCTCACCGTAACTCGAGCATAAGGCCGAGGAACGCGGCATGGGTTGTCACTCTCTTATATGACACATAATTTGAGATGAGATGTGTGGGTTTGTAGGTGACAAAGTCTTGAAGTCTTGTGGGAGGTTGCCTAACACGCATTGGATTACGCCGTGGTTTGCGGAAGGAGTTATCTCACACTCGCTCACATCTTGTACCATATTGTGAGGATCATCTTGATTATCACCATCTTCATCAGTGTACCATTAAGACGCAGACCCTTCATTGTTACTTTCAAAGGAGAGATGCATCAATGTTGACATGGTCGGGATCTTGTTGTCAAGTGAGCCTCAAGTTCAATTTCTGGTAATGGAAACACATCCAAGATGCCATCCCCTCGACTTGTGATTTCATGTGACTTCAAAAAAGTGGTTAGTTTCATAAAATCGAACATCTTTAGACACAATTAATCTCCTAATTTGGGGATCATAACACTTATATCCCTTTTTGCGGTAGATGAATAACCAAGAAAAACACATTTAATGTACTTAGGATCCAATTTATCTCGATGGCGATGAGATTGAATATGTACAAAATGTGATGCGAAGACTCTAAGGTGTGAAAGGTTAATTTTCCTTCCTTTCATGACTCTAAGAGACTTGAAATCCAAGACTCACTGGGTAATCTATTGATGATGTAATGGCCATAACCCCTCGTGGGACGTAATCTCTTTACATTCATTTGTAGCATTAATGCTCTAGTTTTTTCAAGTAAGTCCCTAGTTTTGCTGCTCACCACACCATTTTGTTGAGGTGTGCCAACACAACTTGTTTGATGCATAATGCCGTGAATGCCCAAATATTGTTTCATGATATGGGACATGTATTCTTGCCATTGTCGGACCTTAAGGTTTGAATTTTAGAAGAGAAGTGATTTTTAACAAGATTATAAAGTCCTTAAATACTTCCATAACTTCATTCTTAGACTTTAAAAGATATAACCACGTGACTCGAGAGAAATCATCAACAAAAATCACAAAATACTTATAACCATCAAAAAGATTCATTAATCGTCCCCATACATCCGAATGAACTAGTTCAAAACACTTACTAACCCTAGACAAGGAAGAATTAAAAGGCAACCTAAATGGCCTTAGACAAGTGGCAAGTTTCACATGTAATTTCATCATTTCCTAAGTTTGGAAATAAAGTTGACAAAATTGGTAGAGCGTGAGCTAAACGTTGATGCCACAATTGATTATCTTGGATAGGATTAAACTTGGCTTGAAACCCTCTCCGGGATTGCTCTTGGATATGTAATAGAGACCATCTAAGTAAAACCCTTCACCAATCGTCTTTTTTGGTGACACAATCTGAAAAATGACATTGTGAGGAGAAAAGATGGCTAAGCAATTCAAGGTATTTGTGATTTTTCCTACGTATTTAAGTTGGAAAGGAAAGGAAGGTACATATAAATCGCCGAACTCGATTTCATCTCGACATTAATTTTATTTTTTCCTTTCCTAAAACCTTTACATTCTCACCATTTGCAATTGAAACTTGAGAAGGATTTGCTAATTTTTCAAACTTATGAGACTTTAACACATGGTTTGTCATATGATCTCTGTGGCAGAATCTACAACCCAAAAATCATGCAACATATTTATTTTAAGAGCAGCTTTTAAAGGCTTTATGATACCTTGCATGTCCTCTTGTGGTATGAGTTTTGTATCTCTGCCAGAAGCCCGCAAACTTGCTCTAGCAATGTCAGTCGAAGTTTCTTCTTCTATGCTATCCACACAATAATTCTAACTCCTCCTCGTCTTGCTTTGAAGATACAACATAAAATCATTCATGAAGTTCAATCGATTTCGTGAAGTTCTTGAATGGATCGACCCATTAGAGGTAGAGGAAAAAACATGATTTGCACGGTGTCCAAGATTTATTCACTTTCAGTAAACCCTTATCCTTTATAAAATCAGTTTTAATTTCGATGTAGAATCCAACACGTGTCCTTAACATACGGCCCGTATGGCCGCAATGTTGACACTTCAAGTTTGGATGCTTCCCTTTGTACTTTCTCTCGTTGGTTAGATAGGCTCTCGCCTCGTGAACTAAGCCATTTCAGACTGCTCACGACTTTCCTCCTTACTTCTTCACGTTGAATTGTGCACACATACATTGGTGAAGGAAGGAAGTTCAAGATCTCGCGAGTATATGACATCGTATATCTTCATATGTTGAATCCAGATCAACAAAAGTTGAAATATCTTATCTTCTTTCCGTTTCTCAGAGTGTAGCCTACACGGTCAGTATGAGGATCGATATATTTCCAACTTTATTCCACATGCTTTTTCATGCTTCCTAAGAGTTCAGACAAAAGGCTTGCCATCTTGTCATAGACCAGATGTCTTTCTTTAATTGAAAAACTCGTGCAACATTGTTTGATCGCCATACATTTCCGACCGTCTCCCCATAGTTGGTATGCGGATTCGAAAGTAACCGAATATTTCGCCTAATTTACGTTCCATGGAATTTAGGAGCTACATGACATAACCAGTTGATCCTTACTAAGCCAGATTCATAGGTTGGTGAGGAAACATCAGTGTACTTCGATGCTTCCATTTATGAACCCCAACTTGACCTTCCACGCAGACATCTGCTTCTTGACCAAGGCAAGTAATTAAACTCATTCAACAAGACTCGAGCTTAATCTTTGATTTGAGTTGACATCCACCTCATGCATATTCATTAAGGAAAGTACTGATGAACTTTCACTTTCCGATCCTAACTATTGTTTTCACCATTTCAAAGATTGAAAGATGCTAAGATAATAATAAAGGTATGTTAATTTTCTCCTGGCTTCGATACGATGTTGAAAAAACAAGAAATAACTCTACACAAAAGAGTTCTCTAGTTTGTATTATTTTCTTCATGTTTTCATTACAATTGTATAGCTATTTATAAGGAAATTTTACTCCTTCAATTATTCTTTAAATTAAGCATTCCTTGATTTACTCCTTGAATTAAGGATTCCTTGTTTTACTCCTTGAAATAAGGATTTCTTGTTTTACTCCTTGAATTAAGGTCCTTGTTTTACTCCTTGAATTAAGGTCCTTGTTTTATTCCTTGAATTAAGGACTAATATCCAATATTTTGCCTTGTCTGAAAGTCATCATAGAATTATCTGCATTGGAAGTTTTGGAGCCCTACTGCAACAAATAAGAACTTAATTTCTTGAACCAGCCCTAGCAGATTGTTTTAGCCCATAAAGAGATTTCTTAAGCTTGCAAGCATAATGTGATTTTTCAGGGTGAATAAAACCCAAAAATTGAGACATATATACTTCCTTTTCTAAATCTCATTGAGAAATACATTGTTTATATCTAAATCCTTAATAGAAAATTAGTTAGGAAAAAACTCAATAAAGATTCCATTTTCAACACAGTTTGTTTACAGACACAAGGTCTTTGGCAACTTGTGGTAAATGTAATAGTTCCTTTAATATCAAGGCATGTTTATTTCCAAATAAAGCAGAATGACCAGTGTTTGAAATAGGAATGAATTGTCCACTACCTAGCATCACTCATTCATTACCAATATAAGCCATAGGTGCTTGAAGTGTTGATTTGTCACTATTCAGGTGATGAGTTGCTCCTGTGTCTAAGAACAAGCACTGTGAGGAAGTTGTTGATGAAGAACTAATAAGAGTGTGATGAGAGAAGTTCATAGATGATGAAGTTCCAAGTATATAAGATGTTACAGATGAAGGCACATTAGAAGAAGATTGATCTCTTGAGGAAACCTGATCATTATATACTTGAGGAGGCATATTATTGGAATTTTCTGAATTAAACTTGAACTAACAGCGAGCAGCACTATGGCCTTGCTTTTTGTGGATCTAGCATTTTCCTTAATAACCTTCACCTCTACCTCCTTTTAGCCTGAATTCTTGTGATGAAGCATTACCTCGGGGCCTAAAATCTTGTGTATAAGGTGAGGGAATAGAAGATGCAGTTTGTGAATCGTTGGAAAGAAGATCTAGGTTGTGGTGTGTATTGATTAGCAGATGTGTTATACCGAGGCCTAGTGAAATTGGCTTGAATAAAGGCATTGTTAGAAGTTGAGAGACTCATTTTTTCAATCTGCTTCTCTTGAGTTATCATAGCTATGAACACTTCTTTTATTTGTGGTACTTTGTTTAGAAAGAGTGATATTCATGATTAACAGTATGTACTTAAATTCTAGTCCTCCATGAGTATACATAACTTGATCCTTCAGTAAAAGTTTGTCTTCAACTGCTATTAGTGTATCCATTAGATCCTTCAAATGATTGATATACTGCTCCATTGACAAGTTACCTTTCTGCATAGTTTGTGATTGTTGCCTCAACTGCGACAAGTTTACTTGTGAAAAATCAGAGAACACCTTCTGTAAGCTTAGCTAGTAATCACTTGTTGTTTTCTTGTTCATCAAAGATTTCAGATAAGACTGACTAACAAATTTGTAGATCCAACTTTTGACAACTGTCACGTTGATCTCAAAGATCATAGTCTGGATTTATTACCAATGTTATGTCTTGATCTTATTTGCAGACAAATTATGGAGAAGTTTTTGAGATTTTATTGATAAAATTTTACAGATTATAGATTCGAATAACATGTTTTAATTATTATTTACAAAGGAGATAGTTGCATCGATCCAACCTAATTGCAAAATTAGGATTTATCGGATAATTTTGCATTGCTGCATTTCCAACTGAGAGAGTTTAGGAGCTCATGGATGAATTCAGTAACTCGGAGCTAGTATTGACTGGTGTTTGTGGAGTTTCCTCCATCAAAGATGCTCTGATACCATATAGAGTTAATAAAGGAGCAATGAAATCAAGAGAGCAAGAAGAAGAGGAATGAATTGGTTGAATAACAGTTCTATTGATTGAAAAAACATTGATACAAAGGATGTGCATTTACAAGCTATTTATAGGATCACATGTGATAACAAACTAACACTACACTTTCCCATATATGATAACACCATCAATGATAACAAACTAACTAACCACCTGAAATAACAAACTGTTAAGCTGTCTAGCAGTAAGGGATTAATTACTCCCTCTGAGCTTTACATTTGTTGGGCTTGTAGACGAAAGTTTAAGACCAATGTGTATCTAAAAACATTTTAAGCAGCTTCATGAACGCGAGCGTAAGAAGAAGCTCAATAGAATCAATTCTCTCAAGGGTAAGAAACGCCGTAGTTTTAAGGAGAAGTTTCATATCCTGGAACGAAAAGTATAATAACGCTGCGAGGTCTTTGATCAAGCCCAAGGTGGGTTATGGTGTAGCTTCGGAGTTGAGGCATGTTGGGGTTTTTGTGAAGACTGTGAAGGATAAAGCCCAGGCGGTTGATTGAGCTTTGAAAATGCAACTGCAATATTCTATGAGTAGCGCGGGTTTGAGTGGTTAATTGTTCTTGGTTTCTGACGATTCCTATTTTTCGAAAATGTTGAGGAGGGTTAGGGAGTCCAATATGGGGATGGTAGTGGTTGGAGATTGGGATAAGGCGTTGGGGGAGGCATGCGGATTTGTGGATTCCATGGACTGCGGTTGAGAATGGGGAGCTTTCTGAAGAGGATTTAGTGCCCAATAGTAGAACGAGAAGTGAGTTCATTGATAGAGTTCAACGTGAGAATGAGCTTTTTATGGTTACTGATTCTGATGATGGTGATAGTGACTTGGAGTGCGGTTGATGAACTTATGGTGGAAAGTTTTGGGTTTAATGGTTTCAGGATTTCAACCTTTTCCGAAGGGGAAGAGGAAGGAGACTAACTTTTGGAAGACAGTGACTACGATGAAGATGGTTTTTATTGAGAGTCAGTTGATACGCACGTAACTTTTTTCTTATAAATTATATGCATTAATCACCTTCTTATTGGATATATTACCACTTATTAGGATTAAGATTACATGTATTAATTTTAGTAAATTGATTAATTTGTCCAATTCCTAAAAAATTGAAGGTATTTTAACTTTTGTTTTGGCAAGCCAGTTTGGTTGATTTGGGATGTTGGTTTGCCTAAGTTGAAGGATTAATCCATAGGCATGGCGATCAATAACAAGGAAACAGAGGTTACATTGTTTCTAAACATGATGTTTAGTGTGTCCGGGATGTACAGTGTTGATAGTTTGTTTTCAATCTGCAGGATGCATACGGCAAGATTTATCTCCCGATCATTTGCTTTGAAGGTTGCAATATTTTATTAGAAAAACCACAAAACTAAAATCTTTAAAATTCATATGAACAAAAATATTAATCTCAAAATGCTCATCCCTCTCTACTTAAGTTATTGGTGTTATTTTTATTATTATGAATTTTAAGTGTCTTATTTTAAATAATTTTCCTATTTTCTTTTACATATTCTTATGCGATTTGTCTATATGCACATTCATGTGTTCGACTCTTAACAAGATAATTCATTAAAGTTTATTCATATAAATGGATTAAATGTCTAAAACACCAAGTAGTTTCTGTTGATACTTAGCTGTTGGTTTAAATCTAATACTAACTTTGATTGCTGGGTCAATGTATTTGATATTTCCCTTTTATTTATTGTTTAACATTACTTAAATAATGGGGAATTAATGAATTCCACAAAAAGAGGAGTAATCTGTCTTGAGTTGCTGAGCATGCAAGGGTGTCCAGAATTTATACCAGGATAGAAGCTAAGCTTCCAAGAGTTTAATTAGCATGTGCCTTGTTGTTAGTTTTGTATTATGCTGTAGATGAAGCAGAACATACTTGTGGCCTGGATGGATTTTTTACCCTGTATAGATTACATTGTTTTTCAAGTTGACAGGGTAGTTAATTGATCTATTAACACTTGTAACAAAAATATGTATTTGATAAAGATAAGAGTACATAATTAAATAGCTATTTGGAGTAACAAAATTCAAAAATGAATTGTGTTCAAGAATCAATGCCATTAGCCTAATGAGATTGCATTGTTATGCTTTTGTTTGCATCTGGACAAGGCCTGCAATTGCTTTTACCGCTCTTTGTTCTTCAATAGTTTTAGGTGATCAATTAAAACACATACTTGTAATTGATTGTATAGTAATTTACGGTATCCATTTGCTTGATGAGCTTTCAACGTATCTCTTTTATTCATGTACAGCCTTATCAATCAATGAACTTTTTTTTTTGTGTGAAGGAGTTTATTTGATTTGTTACTTATTTTGATAAATGTCAAATTAATTTTTTAAAATCAAACAGTAATAATTGATGTGCTTTGGACTTGCGACTTAAACGGGGAATGAGGAGTTTTATTGCCAGGTTGAAACTGTGCTGTTATTTTTTCCCTGTGACTTCAACATGTTCGTATGTTTTTGTTGAGTTTTCTTTTTATTTGGAGGAACTTAAGTGAAAATCATGTGACTTAAAAGTCTATAGAGTAAGAAGAGAATAATTGTATCATTTCATTATTTCATTAATAAGCCCATTTAGGGTTTGCTGTGAGTAAAAATTAGCAGAGAGAAAAACGTGTGCAACTGAAGCAGCAGCTGTAGCAGAAAAACTAAGAGCAATTTTTCAGTTTCTTCCTCTCGAGCAAACCTTCATCAAGTGCTCTGATGGAAGGTCATTTGTGGTTCAATTGAGCTGAAATTTTGTAGACAGGTTTACAACTCAAGACTCTTTAATCTGTACAGTTTGTGAAAATCTGGGCCGTGAATGGTGACTACGAAATTGGGTTAGATTTCTCCATTTTTCTTGAAATAATTGTTAGTTTCCAAGAAGTGTATTCTTGATGACGTTGTTGATTGTTTGCCTCTAGTTTTACCTAGAGAGAACTATTGTACAATTGTTTCTTGATAGTGGAAGTTTTGAAGAGGAGTATCGTGATTGTTTTCTTCCTACACCGGAAAGGTTTTTTCACGTAAATTGTTTGTGTTGATTTTGTGCATGTTTTTTCATTTTAAACTCTATTTATTTGTTTCCTAAAAGATTCACATAAAGAAGAAGAAGAATAAATTTAATTCTATTGTTTAGAACTTGATTAAGTTCGTATTTAAATTGTGATTCTCTTAACAACTTTATCTTTCTGAAGTTTTTAATTATATTGTTGCCATAACATCCTATGGTATAAAATCATTGAACTCTTACTATATTAATGATTGCTACTTCTGGTAATGTGTTGTATGCGGATAATGCGATTGTATGCAGATAACTATTATCATTTTTGAGCTTTCAATAGTTAATGATTCATAAATTTATATAAATTTATCTCTTCTTCGTGTAATTATATTTATAAACTAAGCAGGTGAAATATTTAAAGCTTAATAAATGGTTTAATGGGAGTGAATATACAACCTTCCATCTCATACCCCAATATAATGTAAATAATATAAAGAATTTATAAATAACATGAATCATCTTATCCAAAAAATTAATCTCAAAAAATATAAGATTTATGCATGATATTTATATACAATAAAATAATATCATTATCATTTAATATAATATTTTTTTATACACTTAAATTTATTTATAAAGTTTTTTTTATTTTTTTTAGCCATTGATATTTGAAGCTTCGATGGCATAAAAAATTATCAATCACTAATACGTTCAAAAATTTAAGCTCGTGAAAATTGGACCAATGGACTTTTTGATTACATTTGGAAGTTAATATCATTAATAGTTTCTTGTGTTCCATATTGGGTTGGGAAAGGCTAACCCCAACATCTGTTTCTCCACCTCCTTTGTTATATCTCCCGCGTTGAGCCACCGTATTTTAAGGTTACCAGATTTGGAGGCATGTGCAATGTACTATTCCATCTTTAAAATTAATTTATATTATTAAATTTTATTTAATAAAATTTATACAATTAATATAAATAAAATAATATCATAAATTGTTTAATAAAAAATAATATTATAATAAATTTTTTTGAATTATAAGTATAAAATGTGTCTACACATATATAATTATTTAATTATTTAAAGAAATATCAAAAAAATTAAACCATTGATTTATAAAAAATAACTATTAATTTAAAAAATAATATTACAAAAGTAAAGATAAAATGAATTTTGACGAAAATATAGCATTTAAATTGAGTGATATCTATGCTTAATTTTCTTATTTTTATATTTAAATATTATATTTTTAAACTATAATTTGACGTGAAAATTATATTTAATTTTTTATAATGTAACTCAATTATAAATAATGAATTATTTAAACATAAATTTTTAATATAAATATATATTTTTAAATATATATTTATTATAGCTATATTAGGTGCTAATTACTACTTTACTCTAATACTGATGATCTCGAATTTGAATTTTAATGGTTACTTTTATTTACTTGTGTCTATTCCTAACAACATTTTCAATAATCTTGAGCTTAAAACTAAAACAAAGAATTATATAAATTTTACACGAGTTAAATACATGTTTGATAATATAAACTTTTGATATTATTATAATTATAATTAGTATTATTCTTCTCAATTTTAATATAGATACTAAAAAAATATGTAGATATAATTTAATTCGTACATAAATCAAACAAAAACTTAATTATAATTTCATAATTAAGTGATATATATAGAAAGACATTTAAAAGTATATTTCAAGTCTTATATTTTTATTATACACGTTACATTTAAAAATTTATTTATATTTAATTCATAATATAAATTTACGTCTTAGTATTATCATTATATGCATTACATTTAAAAATATAATTTTTAAAATTATAATATAAATTTAAGAATATTTATCATTGTGTATAAATGTTGCTTTAAAATTTTAATTTTTAAAAATTTATTGTATAAATTTCTTTTAAAAAAAGGGATCATCGTGACGACGATAAAAAAATAATTTAAGTGTAATTCAATTAATACATAAGTTTGACAAAAAAAACATAATCCTAACTTTATAATAACGTGATAAGTGTAAAATGTCGTATATAAAACATAAATTTAAATCTTGGTGTTGTTATTATATGTACTTTATTAATTAAAAATGAGTATTTGATGAAGAAAATGAAAGGACGTAATAATAAAAATAAAAATTATATTATAAAAGTAGTTAACAAATAAAAAAATTTATTTAGATGTAATTTAATTTATACATGAGTCATATAAACGCTTCATAAGTGATAAATATAGAGTTTAACATTCAAAAACATAAATTTAAGTTTTAATATTATCATTACACGTTACATTTAAAGTTTAATTTTTTAAATTCAGATTATAAATTGAAGAGTATTGATATTATTATATATATATATATATATATATATAATGTTTTTTATTATCTAACAAAAAAGACGAACCAAAAAAAGAAGGAACAACGACGACGAAGTCGAACCACGATATGATAAATATAAAACATCTTATATAAAATGTAAATTTAAGTTTTAATATTATTAGTATATATATTTTATTCATTAAATATAAATACGTGTGAAAGAAAACAATGAAAAGATGTCAACAAAGATATAAAAATTAAAAAAATTTAGGTAGTTAACAAATAAAAAAATTATATAAGTATAATTTAATTTATATATAAGTTAGATAAAGACTTAGTTATAATTTTATAATCAAATGGTACGCTAAGAATCTCACGTTCAAAATATTATTTCAAGTTTTAATATCATCATTATATGTATTATATTTAAAATCTTAATTTTTTAAATTCATAGTATAAATTTAAAAATCTTGATATTATTATTGTAAAAAAAATAATATTTTTAAAAATTTAATTTTTAAATTTATTAACATAAAAAAATAGTTGATTAACTCTTTTTATACATAAATAATCCTGTTATTTAACTAGTTTATTTTAATTCTCACCGAAAGAAATATATGTTTATTTTCTTTCTATATTAAAAAAAAATTTATTTACATTCTAAAAATCTAAACATTTTTTTTAATGAGGTTAAAAATAAAATTTTACCAAAATTATGATATACTACTAAAAAAAAGAAGGAACGAATATGAATTCCAACCGAGGCTTTTTATATAAGTTAATAGATGGTGGTTATGTTAGAGCAAAGTTGGTAGGTGAGAAACGGAGTCATTTTCAAAAGAATGGTTCTGAATTATGAATTTTTGGTGAAAAGACTCTTCACCCAAGTTGAGGATTTCTCCAAGTTACTCTCTGAAAAGGAAAAAAGACACACTCAAAATAAAAGAATTCTGATATCACACAAGTACCTTCAGTTTGGCAACCTCCCCCAGTTAATGATATCAAACTCAATTTTGATGCCACGTGTCATCAAGAAAGGGCAAGACTAGGATTCATAATCACATATCACTATAGCCAAATCATGCATTATTAGGTGGGATATGATTTCAATAACTCATCAAAGAAATAGAAGACTTTGCTTTTTTTGCAGCTTACTCATATGCATTGCAGTTCACAAACAAATCGATGTACATAGAAGAGGCAAATCAACATTCTTGATGCTTTTGTTCATATGGATTCCAAGAAATCTAAACTAGATAGAGAGCACATGATCTCATTCAATGGACCATTAGAAATGTCAAAGTTAGAATCAAAAAAATTTCAAATTTCTCCGACTCACCAAAAAAGTTAGGACTGTCTATCCTCTTCATTAGCAAAAAAAAAAAAAAAAAGTTAATATACAGTCTCACAATAATGTCATTCGCAATTTTGCAAATGCAAGGTATGCTTTATGTTTTCTTAGCCTTTCATCAACTGATTACCGCGTCTAGAATAGTAATTATTTCCACTATCTTATATCACGTGTTAATTTTGGTTTTTTCTTGACTTCAATTATTTGTCGGTAAGTTTAGAAGAGATAAGTTGAGCTACCATTTCATTAGTAAAATTTGAGAATATTGATATAGTATAGTTTTTTTTAATGATAAATTTTTACGATCATAATTTGACTCATAAATTCAATAATATTTTTATAATATAATTTAATAAAATAAAAATAATAATAAATCTCATAATATCTCTTATATCCACCAACGATATAGTTTCAATGACCATCGTTGACGATCTATTAGAGTTTTAACGATCATTATCAATAATACACTAGAGTTATGGTGACTCACGTGATGTAATAAGTTACATTTATATTTATATGTAACTTGTTATATTCATTATAATTTTCATGACTCATCGAAATATTTATATATATTTTGTATGTAACATGTTATATTCATCATAGCTTTGATAGTATTATTCGCGATGGTTGTTGGAGCATTAATGAGATCATTAGAGCTTTTATGGGATTGCCAACAGTGATTGTCAAATATGTGATAGCTGTAACCTTGATATCATTTTATTAAAGTTATAAAAAAATTATTTTTTAATCTTTTTATTATGTAATTTGTTAAATAAATATAAGTTTTAGGATAAATTATTGTTAATTAATAAAAATTGATAAATTTATCCCAAATAAAACAATTGAAGCCAAAAAAAATTCAAGAAAATTGAGGCGATTAAGTCTAGCCCAAACCTATAAAACTTTAGGTCGGATTGGGCTCTTGTAATTTCATGTATATTTTTAAGTGGGTTAAGTTGTTTTTTAAATTAATGAAAGTTAAAAGCTACCTTTAAAATAACTTGAGTACATGTGGGTTTAAATTTTTTAAAATTTAAATTGACTTAAGTTATAGTATTTAAATTTAAACCTAATTTTGTGTTTTGGTTCCGGTGGGATTTATAGTAGAAATGTTTGGTTTTAATAAAGTTTTGAGTGGGATTAATTAAGCATTAATTGGATCAGTGATAAATTTACATGCCAAATACATCATGTATTGGGTGGCAAATTCATAATATGAAATGCTTTTGGAGGTTTATTCAGTTACAGGTTTACGCGTTTACATTTGATACGTGGTTAAATATTATTATTTATCTTTTCAATTAATTACCATATTTTGTTGGTAGATTAGGTCAAATCGCTTGAAAAGGTTGATGGTTATAAAATAAATACTATAAAAACTGATTTTATTATAATTACGTATTAAATTTAATAATATCTTATTGATTTAAGTATAGTTAAGAATTATAAATAAAATATTAAATATTAAATTAATTGAACTGAGATTTAAATTCTTTTAACTGTGGCTATTTACATCAATCAGTATACAAGTATTTAAAATTAGTGATTATAAGAGGATAACATAACATAACATTACATTTATGGGTTTATAGGTTTTGATAGCATGTTGTTACTTGACTTAACCGATGTATGAATGAATTAGATTATTTAACAATTTTAATTACATGAATTCAGAATTAATCATTAGTTTTGCAGAAGAAGTCTGGAACTAAGAAATTTTTAGTTGAGTTTGGCGGGCGGTGACTGAATATGAAAGTCTCCGACTGCTCATTCATTCGAAGGTGTTGAAAGTCAATAATGTAATCGAATATACTCCTATCGTGATCTTTTTATTATTATTATTATTATTTTTATCAATAAATTACCACCCCACATTCGACACGTCTCCGTACATCATGTTTCTTCCATCCAACAATCCAACAAAAATTACTTTTATATACATATCCCCCCCCATCCACTACCGACCTTCATTTTCTCTAATATAATCTTAGTTTTTATACATAACTTCTTATATTAATTATATATAATATTCTAAAATTGTGATAAGGTTGGGAATAAAGTTTATATTTTTTTTCCTTATTATTATAATTAAATAAATAATAATATTAAAAAAATTGTGATTTTTGGTTTATAAATTTTTTGAGACAAATACATACAACATGCAAAACACATAATTTATAGCCCAACAAGATCAGAATAATCCGATTCACCTGAAACATAAACATAAACAAAGCCAATTGAAAGTTTAAACCAATCCTTTTTTTTTCTTTTTTCTTTTTTAAATATATGTATAATTAATTTCATACCAATTATTATATTACTTTACCTTAGCAGCTACGAGGAAGCAAACAATTGACTTATTCGGCGATTGCGTGCGAAAGGCGTAACCTTCACGTAGTTATCTTATCTCATCTCATCTTCGTCGGCCTTTATCAAATAATAAATAATAAATAATAAATAATAAATTCCTCGTCGGCTCCCTATCTCTCACTATCATGCTCCCAAGTCACGTGCCCACAAAACCCCACCTCCTGATCCGGCGATTTCCTTGTAAATAATAAACAACAGAGCCCAAAACTCAACTATAGAAATATCATGAAAACGTACGTACACAACCACAAAGAAAAGAAAAGAAAAGAAAAAAGTTGATCGAGAATAAGAAATTGACAAAAAAAAATAAATAAATAAATAGAGTTTTGAGAGAAAGAAATGAAAGGTGATGAAGTATGTCGGCCAATTTAAGATTTATATCAAACGTGGCAACCGTTCCCTTTCAACAAAAGTAGCGTCCAACAGCTTCTTTTCAATCTTTTAATTTCCCTAGCTTGCTAGCTAGCTCCTGTATATATATATATATATATATATATAATTAAGAAAAGGCCGTTCCAGTTATATTAATCTTTTAGTTTTTCAATGGAATTAGGAGATCAGTACTGTTGTAGTTCAAGCAGTACAGAGCATAAGATTAAGCAGGAAAGGCCAAAGGCGCTACATCGACAAGAAAAACCATACAGAGGAATAAGGATGAGAAAATGGGGTAAATGGGTGGCTGAGATTAGAGAACCAAATAAGAGGTCTAGGATTTGGCTTGGTTCTTACTCAACTCCAATAGCTGCTGCTCGTGCTTATGATACTGCTGTCTTTTATCTCAGAGGTCCATCAGCTCGTCTTAACTTTCCTGATTTAATTTTTCAAATTCAAGAAGATGGTCTCCAAGACTTGTCTGCAGCTTCTATTAGAAAAAAAGCTACTGAGATTGGTGCTAAGGTTGATGCTAAACAAACTTCTCTCCTTTCACACCCCAAGTCTGGGTCTACTAGGATTTTTGAGAAGCCCGATTTGAACGAGTATCCACCTGACCCGGATACCTCTGACGAAGATTAATTAATAGAGGAACGATCCTCGTCCTGATCATTATATATAAGTCTTGGTAAATCAACTGTTTATACTTTTTTTCTTTCTTTCTTTCTACTTCTCTACTTTATTATGAAAAACAAGGAATCAAATGGATTCTGTTTGATTGGTATGATAGCCTTTATCGCTAGCGTTAGTTAATCATGAATGAATCGACGAATGAAATTCAAAGGCTAGCTGCTTAATTTTAACTAAAAATCGAATAGATTAAAGCAGTATTTTATCGATATTCTCATTGATTAGTATATAATTAACCGTGTGTGAATCGAATAATCAATCACTTTATAACTATATATATTAATCTTGCAGCAACAGATTTTTAATTTTAATTTTAATTTTAATTTTTGGTTCCAAGTTTCTTTGTAAATTTTTAATCAATCAGTGTTGTTTTTAGGAGTATTAATTTGACTGAGATTAATTAAAACTGTAATTACAAAGTTGAGAGAGAGAGCTTAGAATATGTAGAAGAAACAAATTTGAGTGAGCTAGCTTTGAACTTTTGTTTTATTCACGTAAAAATATACGTTTTTGAGACAAATACTGATTATAAAAGGGTATAAAATGGAGTGACAAAAGAGATAAAGAGATAAGGTAAGAGTTGGAAACAAAGAACCAAAAAAACCCCATGAGCTTGCATGTGGAGTGGTGGACACCACAATTCTATTAGAGCTAGCACATCCAAACTCAATATAATATGAGAATGAAATAATTAAAAGTGATCAGAGATATGGAGAACATGAAAAACCTTGGAGTGGTCCTTTTCCTATTCTCTCTTATGGCAATCACCAAACTGGTTTATCTCTATCATACTTTGTTTGTGGAACCCTAGCTAGAAGATAAACGCAACTTTTAATTTTTTTTTTTTACTATATATATATACGGCAGCATGCATGGTGATCAGGACTCAGATATTTGTTTTATTGATTAATATGTCATAGAAGTTTCAATGTTTTTTATTCTAGTTACTTATTAATTAATCGTTCATCTAGATGCTTTTCTGCTTTTGGCATGTTTAAAAAAAATTGTGCTAATATTTTTAAATAGGAAAATGATATCAATTTCAAGTTTGTCATGTATTCTGTGAATTACAGTATTAATTATTTTGTAAGTATAATCGAATTGAAATTATAATAAATAATTAATAAAGCTTGATAAATTAGGCACAGGTTTGAATGCCATTGTAGATACAACAATTAACAAGTATTATCTATAAAGAACTCAATAATTTTAAAACAGTTCCTTTATATTTAAAGTTTCATGTTATATATTTAATAGACAAAGGTGCATTACTAGCTCCGACTTATTCCATATTCTTCTGCATCATTATTATCCATTTAATAATTACTTATCATTGAATAACACCTGTACCAGAGGAATCTTATGTCTTGTGTTAATAATTAAGTAAACCTGTAAATGCATGCCAAAGGAAAGGGGGAGTAATATATATTGATTGACCTGAAAAAACAAAATCAATAAAACCTTAACCAGTACGTTATGCTATGTCCTTATACTTATTATTATTGTTATTTTTAAATTATTTATAATTTTGGTTTTTATTCATAATTATTATTAGTGGAGTACAATTCTCAAACATATGAAAAAAATTCAATGAAAAAGAGAGTAAACTTTTTTAGGTGATTTGATTACTTATTATTAGTGTTATTAAATTAGGTGGTTTGAATACTTACCGGTGTCATTAGTGTTATTTACTTATTATTACTTTTACTAAAAAAAAAGGGTGTTACAACCCATAACCGGTAAGTAGGGGGTCTGTACGACGGTCAATTTGGTCGATTATGATTTCATTTTACAAGCTTAATTACACAAAATCAATCTCCAAATCCACCTATAATATCAACCTCCAACCTCCGGTATGACTTTATACCTAATTTGTTACATTCCAAGCTAAACTTCGCTCCCTCTCTATTTTTTAAAAAATGTGTTTTATTTATAATATTTGTGTATTTTTGGTACTCTTTTGTGCACAATTTGAAAGGTGTCCGTTCCGAAAATTAATTATTTTTTAAACTTACAATATATTTTAATAAGTTTTGACAAATTTTATTAATCAAAATCTTTTTTTATATCTCATACCTTTAATACATAAGAGTTAATAAAATCGTTATATTTTCTTTTCAATCTTTTTGTTTTAAAAGAAAAATTATATTTTTGTATGTATATTAATATATTATAAATTCTTAAACTGTGTTACCTATTTCAGTTATTCTATGTTGGTAAATGGGATACAAACTCCGAGCTTCAAACCCAAGAGGCGGCTCAGACAGGAGGATCCATTATCTCCCTTCTTGTTTATCCTCTATGCACAAGTTTAATTATTTAGTCTTTTATAAGAAAAAGAGTGAGTAACTTCAAGAGATCAAAACAATTCCTTTGATCTCTTGAAGTTACTCGATCTCTTTTTTACATACGATAATTTTATCTTTTTGGAGATCGATTGTTATAATTTATTTTCTTGTAGATCGATGACTACATAAATTTTATGTGTAATAAATATGTAAGTATTCGTTCTGCAATAAGTAATATAATGATAAAAAATATCGTTTCTACGGAGATTATTTTATTAGAAATTAATTTTTAAAATTTAAAAAATATAAATCAATTTTTTTATATTTTTATATTTTAAGAAAACAAAATTAAAATAACTAAAAGTAAATAACAATAATTAATTAAATCTGATTTTGTAATCTAGAAGATATATAAAAATATATATAAAAATAATTAATCTCCTAATTTTCTAAGTATATGAATCGCTATAATTCCCTCAATATAATTAACAATTAATTACATGATCAATTGAATCTAAACTAGCATATATTTCTCTCTCTAGTAAACTACATATCATATAGTAATTAATTTAATCATACTCTCATACAAATTAAATTACATACTACTCATTAAGTTCATCAATTATAGATCACATACATAAGAATCATATATTTCTCCCTATAACTATGCATGTTATTTAATCAAGACAAATAATTAAATAATTCCATCAAATTTATTTAATTATCTCTATAGATAAATTGTTAGTCAAATAATTAATAGCAGAAAAATAAGACTAAATAATATAATTAAATTATAATTAGGGTATAATATTAGATCATCACATGATGAAGATTGGGTTCATAAGATCCTTATATTAATAAATTAACTAGACATAATATTGTCCATAAAACTCATATTTTTCATAATTAAAGACATAAAAATTGATAAAGAAAAGAGTATAAGAAGAAATAAAATTAATATCTTGAATTGTAATGCTAATTTCCTCTTGAATCTCTACCAAAATTATATCCCTTCTTGAATTTGTTTTTGTATTTTTCTCTTTTTAACTCCAAAATTTGACCAAAGTTATGCTAATAACTGTTCATTATGGTTTATGAGGTGATTAAGGACTTAAATATAACTCAGGTGCAATTTGGAGCGTCAGATCAGTTTTAGATCAAGTGTTGAGATCAAAACAAATAAAATGAACAACACCAGCCAATCACAATGTGACACATGACACACAAAATTCACTAAACAAATTAGAATGTAACCCATGGTAGGGGAAACTAGTCCGAGTCGACGCATTCTGAGTTAGCACCACACAACATATCGTGATTCGTGGTAACGGATGTCGTGGTGCACATGTGGAACATGTGGAGCAATGATGTGGTGACACATGGAATTATTGTTTGATCGCACTGTAAATTCGAGATGAATGACGTATTAACATGTGTCATGCAGTTCATCCTCATTACACATGATGATCTACTATTCGTTATTGCTACTTATGTGGCATCCATGTTGCTTGCCTAGTCAGCTCTTCTACTTGCGTAATAGGCCACGTGACAGCTCTTGATTGGTCTTACGTAAAAATTCATAAAAAAACCATAAAAATAAAAACAAATTCAAAAATTATATTTCGACTAAAAGGTGTATATTTTAATATTTTTGGTCTCAAGAATATTATTTATTGAATAAAAAAGTAAATATTAAGTAAAAAAGTACACTAATAATTCTACTTTCATAGTCATCAAAGATGAGTGAGACTTCATATAAAAAGCATAAGGAGACTCTGGATTGCTATAAAAGTATCTTAGGTGAGGAGGTCAATGTGGGACAGTCAACTGTATGTTTCAATCCTAATACTTCATATGCAACTTTTCAATATTAATACTTCCGAAGAAGCTAAGTGTTTTGTTCGAGATATTTTGGGTATTCCTCAAGTCAACTTCCATGAGAAGTATCTTGACTACTATCGTTGGAAGAAATAAAAAGAAAATATTTGGTTAGATAAAGGATGCATAAGTAAAAAAATTGAAGTCTTGGAAAGAGAAAACTATGTATGAAGTTGGTAAGATTGGATTTTTCTTATTAAGACTATTGTTCAGGCAGTTCCATCATATGTCATGAGCTATTTTAGGCTCTTTGTGAGTTTAGGTAGAGATCTTCACAGTATAATGACAAGGTTTTGGTTGGGCTTTGATATTGATAAGAGAATTATTCACTAGGTTGCTTGGAAGAAGTTATGTAAGTCAAAAGCTTTAAGTAGGCTACTTTTAGGATCTTAGTGTCCTTTAATCAAGTCTTGCTTGCAAAGCATCTATGAGAATATGTAATAATACTAAATCCCTTGTCTCAAGAGTGCTTAAGAGAAAATATTTAGGGAAATTATAAAAGGGGGTGCTAGGTTGAGGATTGAAAATGAGGAAGAGATTGGAATTTATAAGCAAAAGTGGTTGCCTAGTTCTTTGATTATTTCTCTCTCCTTAGGGTACACACTAATTGATCTTACATTTTTTTAAATATTGAATCTCATTGTGTAGTATATTTTTCGATCATAAAATGTCACATTAAAAGTGATGTTGCTCTTGTAATGTACATGATTGTTTGTAAACTTATTTTATCATGTATATACTTATAGTCCAGGTAGTTAGTTACTTCTAGTGCAGCTAATCTAATACTTATACTATATGAAAGTTAGTTTGTTATCGGCTTAGGAATTATTAGGTTAAGTCTTGTGTGCTTAAGTGTGGTGCTTGGTACACACATTAGTATACAAGGCAACTCTAAGATACTTGTAATTATTTTTTGTTTATTCATTCAATCAATCAAGTGATTTCTTTATTCTCTCCAGATTTCATACAAATTTTATGGTATCAAAGCTAAGATCTAAAAGGACCTTCAAAGTGCTTATCAATGGAAAATAATCCAACTACTCCTACTATTGAAATTGTCAATGTAAAGAGCTACTTGATGAACCCTTCTACCGTTTCATCTCTTCCAAATAGTTCATTAATTTCTATGAAACTCGATATAACTAATTTTCTCATTTTTAGATCAATTCATGAGTTTTGTTATAGCTTATGACTTGGACTCGATTCTTGATCCTTGTTCAATAGTTCTTTCTCGTTTTCTCTTTGAACTAAGTGATTATCAAGAAATCAAATCCAAAATTTGCAACCTAGAATAATGCAATAATCTGTTGAAGAGTTGAATATATAATTCAATCTCTTCTTAGATGTAGTATCAAGTAAATGGATCACACTCTTCCACTGTAAGTAAAATATTGATGAATCTTGAGGTTTCTTTCAACTTGAGTTCACGAGTCAGAAAAATGGAATTGTGCTTATAATTATAACAAATAAGAAAAGGAAACTTGAATATTGAGTAATACTTCACTCGTGTGAAGTTAATTATTGATCACTTACTTGCAATAGGAGATACAATACTTGATGAGGAGGTTGCTATGCATATTTTGAGAGTATTGGGGCCAAATTATCGAAGCTTTATAATTTCTATGAATCACAAGTTCATTAATCCAACTTTGTTTGAGTTATAAGGTTTTTTACTCACTAAAGAACAGTTAATTCTTGCTAATGTAAATTTTGACAAAGATCAGGTTTTGTAGTCTAATCTAACAAGGTTTAATGCTATTGTTCTTCAAGGCAATAACAATTTTTCATCTAAATCTATTTCATTTGAAAACAAGCCTTGAAATCTACTTTTTTTTTCAAAAAATTAGATTCATCTAACACTTATCCTTTTCATATAGGTACTGACTTGAGGAAAAATTCCTCTAAGCAAAGGAAATAAGGAGAAAGGCCACAATATCAAGTGTGTGATAAGATGGGGTATATTACATCTACCTTCTTTCAACTTAGAGATCTTCTTATTGGCAAAGGTTCCTCATTATTTCTTACAAGTGTTTGTGCTTTTTAGGAAGATGTGTATTCAATAGAGAATATGCCACAAGATAGTGCTTGGTGTTAGATAATGGTGTTATGCATTATCTTACATGATATGCTTCTCAAATAAAAGATGCTTAACCCTTTCTTGGCAAGTGATGAGTTGCAAGACCAACATTGCAAATACCAATCTTGCGAAATACTTTTTGGTTTTATTATTTGTAAAAATCTCGCCAAGTGCAAGAATCATTTTATAAAAAATGATAATTATATTCTCAAGGTCGTTTAAAGAAGAAATATATGTGCTTTTTAATTTATTATTTAAACTTTTAAAAATGAAATTAAATTCTAAACATCTTGTCACGATATTTTGGTTTTTGTGTTCCAAACTAATGACATAATAAAAATACATATAGATATGGATTCAATAAATAATAATGCAAATATTTATCATTTATAACAGTGGAGTATTTAAGGATATAATAATTAAGTTACTTATGCTTGCTCATATTATTTAAGTTATTAAAGATATAAATTGATATTTATTGATTCTCTCTTTTTTATATGAATTCCACATTTGGTGGGATTAGATATTCTTTGTTAATTAAAAAAAATCAATTAACACCTATTAGTGGGGTCGATAACTAATTTAGTTAATTAAATTAATTCTTTTTTTCTAAGAAATTGAAAATGAACTATTTAAATGTCATATTTGATAGGGTTAGACATTTTAAACTTTATTTAAGGTGTCTAAATTAAACCTAAGAATTTAATTATATGAGTACTAACTTTCAAGTTTTAAAACTATGACTGAAAATATGTTGTCAATAATCGAATAATAGTTTTTATAAAAAAAATTTGAAATAGAGTTTCATTTTAACTACTAGGCAATTATACCAACAAATAAAATAGCAATACTCTAAATCATGCTAGATAATTAAACATTATAATCTAATTTTCAAATTTAAGTTTGTAATAAAAAATAATATATTTCTCTCTAACATTCTTAATATAAAATCTTGAATAAAAATAAAATTTATTTATTTTATAGAAATGTTTTACCTATTTAATAATTCGCAAGCATAACAACGTTATAATTATATCATATTTACAAACAGCTAGTCATGTTAAATTTAATCACAGACAAATTAAATATAACATATAAGAATAAAATGTAAAAAAATAACTGTAAAAAACCTATCAAAATTATACCTTAAAAGAATCTTTACAACATTTTGATGTTTTTAAGCACTTGTCAACAAGGAAGGAGTCATTATAGGTAATAGAACTCAACTTCATATTCACAATATAGGACCTAACATTATAGTGGCTAATGATCATCATCTTTTACTTAAAAATATCTTATATGCTTCACAAGCCTTTGTTAATATTTTATTAGTCTATAAACTTTGTGTTGATAAGGGTATTTTGGTTGAATTTCATCCTAACCCTTTCTGCATTAAGGAATTGAAAACTAGAAAGATTATCTTCTACGATAAATGTAACCATGGTTTTATAAACTACGTTAGGTTTCCAATGCTTTTTCTTACTAGGTGGTCTCTAGGCCTTTATTTTCCAATGCTTTGTTTATTAGTATATCTGGTAAGTAATATAAATAGCATATTAGATTAGGACATCCATATGAGATAGTCTTAAATAAATTTGCTAATTGTATTAATCTTAATTGTATAATTGGTAGTGCTTCTTATAAGTTCTTGGTGTGTCCTCTAGCAAAAGGACACAAGTTATGTTTTGTAGCAAGTGTTTCAAAATTAGTAAAATATTTGCTTTAGTGTATGTTGATCTTTGGACCTCTTTTATACTCTAAGTAACAATAGCCAAATATTGTTTGCTACTTGTTGATTTTGAGGTATATATAGGTGTACTTTTGTCTGCTAAAAATGAATCACAAATAACAATGGATATGTTCAAAGCGATGGTTGGAATGCAATTTGAGTGTAGCATCAAGGTAGTTCGAAGTGATGGTCAAGATGGACTTCACTTTCTTAGCTCTTTGTGGAAAAAACTTGGTATGAAATATCAATTTACCTATCCACATACATTCGAGCAAAATGACTTAATTGAAGAAAGGCTAAGAAGGTTGATTGAAGGAGGTTTGACTTTGTTGTTACAAGGTGGAGTTCCAGTAAAATATCTTTCTATACATGTTGCATGATAATGTACTTACAAAATATACTTCCTATACATGTGCTTGTTGATAAATCTCCTTATGAAGTTCTATGAGAACTTTTGGCTTCTTGTTGTTTCCTTGCCTAAGAGTCTACACAAAACATAAATTACAACCATGATTTACACGTATTTTTCTTGGTTATGCTTCACAGTATAAAGGGTTCTTGCATCTTGAGTTAGCAACTTGTAAGATCTTCGTAAACAAGCACGTGAAATTTCATAAGAATGTGTCTTGTGTTAGCATAAAAAAAATTATATTTTTGCTTGTGTTTCTCGTTATTTTTAAAATATTATGAATTTAAAAGAAAATAAAATAATTGAGAAAATATAGTTAAGATTCAAATAAATATAATGAAACATGAAAGAAAATATGAATGAAATACCATATGGTTTACCAAAAAATTGTCTATAATTAAACTAATTAAATTGTAAATTCTTTTGTAACTTTGAACTTATATAAGTGAGTGAGGCATAAACTTGGACTACTATTGATATATTTATAACTTAAAATATGCATTAATTAGTACATTTGTTTCATTTGAGAATGTAAATAATGCATATAAATTAAAAAATGAAGGATATGTTTATTAGAGAGATTGTCATTGTATCATTTTATTGAAAATTAACTTAGAAATATAAATTATATATTTTTTAATAACTACACTGTTCATGATATAATTCAAATTGTATAGAAAAATAAAAATAAAAAATTACATAAATATAATAACGTAAATTTACATGAATTGAAAATAAAACAAATATTAATGTTTCATATATTATCTTTAAGATAAATTTATCATCTCATTAGAGTGTTCTTAAAAAAGTAAATAATTATCTCACTTGATACAACAACAAAATAGCAAAATTTTATTAATGTAAAATAATTATATTAAATTATAAGAATAATTTTGTATTTTTCTTTTAAAAGAGCGAACTTATTATTTTATAAGATATATATAAGATCTATGATCATTTGTACCTTGTAGTTATATCTTTCATATATTTTTATTCTATATTTATCGATAAAAGTTTATTTAATTATATAATTTAAAAATATAGGATAAAATAAAAATCATATAGTTTATTAATATATAAAAAATATTTTTTTAAAAATGTCTGAACTAACTCCCTCCCTTTCATTATTTTATTAATAAAAACTAAAATTGAAATCGAAAACTATAAAAAAAATGGTTTTTACAACAAAAATTTTCTCAACAAGAAAATGTTAAAGTTGAAAGTGGATATTTTGGGACAAAGTTATCGAGTTTTTCATTGAAAACTTTTCCCAAATTACGAAAAAAAATTGGTGACAAAAGTTTTTCATAAAATTTATTTTTCTTAACAAAATGAAAATTTGGCGCCAAGGTTTCCTCAAAAGAAGTTTTTCTAAGAAAATCTTCTTCAACAACCATGATTTCGTCAAGAAAAGATTTTCTTTGACAAATTTTGTCAACAAATATTGGGAAAACATAATGTCAATGTTTTTAGGTATATAATTGTTTTATTTAAGTCTCTTTTTAGCTTATTAATTAAATATCAAAATGTATAATTTATAGAAAAAAAATTATAAATCTAAATATATTAATAATTAAAATTAGTAAATCAAAACTAAAATATAACAAAAACTAATGCATTAACATTTTAAATAAAAAATTATATAATTAAAATATTAAATCTAACCAGAGTGCAATTGATCACGTATACCATTTACCAATATACCAAAAACACTTATCGGTTGAAAATGTAAGCATTATTATATAAAAAAAATGCTTATTTTTACATGATACCAAAAATTAGACAGATAAATGACAATCATCCAACAAATGTTCTAGATTTTTTTTAGTTTCAAATGTAGGATATAAGTTTAGGTTGGGATATAAAAACTTACAAACATCGCTTCTTTTACATGAATAGAATTCTAGTATTATTTATACAATTTATTTATTCTCATTCCTTCTTCGAACCTTAAATCATTCACTAATTTTGCCTTTCTTCTTTCATGCCTCCTCATCTACCTCCTTCCATAATTTTTCCCTCTCTGTTTCTCTCTTCACCCAATGTCCTTGCCTTTCTTCTCTAATTGAATCGTTGAACTCATTCCCCCTTTTGAACACCCCAGCGAAAGAGTGGAAGAGTAAGAGATTATAAGCTTTCATTGTTCTTTAAATTTTTTTGTTCTCTATTTTCCATTTACTTTTGTTTCTCTCTATGTATCTGCTAAACTCATATTTGGTTTTCTCATACGTTGTTTTTGCCAGTCCCTTATGCGGTGCTAACAATGAGATTAATCTAAGTTTTGCTCAATTTACTGTACATGAATTTCTTGGCTTGTGGTGTTTTGAAAATAAAAAAACAATTTCTTATTTGTAATTGTAGTTTGTTTAAACTCATACAAGTAACTCTTAGCAAGAGTCAGCGACTGTTGTTGGTGTCAGCTTGCTATCTATCATATATTTTTTCTTAGGTCACTTATTTCAGTATTTTAGGTAATGATGAGTACCTATAATAATCAAAGTATTTTCCTTAAGGCGTTGGTAGAATCTAATAGATGTTATTGTGAGGAGAGGCGTTAGGGTTTGAGCATTCCCTCTTGGTCGAGGTTTAGATCTATCTATTTGACTCTCATTTTTTTTTTCTCGAATGCGCTTGATTTTATTTGTGCTAATTTTTCTTTTATTTTTGTCAAAATAACTTAAGAAATGTTAAATTTCACATTGGTCAAGAGTAAGACAGTAATACTACTTATAAGTCTAGTCAATCATTTAACTCATAAGTTGGCTTTTGGGTTCAAAGTTAAATTTGAATTTCTAAGTTGGTATTAGAGTTAGGTTCTTGATTTCTTCACTCTCCATCGATCCTTGTGTCATAAATTCGGATTCTAGTCGATGTGGAGGGGGATGTTAAGTCCAACATTGGTCAAGAATAAGTCAACAATGTTACTTATAAATCTGGACAACTCTCTAACTAATGAGCTGATTTTTAGGTTTAAAGTTAGACTTGAATTTTTAAATAAAAAGAATTGTAGTAATTGAAGGATTAAGTTTCTCTAAATGGGTGAATAGTATAAGACATTTATGTGAGTAAGAATGCTTATAGATAAGGTTTTGAATTGGATCGTGATTTTTGTTGTTTTCTTTCTTTATGAATATCATCGTTCAATTGCATTCTTTATGTTTTATCTTCTTGTGACAAGTATCGGGCATTGTGCTTGAAATTTTTATTAAATTTGTACTTTTTTTTCTTGAATACGACCGAAAAGGTTTTTTCAGCTTCTCATGCAATCACAATAGTGATATTAATAAAGTTTTTACATTTAAAATTTGGTTTTAACTACTAAGATTAAATTTCTAAAACTTTATTATGTTTTTTCTATTTTATTTTGACCTTCTTTTTCATTGATGTTTAATGAAGTTGTTTAGCTCCATTTAGGTCTACATACTGCTCAAATAATTGCACAAACTTCTATTAACTTGGAAAGGTGACAAAGTTTTACTTATAAATTATTAAGACATGTAGCACAGATTTATGTGACCCATGTCTGGTGTTTAGGTGGGGATCCTGAGTCCAAGAGTTTCTGAGTGAGAACTTAAATATTAGCTTAGTGTTTTTGGGGTTATACGGAGGTTGTTTGAACTCTGTAGGTATTGTAATTCATTTTTTCACCCATTCTTGTACCCATTCTCTCACAATTTTATTTTTTGTTATTTGATAAAAGTTAATGAGATAATAACCTAATCAATTTAGAATGAGTTAATATGTTATTTTTAATTTCTATCAATTTATAACTTAATAATCTAAACAAACTGGTTAGACATGTTATCGCAAGTAAGAATAAAATGCAAAAAAAAAAAAAATAACACACGATATTTTTAAGTGAAAACAACTTAGGTTGTACCTAAGAGAAAAAATCACTCGTCTACCAAAACACCTAACTTTTAACTATGAAAAATAAATGTTCAAGTATAAACTTGGTCTTATGCTACTCTCTCTAGGATACTGTCACAATGTACTTTATTTATGAGCTAGTGCTCTATTTTCATAGTTTATAATATTAATGTGAGCGGTTTTTAGACTAACGTTCCAATAAGCTCCTTACCAATCAAATACGTTCATGAATCAACTACAAAAGAGTTAGCACGAAAATCACAAGTGCACATGTGTGTTCTATAATTGATTTAATAATTAATAATCCTAACTAGATGATTTAAAACATATATTACTTAAATCAAATCAACTAGCAAATTATAGAGTAAAAACATTAAGCACAAATTCAATAAAAATAATTTCTTTAAAGATTAATAGTCAAATCAAATAATTATGATATAACAAACACAATTATTTAATCTAACAATTCAGGAACAAAAATAAAGGAGAAACTATAAAAACATATGATCAAAATATCATAAACTAATTAGGCTTATTAATTAAACAAACGTAACCACTAATATTTGATAGTTTAACTAAATAAAGAAGCCTAAATAATTAAGATCTTATATTTGCAAAACAAAATAGAGAAATTAAGAAGAAGAGAATAATGTTCTTGTGTGGTTTATTGAAACAAAGAGCAATAAGTTTTATTTATAAGAAAAATTAAACTTTTAATCTTATGTAATTGATTAATATATTTTCTATTATAAATAGTATCAGTAATACTTACTAATTAATAATATTATTATTTAAAGAAGAGTTTTTTAAAATTAGATTTATTAATCATGAAAATTTCTATTTAAAATATATTTTATGCTAACTGTTAAGCTAAAATTTAACCTATAATATAGGGTATATCATATATAATATTTTAACATATATTTTATTCTATATTTTAACAAAAATAATACAATATTTATGTACTATTAAATATATGAGTGTAATTTTATGTGTTATAATTATAACAGATATACTAAAGTATGATTATCTGGAATTATATTATTTTTTCGACTTTGATTGATAGACTTGATAGTAAATTTAAAAATAAATTTAAATAAAAATATTTTATCTATAAAAATAATCAATATTTACCGTAATTACATTTGCAAACTCATGTGTTGTATATTTCGGTAAGTTCATGTGAAGTATAAGGAAATATGTGCCATATAGCATATGCGATATTCTTAAAATCAAGTTTTTTGAAAGTATTTCTTGAAATCAACTTTAAGTGGGGTTTAATGATTTTTTTTTTTTTTGGTTTTTGATTGGATAATTTATTCAATTTTGGCTTTTGTTTTGTTATACTGGTCACTTTCTTAATTAGTCTTTTCAAACTAAGTTTGTTTTTCATATCAATTGACTTGATTATATTTTCTTTTAGCTCCTAATTTTTAGTTTAATTTTTATCCATTAGACTTCTCTTTGCCTGGTATTTGTACACATGTGACTTCCAACCTAGTTATATTAATTTCCTAGTTCTTTGATTATTTTAGGTCTTGGTTGAACTATGAAACTATGTAGATCTGAAATTTTATATGTACTGATTTTTGCGAGTGGCCAATGCTATTGTTATCAATTATTTTCAGAAACAGTGTTAGTAACAATTTTATATCCTTTAACTTGTGATATTGAAAGGACTTGAAGAACTTTGTGTCGATGACGTATATGAATGGCTAAGCATCCTGAATGTTAAACTTAGAAATAAAAGAGAGAACATTCATTCGAGAGGGATGTATATATTCATATGGGTTGGTTTTGTTACATTAATTTCTTTTGTTATCAATTTAATTAAGTAAACTTATCTACTATATGTGATGACATTTATTGTTTTTAGTTGGATGTGAGACCTACCACTTTTGTTACAATGTGAAATAACTTATACTTTTTTTTTTTTGGGTACGGTCCCTTTCATTTGCTCCCTATTACATATGTTAAGCTGGAAACGAAGAGCAAATGTATCAATATACGTTACTATATATGTGAATGATTTCTAATTACAATAATAAATAATACATTATATAATCTTGTGTCAATTAATTAATTAGTCATATAATTAATAATTTGTTTATTATTGCAGTGATTATTAATGTATGACTTCTTTTGTTTGAAATGCTGCAATTAAATATTTTTCAATTAATTAAATAACTATTAAGATTTTAGATTAAAAGTAGTCTTAGAAGTTGTTGCATAAACGATATTTTGTATTATGAAAAGTCGTAAAATCTAGTGTAAAACATTTTTCATAAAAATGTTTCTACGATGAACTGATTTGACCTTAAGAAGGTTTTTTGGACTATTAATTTGTCTTTAAAATCTTTCTTCCACAAAATATTTTATTGTAGAAAAATGAAGAGAAAAGAGACATAGAGAGAAGGAATTATGGGTGTTTAACGGGCTAGTTTAACACAACTTAATTTAACGGGTGAGCATGGCATGTAAGAAGAAAAAAAGCAACCCATTGCTTGTAACGGATCGAGTCGAACGACCCATTAAATATTTAAATATATATTAAATACATAAATATGTTTATATATTATTAAATATAGATATAATCTACTTAATATAATTAACATTAATATATATATATATATATAATGGGTTAAACGGATTACATATCGTATTGGTCCTTTAAGCACGGTTGACGACATTGTAACTTAATCGTGTTTGTGCTTTTTGACACTTCCATAAAAGAGCAAGTGAGCGAGAGAAAATAGGAAAGGCAAGTAGAAAATGAGAACATAGTGAGGGAAGATTAGAGCTTTTTTTTTATAAATTATATAATTCTTATTTTAACTCTAATAAATAAAAATTATAGGAATAAAATTTATATATATTTTTTGTATTTGTAATTATTTAAGATTGCGCCTATAAAACAAATCGAAGGGAAAAAAATTGGATATGATATTGTTAATGAATTTTATTATTTTTATGATAAAATTATATAAAGTATTTTTTTATCATTATTAATATTAATAATATATTAGTATCACTATTAGATAAAAGACTAAAAATTTGATAAATTGGGAGTACCAGAATATTTTTTATTTTTTATTTTAAGATAATGGTACAATAAAAATAATAATTAATAAAATATTACACCTAGTCAAATACTAAAGCCCTTAAAAAAAGTATAAAATAAAATAAACTATTGAAACTAAAAGTATTATTTTTTATGGGGTAAAAAACAACTAAAATTACTTTAATTTTAATAGATTTTTAAAACTTTAATTTAATATACCGAAGTTTGCAGCTTTTAAGCATCTTTATAGATATTAGAATAAAGTTTTTTATACTTTTAGATAAATGTCAAAGTTTGGGTTAAGATTATTATTGATTTTAGAAATCTATAGGAACGCATGAAATAAAAAGATAAATATCTAACAAAAAAAATTATTATTATAATTATATTAATTTTTTCAAAAAATTTGTAGCGGATCGCGTGTCCCCAAAAGCTTTATATAATTACATCTCTAATCATAGATATTAAATTAATTAATTATTACGAGAATAAAAATTTATATTATAATAATAATATCATTAATCAAAAATTTGCAACTTTGCTATAATAAAAATCTTTTTTATTAATTATACCGGCCGGGATACAATCGTATCCAATTGATTTTTTTTTCTTTTATTTTTTCGATGCAAAGCATAAATTCCTTCCAAAACCCGTGTTACTATTTTGCGAGACATATAGCCTACCTGATTCTTAATTATATGGATTAAATATATAATTATATAATTAAGTGGCAACTAAAAAAAAAGTAGTGGCAATTAATTAAAAACAAACACTAATCATAAAAGCCAAGAACATATAAATCAATTAGCAATAAAAGGGAAAGAAAAGTTTGTATAGTGTGATAAGATCTATGAGTGCCATCCATTAAATTTAATTGTGTTTTTACTGTCATCCATTTACTCTCAAATTAAACAAATCACTTTTCCCCTCTTCTCATTCTCCATCTACTTTTAAAAAAACAATAATAATAATCTATATTTCAATGATAAAATAATTTTCTCACCATGCGATGATGTCTCTTTATCCCTTCCTCTAACTTTGTTTCTCTACTTTTCTCGAAAAACTGGAAAAAGGGATGAAAAAAGATAAAGAAATTACACTGTATAACATAAAGTTATGAACTCGGTATAACATTAAAAGATTACCTCCTTGATCTAAATCTAGTTGGGAATATATTTCAATCCAAACTATGATGGCTTTATTTACTTTATTTGAGGGTAATAGATTAAAGGTTTGCATTTATTAAACTATCTCTTTCCATCAATTTCCAAGTTAAAAAGGCTTCTAACCAAAATGGGGGGGACTATAGTATATATAGAAATATAAAGTGATTCAATAAAAAGTAGGTGAGCATGAACTTTATATATTCTACTTATGCATGGAATCATATTTTCTCCATTTTACCCGTTTGTTATATATCCACCAAACTAGGTTAACCATGAGTTAATAATTCACTTGCTTAATCGATGAATTAAAAGTTTAGATAATATTTTTTAAAATTATATGATAAAACTAGAGTATGTAATATAAAAAATAAAATCTAATAATTTTACGAATATTTTACAAAAACAAAACACATGAGACGAGGATAAGATCTTTTACTATTATATTTCAACCTAAAATTTTAAATATTTTATATAAAATAAAAATAGGTTACTTACAAAAATATTATTTACAATATTTTTAAAAAAATTTAAAAATTATAATTGTACAATGATATTATTATATTAAATCATTAATTCTTTTTCACTAACTTGTATCATCTACTTAACATTTTTAAGAATATTTAATTAAATCTCTTTCTTAACTAAAAGGTAAATTATATATATTTTAATATTTTAGGTTATTAATTTATGGAGTTTGTAAGGAATGTATCAAAACACTTATATATTGGTACAATTATAGACTATCATTAACTTGTATACACTAAATAAATATAAATATCTAATTAAGTGTAACCTACATGATCGTACATCTAGAAGAATTTTGAATGATTAGTTTTCATTACGTACAAGTTAACATAAAATTTAAAAATTCTGAATTATATGGGCAAATGTTCTCATTATGATCTCTTCCTATTTGTGCCTATTATGAAATCACCCTAGCGAGGGCAGGTCTGGAAGGTTTTGAGTAATCAAACTCGATCATATTTTTTAACCAGGGGAGCAATCTACAATAGTCATGCACATACTTATCTCACTATTCACCCAAACCTTGGTATTCAAACTTAAACTTTTCTGTTTTTAAAGTTCTTTTAATTTATGAAAATTAATTTTTAAAATATCTTCAAAAATAATAATGGGGTGATCCATGATCTATTTATGTTAATTTAGTAAATAAAAGCTAATAATTATATATTGTTGTATCTATTTGAATAAACTATGTACATGACCTCAATACATATAAATTAGTAAAAAAATTGAGACGTGATCTTGGACATAAAGATGTATTGTTAAACAAGTCAAAGTCAATAACCTTTATAAATGTTATATTTAACAAGTCTCAAGGAGTATGTTTCACCACCTGATTTAGAATGATCATCATAGCCTACTTAAGATCGGCGTTCATCGTAACCTGTTTTAGATTGACCATTACGACTTGCTTTAGATTGATTGTCACAACTTGATTTAGACTGACCACCGAGTGACCTAGTGTGAAATGGGATGTACGACCTATGTTATCAGAGGATTAAATCATCTAAAAAGCAAGTTGATCAAAATAGATATTTTTAACATACCTTAGCCTAAGATACTATATATGCATCCTCATCGTTAAAAGACCGATCCATTCGAACAACAAACACACGTAGGTTAAGATATCTATCAATATTTTCATGTACTCATTTTTAGAAGATTTGATTCCCTGTGTAAATATCTATCTAAAAATCTTATTATATTAATTATTCTTTAAACAGTACTATTATATAAATGTTTTAGGCTGTTGTTACAAGTGAAATATTTTGTGAGATTAATGCATAGGTTACCTTTTATTAATTAAGAGATATTTTTAAATTAAAATACACTAAAAAATCACGTAGGTAATAATGATATACTTATATGTTAGTTTATGAACAAATATTAAGTGTTATATAAGATAATACTATTATAAATAGATGAGGTGGCATTAAGGTAATTAAACTTATATTTTTAAGATATTTTATTTCTTAAATCATTGATTAGTATATTTTAATGTCTAAATTGTATTCATATGTAATATTTGAGGTTCTAACTTTGATCTAACTTTGAAGGAAAGTATCACATCTTAGTAAAATTTAGAGAATAAAATATATCAAAAATATAAATTTATTGACTTTTTTTAAACATAACATCCTAAATATTTAAAGTAATGATATTGAAGTATAATAGTTGATAATTTAAGGATTAAATTATCTCAAATATATAAATTTAAGTTTACATAAATAATTTTTATATTTATATATATATTTATTATAGAAAACATACATAACCTATATATAAAATGATTATTTATAAAATAATAAATAAAAGATACTTTTATTTATATAATAAAATAATAAAATTAATTGATTAACTTTAATATCTTATTTTAAAGTAATTTTAATTTTTATGTCTCTTTATTTCACATATATATATTAAAATTCTTAATTTGATATATTTAATAAATTATTTATTATTTTTAGAATATATAATTATATAATATTTTAAGTTAATAAAATTTAAAATTAATTTAATTGTTTTAAAATAATTAATAAATAATAGATGAAAAAAAATCAAATTCTTTAAAAATATATTTTAAAAATAATAAACAACAGTATCATAATGCTTGACCAGGGCAATTCATGCATCGACAAAAGAGCTCAGAAGACCGGTCGAACCAATCAACAACTCCGAACTAGAGTAGGCAGAATTCAAATTTGAGTAGTTTGGTTCAGACAACACAATGATTGAAATGCAATTAATGAGTCTAAATTTAGTATATTTGTATAACCAATAGAATCTATTTATCTAATTCCAAACAGACTATAATACTTATAATATATTATAGTAATTTTTTTATTAATTAATATAAAATATTATTCTTATACATTGATATATTTTAAAAATATGCATTATTCTATCTGATATTTTTTATTATATTTTAATTTTACTTTAGTTACTTATATTTTTTGGGACAATGTCCATGTATTTTTTAGAAAATTCATTAATTTTTTTTACCTATTAATTGATAATATTATTTATTTAAATCTAAAAAATTAACATTAAAAAATTAAATTTTATACTACTTATAAATATTATATTAATATTTTTAACTAATATATGACTTTTTTTATATACGAATAAAAAACAACTTTTTAACTCTGGAGAATAATAAATCTAAAATTAAAAAAACGCTTTAAATCAATAAATATTATATATATATATATATATATATCATAAATTTAAATGTTATGTGTATTTTAATAAATATAATTAATTATTTAATATTAATGATTTTGTTATTCTACTGGTACTATATAAAATTAATATATAAATTTATATTTATATTTATATTTACATTAATATATTTTACATTATTGGAATTATTTTAAAATTTAAAATATAGATTTAATTTTTAAATAATATTAATATATAAAAATATGTTCGGATATGTTTAAGTGACATTAATGTGATAACCAAGGATGTTGCAGCTTATGAGACAATAAATTGTTAATGGCAAATATTAGTTCCAATATTAATAATCCTGTACTTTTAAGTAAAAAAAAACGCAGTAGTTTATTTTTTTTAATTTGAGTATTTTTTATTATAATTTAAAAATATTTTTTTTAATCTTAAAAATATGTAGATGTATAAAGATTTTTATAGAATTAAACTTTTAAGATTAAATTATACATTTTCTAAAACTATAAGACAAATACTATAATTAAAAATAATTAAATTAAAATATTTCTTTTATGAAAATTATGTGATCTCCCCTATCCGGCAACCATGTTAAAAATAAAAGCATCACATAGATAGAGATATCAGAGGATCATAAGTTAGAACTCATTTTATTGTAATAACTCATGGGTTTTATTGGATATATGAAATGGTATCAAAGTAAAAAAAAATAAAAAAATAGTTTGTCAGTGAAATGTTGGGTTGTTAATTTTGAAATAAAATTTCTAATTTTATAATATAAAAAATACCTGATTAAGTTGGCTTGTGTTGAAATTTAAGCTTTTCGAAAATAAAAGCAAACCAATTTCAATATAATAAGTTAATAGGTCATCGTTCTTAATTGATTAATAAAATGTATATTGATCATTAATAAGAAAAACAACATAGATAAATAAAGTTGAAAAATAATGCTGGAGGACTTTTTTTTTATTTTTATGAAATGTTATGTGATTATTTTGGTATAAAGAACTATAATTTAAAAAAAAATTAAAAATTAAGAATATTTTATTTTACTAATAAAATGGACGAATAATAATAATTTACTATTTTGAACGTTTAAAACATTGAACTCAAACATTAGCATTTTATTATTTAGGAAATAAATAGATCTTATAATTATAATGCATATACTTTTTATCATATCAGATTATTATTTTTTTCATCTTTTATTAAATGTTTATTTTAAAAAAAATCATTAATTTTAATTTTTAATAATATAAAATACTATATTATTATTTTCTTGAAGAACCCAACAATCAGAAAAAATATATATGTAAATGTAAAACTACAGTTTGTCATTTATATGATATATTATTATCGAGGACAAAAACAATTAAAAAGAAAAAAAAGGGAGAGAATGAAAGCCTTAAAGGTCGTCCGTGGACACGTGCAAATGATGACAATGTCTTTGCTAATGATGGAATTCCACCGCTTCGTCCACTGCATGGGATCCACTCTTATCATGCCACCCATCTTCACTCTTCATTTCCTCCTCTATTTTTCTTTGACCGACAAATCACTCTACAGTTATGAGTATTGACGAAAATAGATAAAATATTAATGGATTAATTAATTTTTTATTTAAATATTATATACGAGAATAAAATATGTGATAAGATAATATGCATATTATGATTAATATTTTTTTTTATTTCGTAATATTTATATAAATTATATTATAATTAATAAAAAATTAAATGATATGAATATAAAATTATTTTTAAAATAAAAATTATCTACTTCATAAATTAAATAAATAAGAGTACAAGAGAAGGATAATTAAAAAATTATGTAACAAATTATAAATGAATCATAATTTAAATTATATATTTATTACCTAATTAAATGTGAAAATTTAAAATTAATTAATTTAAAATTGAAAACAACATAATTACTTTAAATTTTATAAAATATATAAATAAGATAAGAAATTAAATAGTAAAAAATTAATTTTAAAGAAAATTAATTATCATCCTACTAACAAATACCTTCACTTTAAACAAATTTTGGTGGAAAAATTAAAAAATATGGGATATTTTCATCCATGATCATGAGCCATGATTAATACTTAAAACGTCACATTTTTTTACTCAATTAATTAAAATTTTAAGATGTAAAAATATATGTGTATAATTTAAAAAATGTATAAATATATATTTTTATTTTATAAAAATATATATATATGTACTGGTGGCAAACATGTTAATCCAGACTTTAGCATGAGAATTTGATATTGAGAGATTTAAAGAAGATAAAGATATATGTAAAGGAGTACTTTCATTTTAGTTTCTTTTTACTTATAAACAAAAGTTTATAAATTTTTTATTTTATTTTTTAATATGCGTTCAAATCACAATGTTCTATTACTCTAATTTTGGCAACAAAAGGCGACTCAAATCTCCAAAAAAAAAAATTATATTATAAATTTATGAAAAGTATTATATTTTTTATATTATTTTTAATTATGTTTAAATAATTTTATTTTTAAATGTAAATTTACACCATATAAAAATAAAAATAAAAAGTAGTGTAAAGGAGTAATAAAGCTAGCCGCTCGATATCATATCAGGAGCAAAACTTGATAACGTCGCGATTGTAATTTGTACTTTTGTAGGGGACGGATTGTTTGATTAAAAAAAATGCGGTGGTTTTTAAGTTATTTTGTTTGCGTTAGCTAATATTTTATTTATTTATTTTTGTAAAGAATATTTAAGTTATTTTTTCAATATTATTGTATTAATAACTTTTTTTAAATAATAATAAAATATATTTAATGTAAATAAAATTACCATTTTAATTTTAATTTTTTAAGCTATTTTCTTATTTTCTTGTACAAGTTTTGAGGCCATTTTTCAAGTGTATTGTGAAAAATATCAACATTTTTAACTATATTTTTTTCATTTTGCCAATTTTTTTATTTTTATAATTAAAAAAAATTAATTATAATATACTAGTTTAAAAACTAATTATTGCTTCAAGTTATTATAATAGTAGATATATTTTAGTATATTTTCATTTTCAGTCGTGGATAAAGAAGATTAAAAAAACGCTATGAAAAAAAGACAACATAGTAATAAATGACGTCAAACTTGAACAAAAAAAAATGAATTTTTTTTTTTACAAATGACGGAAAACTTTAAAATATAATTTTTTTCATTAAATATATTTTACTAATAAAAATAATTAATTTATCATATATTTTATTAAGAAAGTGATTTAAATATTTTTATAAAAATAAAATAAATAATGCAAACAAAATTACTTAAAAAATTCTTAATTAAAAAAATAGAATCAAAATACAAGAGCGGTGGATTCAAGCTCATAATCTCAAGCAAATATGCATTATGCAACTATAGTCAACACTGATATCATTATCCCACATTTCGTGTCAAACTAAAATGACACCTGACCAATAATAAGATTACAAACGCACTCCTTCCTTTTAAATTGAAATAATAGGTATTTTAAAAATTACACAAATTTTATATTATTTTTATAATAATTTAATTATATTAATATTAAAAAATAATTACATAAAAATAAATAATTTTTTTTATATTTTTTGAGACAAATATTGTAAAGATTTACTCAATCCTTAATACACTTATTTTCATTAGTTTTTTTTAACAATTTAATCCAATTATTTTTATAAAAATAATAATTTAATACACTAATTTTAAAAAATAACAATTTATTAAATTAGTAAACTAAACAGTAATTAAAAATCTGTGATCAATTCATCGCGTAAAATTACTTTATAATAATAATAATAATAAGATTAAATTATTATAAAAATAAATATTACTTTTATAATAAATAAAATACCTGTAAATATTTTTCTTAACGATATTACACTTTTAGCTGTTGAAAAAAAAAACTACGTGATGCATTTGAATGAGTATTATATGATAAATGCATCTAGCTTAAATATTTTTGAATGAAAAGATTTTTCGTCTAAAATTTTCCTGGCAGTTATATATATATATATATATATATTATTTTTTCTTAATACAAATAATCTATCGCTATATATATATATATATTAAACTATAATTAAATATTTTCTTTAATTTTATAAATAACTCATTAATTTAATTTTTTATATTTATTAATATTTATATATTTAAATAATTTTATCTAAAGAATAATATGATTTATCAGTATTATTTTTTAAATCATTTAAAACAAACCATATATTGGATAAAAAATTACACACTCATATATTTAACTGTTAAAATCTCTAAACTTCTTTATAAATCTCAACTTTTAAAATAATTAAATATAAATTTCTGTAAAATGTTGGGATTATCCATCATGTCCGTACATATATTACATGATAATATACTACAATATATTGCCACAGTCAAAATTTATGAATTTTCTATTTATTTTCATAATTAATTATAATTAGTATAATTATTATTGAATAAAATTATAAAAAAAGGGTACAATTTGTCTCGAAGCTTTGGAGAAAGATTTTAATTCTTTAATTTTAAATTGAAATATTTTATTCTAATAACTTTAGATTTTTTAGACAAAAGTATATGTTTTCTTAAAATTATAATAACAAAGTGGAATAATATTGTTTTATGGTAAGTATTGAAAATAATAATTTTATTTGCAGTTCCAAAAATAATTTCAAAACGTAAATTTACACGGCAAAATAAATTATAAAAAAAATTTCATGATACGTGTACACGTATAATAAATTGTTTATATATATAATTTATTTCGCCGGGTAAATGTACGTTTTGAAATTATTTTTAATAATTAATAAATGAAGAGGCCAGAAGTTTTAGCAAAAGGACAGAAACTAAAATACATCGACGAGGACCCACCTGAAGGAAATTAATTTATTTATTGGAAATGTGTTGAGCCATTAAGAAAAATTAATGCACCTATATTAGTGTTTTTTCTTTTTCTTTTTCTTTTTTATTTACCAAAAAAGTATTAGTGCTTTTTTCAGATGAAAACTTGAATTAGTGGTGTTAGATATGGAATGAAAATGAAATTATAAACATATATATATATATATTCTGATGTGTTTTCTTTAATATTTTTTCGATCTTGACGTTATAACTATCATAGACGACTACATAACTATAGTCACGAAAAGTGTGACGAAAATGTCTTCGGTTAGGTACTTTGTTTACTCAATAATAAGATAAAATGATATTACTTTTTAAAAAAAACTAATAATGCATGCATCCAAATTAAATTTTCATTTTAAAATGTTAAAGTGCTAGCTAACTTATTTTTAATTTTCTCAATCACCCGTTAATACTTATAAGTTCAAATTAGTAACATGAAATAGTGATTAGTGTAATTATTATGTAATTTTTACGGTAAAACTATTAATTCATGAAACCATTAAATTAAATTTTGTTCTTCATTACTTAACTTAATTAGGTGATGTAATTATAATTTTCAATATCTGAAAACTAAAACTTATATTATTAAAAAATTATGTTTTGGATAATTAATTTTTAAAAATACAAATCGGAAATGTAATATTACATCTTTGACAATTAATATTCAACTTTCGTAATTCTAAACTCTATATTAGAATCTATTTGTTTAGGTATCCTCTCCTTAAACTTTGCTCCCTTAATTTTTAATAAGAAATTAGGTTATCAATTTTAGGTTTTGAGAAATAAAAAGTGAAATGAGCTTTGTGAAAGTTTGTCCATTTTTAAGAGGTAAAACTTCAAATTTTTTAAAAAAATAAATGAAATTTTATAGGAGGAGAATTTAACCTATTAAATGTGAAAGTAATTTACTTATTTAATTATTGGTGTGACATTTTATGTAATAAAACATATGGATAAATTTTGTATTTAATAATGACTCATTCATGTTTTCAATAGATATATAAAATTACAAGCAAAAAATAGATAGAAGAATTGGAGTGATGAAATAATACTAAGCTTTGATCTGATCATCCGCAATCTTCTTGGCGTCAATTATTAGCTATTAATTAATAAGATTTATTAAAGTAGCATAGAATTATAGCCCTAAATTAAAACTATAGCCCGATTAAAGTCATTGTGTAATTTAGAGTTTTTTTTATTTGAGACTTAATTGATGTAGGTAGGTATTAGATAATAGTATTCTTATTATGTTTCTCTGTACAATCATAAAAAAAATATTAATAAATTGAGAAAAAATTATAATATTATATTAATGATTGAGGATAGAATGTAGAACTACTTATATATGTTTATTTATTAAAAAAATAAAATAAATTAAAGGTATAGTTTTTGTTTATACATGCAGATTAGAGCATCCTAGTATTTTATACGGAAAACATATATATATATATATATATATAAGTTGAAGAAAAATGAGGAAAAAAGTGAGATCCTAAAAAGATTTTATGTCCTAGTAAAATTCATACTAGTTCAGGATAAGTAGTGAGCTAGCTAGATAGCTAGCTAGCTAGCTAGCTGTTTGGCAACCTTAATTAACCGGTGCATGTCTGGATTCTTCAAATCATAAATAACTAGTAATTGGAATCTTGTTGTCCATACTACTTGCTAGTAATAGTAATGGTCTAATGTTAGCTGCCTATAGGGTGGTAGGAAGGATATAAAAGAGTCACATCATTCTTGCTCCCCAAGCATAATTCCATGTTTATCGCCCTCACTTTGGAAGATATATATTGTTACATTTTCCAAGTTAAAGATTTTTTTTCTTCAAATATTAGGTAACATGCATGCTTCTATTTCAATTTTTTCTACGATTATTACTTCTTTATTATTTTTTTAATGTTAGATCATAGTATCCATAATATTATATATAATATCAGGATATTTTATTAAATTTTAGATTTAAACATTACAATAATAATATTATTTATTTATATAAAAATAATTAATTAATACTTATTTAAGAATTAAACAAACACAAATAACACATAATAAGAAAAATAATTTTACTAAAAATACCATCAAAATATTATGAGTTTTCATGATCTTACTCGTCTTGAAATATTTCTACTTTTAATTATAATTATTTGAACAGATGTATCAATGAATTACTTTATTTTAAACAAATATATATATATATTAAGAAGATTTTATAGATATAATAATCAAAGAAGTTTATAAATATATTCATAATATAATCTTTATAATTAAGGTCAAATTAACAAAATGAATCACCAAGATTAATGGTATGAGATTATTTATGAATAAATATATAGTTAAACGTATAGGAGATAGCGGTATAATTAGAGAAGGCTCCCCTCTCTGATAATCCAAAATTAGAAAAGAAAAATAAGAAACAACGTGAGAAAAATAGAGAATGAGATATGTGAGAGAAAAAATTTCTAGATAAAAGGAGTAGCCTCTCTTTCTACAACTCAAGTTTTATATAATAAAAGTAAGTATCAACGGTAAAATATCTCAACATCCATAACATTAATAATAATAAAATATGATTTTTTTAATTATGAGTATTCTAATAACTTGACATGTCTAACAATTTTATAACAGAAGAAAAATTTGTGATATTCTTTTTTTTTCTTTAACAAAGAAAAATCTTACGTATTGGATATTTTGAATGTATTTAATTTTAATCATATACAAGAGCGAAAAGTTAATGGTAATCATAAGAGTGAAATTTAACGCGTTAATTTAAGATACAATGTATATATAAAGCTAGCTAGGTGCTAACACAATGCCTACCAGGTGTTTTTGACAATTCATTACATCCATGGTTTCTTGATTATTAATGTGATCGAGTGTACCCATCAACCACACGTGTAAGGTCGATCTATCAGACACAGATGATAATATAATTGAGTGCAAATGATGTATTATACAAGGCCTTTGATTGATAGATGCTCAATTTTACTCAAAAACTCATGATCATTAGTGATCTACAGATGGTCGGACTAAAAATAATCTCTCTTTTTTATTTATTTATTCATTTACAACAAGAATAAAATACGCGCTATGTTCTATGCTGGTGTCGAGCTCAATTGGCATACATTGTCGGGTTTGGTGGTTTTTATATTTAATTAATGGGAGGTTCTCAAGATTAATTATTTGAATCTAAGTAATAGTAATAATTTAAATTAGTTTTACAAATGCTATTCAATTTTAAATTTTAAAATAAAAATAATTAACATATAATTAAATATTAAGTGAATCCATATCTATTAAAATTTGATTAAATTAGAATTAATTTTTTCTAATTTTATATATTTAATTAAGTTGAAAAATATGAATAAAATAAAATCGATTCATAAAATAAAATTAATCAAAATTCATTTTCTCTTTAACTAATCATATTTTCATTCTCATTTCAATTTTTATTTTACTCTAACTTCTAATATAACCTTAAATCTTAAATATTAAATCTCAAATTCTAAAATCATAAAAACTACTTAGAAAAATAATAATTTTAACTTTAAACCTTAACCAATAAATAGAATCATAAACTCTAAACCTTTAACTCTAGATCCCAAATCACAAATCCCAAAACCCAAAATTCTATTTAGAAAAATAATAATTTTAACTATAAAATTTAACCCAAAAATATAATCCTAAGTCTCAAATCTCAAATCCCAAAACTCAAAACCCTATTTAGAAAAATAATAATTTTAATCCTAAATCTTAACCCATAAATATAACCTTAAATCTCAAATCCTAAAACCCAAAACCCTATTTAAGAAAATAATAATTTTAACTCTAAATCTTAACCCATAAATATAACCCTAAACCCCAAATCTCAAATTTCAAAACACTAAACCCTATTTATAAAAATAATATATTTTATTTTTAAGTAATAATTTTTTAGAAAAATAGTAATTTGATAATGTATTTTGTTTGATAAAAATAATAATTAAATAGTATTATTTAAATTTTACTGAATACAAAAATATTAAGGTAATATACAGTGTTTTTAATTTCATTCTATTTTTAAACCAAACACTATAATATTGATTTATTCTTTGATTATAATGGTTAATCCAAATAAAATTATTTCTTTTCCATTCCAATTCTGATTTTGATTTTGATTCTATTCCGTAAACCTAACGTCACCTAATAGATTTGAATAATTCAACGAATATATATAATTGGTTAAAGTTTTTAACCCTAATCCTTAATTAATTGTGCCGTTAAAGGAAATGCATAATTATCATTATACCTCTAACAGCTCTAACAACATATAAACGTAGAAACTCTCGCTAATAATGTTATATCTTTAAGTAAAGTTTTAGATTATGTATATTATTCTTAAACACTTAGAATTTTATATGGATTAGGTTCATAGATAACTTGTAAAAATATATTATTTATTTTACATTAATATATTTAGTGTCTCATTTTATGTAGGTAATAATGATAATTTTTAAAATTATTACATTTAAGTTCGAACGTGACGTTATGATTTTTTTATTTAATAAAAAAAAAATAATGTCTATTTTAAAAAAGGATACATGCACTAGTATTGATGCATATAACTCATACAATTTTTTTTTCTCTCAAACATAAATTTTCATTTTTAATATAAATTAACTAGTTAAAAATAAAATTCAGTGTACGTACGAAGAATAAAAAAATCTCCTCTGTTTTATACCTCAATCTGGGAGATTGGGGCTACAGTTACCAAAGAAAGAGGCCAGTTGGGATTTGGCATTGATTTCAGAATTAGTAGTTTTCATGTCATTTTTCAAACATTCTATACATCATATTTTTTAAGAAGACGGCATTCACTCTATCTCAAAAACGCATATATAAACAATATTATTTTTTTACTTGAAAAATGTTACATATTTTTTATCACTTTAAAATTATATTAATATCAAATATCATATTTAACCTTATCTTGAAAAGCAATAGCAATGGATGTGTTTTCTAATGCCAATACAAATTCAAGTTAGATCTAGATTGGGTGAATATTTTTCTCTCATTCCCTTTCTTACCTTCTCGCTTTAACAGTGAAAAAAAGTTAATATCAGAAGCAAAGAGGCCACCGAAAAGCAACAACACGAAAGCAATGACCCAAAATAAATAAATAAATAAAACCCGAATTGACGGGCCAACACACACGTACATTCACTTGATCATCATCATCATCATCAGTATTCAGTAATCACTACTAATACTTTCTACTCAAAACTAGCCCCTTATCTACAGTACGCTCACATATATATATATATAAGCTACTGACAACAATATAATTCATTTATATATACTGTTAAAAATGCCTTTTTTTTTTTTTGCATCTTTCTTTTGTCTAAACTGTAGATCGTGGGTCTAGCTCTTTTTTATTTTCTACATATATGTTATTGGCTTTTGTGTCTTTAAAAGTAAAATAAACGGAAGAAAACCAAAGTCAACCTTACCTCATCATTTGGTCTTGGTTTCCTCTATCACCACCTCATTTCCCACTCTTTAATTTGTAACTATTTACTCATTATCTCTCTATATATCTTAATCTTCTATATAATTGCTTCTACTCTATCATTCAGTTCTTCACCATACATGGGAAGCATGAAGGTTCATCATCAGTTTGCACGTGGATTGTGGGAGCATGAATCACCTTCCCTCACGCTTGGCTGCAAACGCTTACGCCCTCTAGTTCCCAAGCTACAAAACCCCTCCAACTCCCAAAATCTTGCTATGACTACTACTAGTAGTAGTCATCATATTGCTTCTTTCGACCTCAAGAGCTTCATTCGACCAGACAGTGGCCCTAGAAAACCCGGATCTCCTCATCCCCAAAGCAAAGATCCTCCTCAGGTGCATGTTATTATTATATATATATATGGATATTCCATCATGAACTAGCCTTACTTCTATATATTATTATCATGTTATTGTATACAACAATTGACGTGACATGACAAAATACATATTCTTAATTGTGGAGTTAAAAAGTTTGTTACTGACACTTGTTTTGAAAAATAAACAATGCATAGCAGATGGCTGAGACTCATCCAGGAGGGACAAGGTGGAATCCAACGCAAGAACAGATCGGGATACTGGAAATGTTGTATAGAGGAGGAATGCGAACTCCTAATGCCCAACAAATAGAGCAAATCAGTGTTCAACTTGCCAAGTACGGCAAGATCGAAGGCAAGAATGTGTTTTATTGGTTCCAAAACCACAAAGCTCGAGAACGTCAGAAACAAAAGCGTAACAGTCTTGGTCTTAGCCACAGTCCCCGAACACCTCCCTCCCCAACACTACTTACTGGTGTCACTTTGGAATTCGACAATGCAGGGGTATATTTATTTAATTAATATCTTCCAATTTTTATAAAACATATGTTTTCTTTGTAAATTGGGTTAAAAACTTCATTAAACCCAACTGTTATATAAATAATGTATCACGTCAGTATTATTATACAATTGAATTAAATAATCCAAAATTGCAGGCAGCAGGAATAGTGGTGGAAAATAGTCCTAAAGAATTAGTGGAGAGTCCGTACAAGAGAAAGTGTAGGAGCTGGGAATTTGAACGCTTGGTAGAATTAGAGAGTAAATCATGTTCATCATCTTCTTCTTCTTCGTATTCTAGAGAAGAGGAGGAGCGGAACGGAGATAGAACTCTGGAGCTTTTCCCTTTGCACCCAGAAGGTAGATGATCATGAAGGACGAACAGACCAGGCGTGCCCTTTGGAAAAGATTTAAGTTGAAATTTCATTTAACTTTAACATTGACGATTTGCAGCTTTGTTTCCCAATGCGATCTGCTTTCATATGTGCTTTTTAGTACTACTGCGTCTTTCTCTTTCTTCTTTTCTTTCTTATTATTCTCTCGTTTCGGGAAAAGAAGAAAGAGCAAGTTGTCTCTATGTACCCGCCCTTTTCCATCACTGTACTACATACTCTTTATTCGAATATTGTTCTCTCCGTTGGATATTACTGTTTGCTTGCATTTATTTTCACTAGAGAGTAGATTCCAAACTTGCTGAATCAAAACTTTTAGGTTAAAAGTGACAACCTTTTAGGTTAGGCTATAAGATCACGAAGTCCACGCATCTACTCTTAATTTCCTAACCCTATTATTTATATATATATATATATATATTTACTGTAAATTAAACAAATCAAACAATGGACAAAATAATCTAATAAGTGTTATCTTAATAGATAATCATTTACAAACTAATATAATAAGTGTTATCTTATAGATGTCATTGTTATTGAAAAAATATTTAACATGATAAATTATTAATAAATAAATTTTTAATTATATGATAAAAAAGATAATTATGAGGAGATAATTATAATATTAAGATAATTTATTATAATAAGCAATGGTCATCAATAATATCTTAGCATCTATATATCTATTTATCCTATACAATTCACAATCTCATTGGATATCACACAAAAAAAACTTTAAAAAAGACCAAATACTATTATTTGATATTAAATGACATAACGAATATATGATTTAATAAGTGTAATTATTTATCCATAATAAGATATAATAAGTGTAGGTATTTATCCATAATAAGATATATGGTCAAAAGGCTTACGACTACAAAAGTATTGGTATGATTGGATCTAACAAAGCTATGATATCTTGAGGTGATTAAAGTTGTCGTCCATGAAATCTTCTTATAAACACTCCCTTATTTGTGATAATCCTTAAATTAGTTTAGGTTATTCGGGTCGTTTAATGCACAATCTGTTATGTATTTAAAAGATAACCCGTATATATATATATTCTTTAAATAAGGAGAATATAGAAATATATTTAAATATATTATTTCTTACTTCTCGTTATAAAATTATTAAAATAAAAATTTAAATTCTCTACAAACAATTATAATATAAAATATCTTCCTAAATTTCTTTTAATTTCTCTAAATTACAAGGAAAAAACACTATTTTTCTCTTAATATTAGTAATTATTTAAACATAACAGGCGTCAAAAGCTGTTATATTCTGTGTTTAATGGTGTGTTCTTTTTATTAGATGCATGTAAAATAGAGATACTAATTAATTATCAATATCGAGCAAAATACCAATTTATATGAAAGTCAAAAATTTTATTAACCAGGTACATGCAAATAAATATATGCATGTGTAATATTAAATGAATAAGTTTTTCACCATATGTATGATTTAGGTTAATGTAAAAGTTATTAATTGTTATAACATAGAATTTGATTAGGCGTGTGAGACATAATTTTAAGAATTTAACGATATTAAATATTCAACTAGTCAATCATTAATTCAAGAAATTATTCTAAATTTGTGATGTAAAATGTCTCTCATCAACTGCACCTTCGTTTGTTTTCTTTTCATTTTCCCTGATAATTAATTGCCTTTGGAATTATTGGAAAAGATACACTTCAAGACCACAATTTCAAAAGCCTTTTTTTAAAAAAAATTGTATTAAAAATTAAGCACTTAGAAGACTTTGATAAAGTGGGATATCATTTTGTGAATGGACATGTTTGAAATCATTGACATGTTGTTCACTTTTTCTAAATAATTTTAGTTAGTGTTTGGCGGGTCCAATTTGTTATCTATGCTAGTGAGATATGGAGGGAAAATATTAAAAACACACGTAACGACAATTTTAAATGTAAAGATCAAATGAAAGACTAAAGAGATTTTTTTAATACAATAATTTTATTATAAAAATATCATTAAATTTTATTTTATTATTTTTATATCATTAAATTATACAATTATTATAAAAATATAATTAATTTTTTACTATTTTCATACCACTAAATTTTATAAATATAACAAAAATATCATTGAAATACCTATAATTTATCATTAATTTATGTTAATTTATTGATATTGATAATATTTTATAAAATTTAATAATACGAAGATAACAAAAAAAATTTAATGATACTTTTTTAATAATTACAAAATTAAATGATGTAAAAATATCAAATTAAAATTCTATAATATTTTTATAATAATAAAAAAAATTATTTGTTAAGTAAAATTTAGAATACATAACTCTAAATTTATTAATATTATATCCAAACAAATAAACAAACTACTTGTATTATACTCACAATAAAAAAAGTAATTCACAAATTGAAAAGAAATACAAACACTCAAAAAGAAAGCTCTAAACTCATACTCAAACTAAGAATATAAAGACTTAATTGTTTTTGATGGGATGATTAAATCAAATACAAGGTAAGCTATTTATAGTCATCACCATGCAATCTACACCACACAAATATAAAATTAAAAAATAATTATAGCCACACAAATATTATTTACACACTTCTGTTTCTACATCCTCTAATCACCCTATTTATTTTTCTACATCCTTCAATCACTCAATTTATTTTCCTACATCCTTCAATCACTCAATTTATTTTCCTACATCCTTTAACCACTTCATTTATTAGGTTGGTGTTGAAAATCAACACTCTCCCTTAACACCAACTCTCATTATTTTTACTGTGTCAAGTTGACGGCGAAACATTTTAAACTTATCAATACTTTAGCTTTTTGTGAACAAGTTCGCAACTTGATCATCTGTCTTGATTTGCCTCATCTCAATTTCTTCTTACAAAACTTTTTCTCTGATAAAGTGGTAATGCACTTCAACATGCTTAGTTTTTGCATCAAAGACTAGATTCTCTATCAAAGAAATTGCCAATTGATTGTCATAGTAGAACAAAACTGCATAATCTATTGGTTGTTGTAGATTATTCATTAGTTGTAACCATGTACTCTCTTAAGCTGCCATTGTCGCTACTCGATACTCAACTTCGGTGGTTGATAATGATATTGTCGGTTGTCTCTTGCTATACTAAGAAATTATTCTGGAACCAAGTTTAAACACATACTCGGTTATTGATCTCCTGGTGTCACGATCTCTTGCATAATCAACATCGTAGTAACCAATTAACTTGTCGTTTCCACCTTTCTTGTACAAAAGACCATAGTCAATTGTATTTTTCACATATCTCAATATTCGTCGAATTGCTTCCAAATGAGACTTTTTTTGGATTTTTCATGTACCAACTCATTACACTAACTGCATAAGAAATGTCAGGTTGAGTTAAGGTTAAGTAGATCAATCTGCTTACCAATTTTTGATACATTGTCGCATCTTCCAAATCTTTTCCTTCATGTGCACACATTTTGGCATTTGGTTCCATTGGCATCGAAATTGGTTTGCATTCAAGCATTCTGAACCTCTTCATCAAATATTTGGAATATTTTTGTTGACAAAGAAATATTTCTTCTTATGTGCAGTCAACCTCTAGACCAAGGAAGTGTTTGAGTTGTCCAAGTTTCTTCATCTAGAAATGTATTGATAAATTCTCCTTTGTTCGAAGAGTTTCTGGCTCATCATCACCAATTCTGATTAAATCATCTATGTACACTAGCACGATTGCTAGCTTTCTTTCATTGGGTTTTACAAACAAGTTAGAATCTGCAAGTGTTATTGAATAACCACTTTGTGTTAAAAATTCAACAATCTTACCATACTATGCCCTAGGTGCCTATTTTAATCTATAAAGTGCTTTTCGTAGCTTACACACATATTCAGATTGATCTTAGCTCTGAAAATCCATTGGTTGGATCATATAGATCTCTCAATCCGACTCTCTATGAAGAAAAGCATTCTTCACATCCATCTACCATAAATTCTAGTCTTTGTTGGCTACAAGTGCAAGTAAGATTCATATAAATGTAAGTTTTGTCATCGGACTAAACATTTCATCATAGTCTAGTACGTACTGTTGAGAGAAACCATGAGCTACCAATCGTGCTTGATATCTCTCAATTGACCCATTTGGATGATGTTTTATCTTGTAAATCCACTTATAGGATATGGGTTTCACATCTCCTTGTTTTCGTACCATATCCTAAGTTTGATTTTGCTGTTCTTTCATAGTTGTCATTCACTGAGATCTTTGTGATGCTTCTACGAACATCTCAGGTTCTAATGCTTCTTCAACTATGGCTACATTGACATATTTGAGATTTGGTTTTGTGTTCTTGTTGACCTACGGAGTTGAGATTGTGGAATTGATTCTTTCATTTCATTAGGCTCACCTTCTTCATTTAGTTGTTGATATATGCCAGTTTACCAAGGATTCTAAGTTACTCTTTGTTCGGTGTCATAATCGTTTAGATCTTTGGATTCATCTAAACTTGGTTGGAGTTGAATAGGATGCTCCCTCATCTTTTGTTGTAGCTTGTCTCCAAATTCCCTCATGTTTGGCAATGCCTCATTCTTTGAGGATCACCAAGAAGATGTTTCATCAAACATCACATCTCGTGAAGTGTAACATCTTCTACTTGTTGGATTGTAACATTTTCACCTCTTTCTCTGGCTGTCGTATCCCACAAAGATACATCTAATAGTTTTCTTGTCAAACTTGCTCCGTAAATGATCAAGAACAAATACATAACATACACAACCAAATACTCAAAAGTAGTTAACTGTAGGTTTCATGTTCCATTGTTTCTCAAAGGGTTAAACAAATCCTAACCTTGGTTGAGGAAGTCTGTTGATCACAATAGTTGCAGTCCTCATCGCTTTAGCCCAAAATCTCCCAAGTACATTATTTTCATGTAGCATACTTTGAAAAATTTCTGCAAGATGCTGATTCTTTCTCTCCGTTACACCATTTTGTTGTGGCGTGTTGGCATAAGTGTACTGATGACGTATTCGACATTCCCTTAGGTATTGAGAGAACTCGCTGAACTATATTATTTGTCGTTGTTTGTACTTAAGCAACAGATCTTCTTTCCTACTTCTTCTTCAGTTGACTCTCTGAACTCTTTAATAAAGAAAACCCACACATACATTAAGAATTCATCAATGAATGTCACCATGTATCGTATATTACCAATTGATGGTTGCTTAACAGGCCCAAATACATCAAAGTGAACTAACTCTAATGGTTCTTTTGCTTTAAACTTTGATTCCTCATATGGCAATTAGTGAGCTTTACCATACTAGCATCCTGCACAAACCATGTATGTTCGCACGTCTAGTTGAGGAAACCCTTTAAGTATCGACTTCTTTACCGTCACACTTAGCTTGTAATAATTAACATGACCTAACCGCATATGTCATAGATCTACTATCTCATTTCTTATTGTCCTGTCTACATATGTAGATTCTATTGACATTATCTAGTCGTTGCCCCTCAATTGTAGGTGTTTCTAAGATTTTGAGATCACTATACATCTTCACGTCTCGGGTACCGAACAAGACATAATGACATTATGATATCAATTGAGCCACATATAGCAATTTTTTCTTCATTTTTGGGACATAATAAACATCTTGAAGTGATACCTGGTTAGTATTATATCGAGGTGTAACTATCTTCTTATCGATGTGGGCTATCGGTAATCTTGAGTTCTCAACTGTCACCACTACACGACCTCCCTTGTACTCATACATGCTTTCCAACTTCTGTTTATCACTCGTCATATGATTTGAGCAGCCTGAATCTATGATCCAGTCATTCTTGTGGTCAATCTATTTTGATGTTGTCAGCGTAAGAGCTAATTCTTCTTTCTCTATAGCGAATAATGTTTCGGCATACCAACAATCTTTGTTATGCTTCTTAGAATTGGAAGTAGTTGTATTACTTTCAATAAGTTTTTTCTTACTCTAACAATCTTTTACCATATGACCCATCTTCCCGTAGTTGTAACATTCACCATCAAATATTCTATTGTTACTACAATTCTCTGAAGCTCTTTTTAGACGAAAGCCTCTCTTTCCTTGAGTAATTTTTCATCTATCGCCATCCTTATTAGATCCACTACCATTGTACCGCTTAAAAGTGCCTCTACTTTTGCTGGTGTTGTGTGCTTCTTCCTCACCCTTCAGCGAGACTCCTCACCCTTAACCGGCCCACAAATTCTCAAACTTAACAAACGATGGTTGTGTCGGTCATCCTTGTATAGTAGTAATAAACCCTCGATATTCAGATCTCAAACCATGGATAGTTAATCTTTTTATCATAGTTTCCTCAATAGGAGCTTTCGAATCTAATTTTGAAATTTCGCCGCATAACGATCTTACCTTGTGAAAGTACTAGAAAATTATCAAGTCACATTGCGCCACCGATAGCAACTTGTTCTCGAAAAGTTGCTGTCTTATATCATTCTTCTTTTAAAAGAGTGTAATAAGATTGTCCCATGCTTCCTTCGGTGTCTTGGCATCCCAAATTTACTCCAACATTTTTTCTTCAACTGTGGTCTTTAAAGCAAACATCGTTTTACCTGCTTTAATTTTCCACTTTCGCAAGATGTTGTTTGCATCTTCTGTTGTTGGTTGTGTAAATTCATCACCACCAAGAACCTCCCACAAGTCTTGACCTTATAGGTAAGACTTCATACATGTTACCCATGTGTTATAGTTTTTGTTGTTGAGCTTCTTAATTCCTCCAACTACTTGAAGATTACCCATCTTATTGGCAAGACTTCGACTATACCGAACAAGCTTTAAATAATAAACTTGTAGAGTACCAAACTCCTCACGACTCAAGATAGGTCCACTAAGAACGATCATTGACCATCCTGCTCTGATACCAATTGTTGAGTAAAATTTAGAATACATAACTCTAAATTTACTAATATTGGATCTAAACGAATAAACAAACTACTTATATTACACCCACAATAAAAGACACTATAAACACCTTTCAAAAACAACTCACAAATTGAAAAGAAATACAAACACTCAAAGAGAAAGCTCTCAACTCACATGCAAACTAAGAATATAAAGACTTATTTGTTTTTGATAGGATGATTAAACCAAATACAAGTTAGGCTATTTATAGTCATCACCGTGCAATCTACACCACACAAATATAAAACTAAGAAATAATTTTAGCTACACAAATATTATCTACACATTTCCCTTTTTTACATCATTCAACCACCTTATTTATTTTCTTACATCCTTCAACCATTCCATTTATTTTCCTACATTCTTCGATCACACTATTTACTTTTCTACAACCTTCAACCACTTTATTTATTGGGTTGATGTTTATTTTCAACACTATTTACTATACTTAAATATGAAATAATTAATAATGAGATATATTCCTTCTTATCCTTTAAAATTTTAATGGAATATTCATTTGATTTTCTAAGCCTTGCAATCGGTGGTGTGGTGAGGAAAAAATTTTAGACATTTAGATTATGCATAAAGTATATTAAATATTAAATATAAAATCCAAAAATTAGAGACAATAGGTTATAACTTAACAACACGAAGCTCATTTAAACATGTTGAAATTTTAGAGTTCAAATCTTATTTACGTGTCTAAGAGTTTTTTTAAAATTAGATTTCATTTATTCAAATAAAAAATACATGAATAATTAAAATAATAAAATGAAAATATGTCAAATTATTTTGCATTAAAAATTAAGTTCAATTGTAAAAAGAGTAATCACTTCTTAATCTTCAAATATTATAAAAAATAAGTTGTAATTTTTTCCTACACAATGAATGTGTAACATGATAATTTAGTGAGATTATTTTCACAAGTTTGATACATTAATCACATTTATTAAAATTAATAAATTTTAGTCATATTACTATTATATTTTGAACATTTTAGTCATTTCTTGTTAATTCTTTTTTAAGGATAATTTTTGTTACAAAAACTTAAGTTAAATTAAAATAAATTTTACTTGTCGAGATCTTGCAAGCACCCGATGAAACTATGTAGAGACAAGAAGGGACACTAATCCCGCTTTACTTTTGATAACGTGTATTTTAGGTCTAATATTTATATAATAATAAATAAATTACGTACATAAAATATGTATGTGTTCCTCTGAAACTTCATTTTTAAGGGTTTATAACTTAAAAATACACTAAAAACTCAATTATTTGAACATATTTAAACTCAAATGAGATATATATATATATATATATATATATATATATATATATATTTGATAAAAATAAATAGTAGCTAAAAATCAAGTAATATTATTTTTTACTATTTATATGGTGCACCTTATGAATTAAATTTTATATTTGCCACTGCCTGCAAGTAAATGTTTGAAGATAAAAATATTTCAAAAAAAATTTAAAAAGTAGAAAATAAAATAAATTAAAGTTATCAAAATTTACCTAAAATAATAAAGTGTCTACAAATATAAAATAATGCGATTAAAGTGGTTTTAGTACAATTTTTTTAATCATTTACTTTTAAATTTTATTAAAGATAAAGAAAAGAATATGACTTATATGTGAGCTAGAAACTAATAAGTTTTGGATAAAATGTTGATCGAGACTTAAGTTCGTTATAACCTCTAACGTGGCTCTGTTACTACGTTCAATGAGCTTTAATTAGGAGAAATTATTCATTGTTCTTAGATTATGTGATAATGTGGTACTACATGTCAATAAAATTTAAGATTAATGTAACTTTTTCTTTGAAAAATAAATATCAAATTAGAGATGGAGATATAAATTAATCTGAGTGATGAGGAATATATTCCAAAAATAATTAATAACACTTTTTTAATTAGTTCAAATGTACTTCATGTTTTGATCTTACTTGATTATATATAATTTCTACCTTCACACCTTTTCATTTGATTTTTTACTTGAGTTTACTTGCTTGGTCATTTACTCAATCATTCTATGAAAATCAAGCTCTTCAAACCTTACTAATTTAGGCCATGTTGGGTGTAAATTAACCTATGTTATGTGTCATAATATGAAAGGTTTTAGTTAATAAATAACTCACAGACCAATTCAGTATATATTGAGTTAGTAGATAAGCATCATTATGAGATAAATATCTAATTGGATAAATGACTAATAAATAGACTCCTAATAATCCAATAAAGAGATAATTATAGAAAAATAACTCCAACATTTAGATAAATATATCACATTAAGTAAGGATTATCATTATGTAGTATCGTTTCCTAAATATTCAACATGTGCACTTCATACAACATCTCAAACCTCATAATATAACTTGACAAGAGACAAATATTACAATACATAATCTCTCTCTAATTATAAGAAGAGATGTTGGTTTCGTCATTTCTCATCAATTACCTATATCTACTTAAGCATCGGAGGGTCAAAAGCCGCCACATCCAGTGATGATCTGAGGTTCTAAGGTTGTATTCTTTATTCTCAAGTTCATGTTAATGATAAGTGCAATCAATCATCAATATTAACAAAAATTAATCAACAGGTCATGTTTGATAAACATTTTTTACTTTTAATTTCTAATTCCTCATTTTTGGAATTCAATTTTCAATTCCAAAATTATATGAAAAAAATAAAAATTTGACAATAAATTTATAGTTTCAATTTTGGAAAATGTAAATTGAAATTTGGATATTGGTTGATTGATAACCAATTCTTAATCTTCAATTTTCAACATTGATTGTTATTTTAATTTCAATTTATAATTCTTTAATTTTGGAATTGAATTTATAATTCTAGAATTTTGGAAAGAAAAAAAAATTGTTTGTTAATTAATTTAGATTCAATTTTAAAAATTGGATATATATAACTTATTTATAATTTTTAATCTTTGAAATTCAATTTTAAACTTATTATTGATAAAAAAAATTATTAAATTTTGATTATGTAATGATACATATGATTGATTATAGTTAGGTTCTTAATGTTTAATTTCATTAATTAAAAAATAGATATTTGATTATAAAAGTGATTTTTTTTTATTTTTAAAATTTGAAGAAATTTTAAATTTTGATTTCAAAATTTATAAAATAGAAATTAAAATGAGTTATAAACATAATTAATTTCAAATTTTAAAATTTGAAATCGAGAATTATGAATGAAAATGGTTATCAAATAAGCCATAAGTTCTAAAATTTAATTCTAAACTTATTTTTTATAGATTTTCATTAAATTTTGTCTTTTAAATATTTTTGAGTATGAATGAGTTATTAATTTTTAGTATATAGAAATACAAAAAATTCATTTCAAAAATGACTTTTTTTAAATTTAAAAATTGACAAATTCTAAAACTAAATTTCAAAATATAAAAAAATATAAAAATTAAAATAAGTTATAAAACTTATATAAGTTTAAATTTTATAAAATTTGAAAATTGAAAAGAGAACAAGTATTTCAAATGAATCATCACAGGCATTTCAAAGAAATGTAAATTGATATTTTAAAAATTCAAACAAATAAATGAACAAGTATTATCTGATTCTATTCTCACTAATGGAACAAGCTTGTGAACTATTTACCTAGCTTGTTAATTCTATTATTTATTTTTTATTTCGAGCTTGCATGGTTGTAAATTTGAACCTGAAAAACTCTTTGAGCAATTGGATTTTTTTTTTTTTTTGTGTGTGTGTGTCTTAAGGAAGTTTAAATTTTTTTAGGTTGAAGTAGTAGCTGGGAGGATTTTGGTGGTCCTACGTTTTAGGAATTTGTCGATTAAGGAGGGGTGAATGGAATGGGGGTTTGGGCAAGGTGTCCTTTTGTCTCACCTGACTGATCGACACGTGTTAACTTTATTTTTTTAATACCAATTCCAATTGAAATCTAAATATTGTCATTGTTTTTTATTAATTTTTTTTTCAAATAAACACAATATTTTTTATTGTTTTTGTCATGTTATAAGTCCAAAATTATTCTAATACCCAACTCTAATTCAAATTAAAATTTTAAATTTATACGTAATTAAAAATATAAAGTAACAAGTTAATAAAAAATTAAACATATATATTAAGGTTACATTTTTATTTGCAGAATAAAAAAGTAATGGAAATGATATTAGTAAAAAAATTAAATATAAAGAAAAAAATATTATCGTAATGTTTATTTTGATCACTGAAATAAAAAAAATCAATTTACCTAGAACGTAATATTATATACTAACTTTTGTTTTGAGAATTGTTAATATATTAGAGTTTTTGGAAAAATATTAGAGAGCAAACAAATTTAAATTTCTATAATTGATACTAAGAAAATATATATAGATACATAATAAAATAGGTGTCATTATTATAATAATAACGCTGTATTCAAAATATCAAAACTAAAAATATCAAAACTAATTTATATATATGACAAAATTACAAAGAATAACAAAATCGTTATATACACGTTGTTATTTATAGGCATACATAAAATGTATGCTAGATAACATATCAGGTCTTGTTCATCTGATCATATGTTATTGGATTTATTCGAGAATATCTATAAGAGTTAAAATGAATGTCTTCAAGCGCCATATTGTTTATATCCGAATTACTAAACATAAATATCATATTGATCATATAAACGAGGTATAAATACCAAAAATCAACTCTCCTGTTATTTTGAGAAGTTGAATATCTAATTAAGATAACATAATACTTTTGCATGAACTTAACGACTCCAACCTCTCTCGCAAGTTTGGACTTTTAGATTCTCTTGAATGATTCTAATGAATCTCCTTAGAAATGTCAATGTTGTTAGATTGCTTGCTTCAAACTTCAAGGATCCTAAAATATCTAACTCCATCTTCCTGACTTCTTATGTGGTGTACATATTATCTATAATAACAAAAGTCTACCATGTGAATAGGGGTAGTCTTTTCATACTTTGAGGCAACTAACATTCGAAGAAACACCCAGCTAATATAACTTATGCCGATTCAAAATATTCAGAGAGGAATTTAACAATTTAAGTGACAGAGAGGTAAAGAGTCAGAAATGAGCTTGTATTCTTCTACATCATCTACTAATCAATAATAACTTCTCTTATATTAGAAGTAACATCTATCTGAACTTTCTCGATGTAATCACGTAAAGGTCTTCAAAATTATTTGGGTTTGCCTCATAAAACTTCGATCACTTGGCTTCATAATTCACCCAAAGAAGATAAATCTGCAAATTAAGAAAATTAGCCCATTCCAACGAATTTCAACTCATAATATTCTTGAGAGTATCAAATTTTAGGCTACTTTCAAGTCTTCTCAACCCATTCGAAGGTAATTTCCACCACCTTAATTAAATTCTATTTTGATTAGGAACTCGTAACAGAATGGTTGTCCACTCGACCTCCTAACACAAGTTGAACCAATTAAGATGGTTTCGGTGTCCTATAGAACTGAGGGAAATCCTCCCTCAAATCAGCTAGAGTCTATGAGTGCACAAACAGCTCGTAAGGAAATGAGTACAAATAGGGTGGGCCCCAATCCATCTGTACTCCATCAATATCAGGTCAAGGTACCAGAGATTTAGATGTAAATTTTCATCTTATTGCAAACATTTTGTACGCAAAGTTGACTGTTCATTTACTGTATGCTTAATCCACAGTGGTCAAAGTTGAGGTTTGCCAACTATGCTTTGAACTAGAAAGTGCATGATCAAAACAACTACGTGGATCAATATCCAAAGGTCGTTGAGGAAAAAGAAGATTTAACATTTATAGACTGTAAATTCTCTTAGATAACGACCTATCAAACTGTATGAACAAATTGAAGTTGGCTCATGTTGCAATTATCGAGCAACTTAAGACTGTCAGTCAAATGACAGAAAATGCCTATGAATTCCAAAATTTGGTGATCCGTGTAGGAAAAATTGGAAGATCGGGATTAATTGATAGGGTAGCTAAAGGTGGATTATATCAAGGGTTACCGCCAAGGTGTGACATTTGCTTTTCAAGGGATGCGGACTTAAGCTAAAAAACTGGATGTCTCTGTGGGTTATCGCATTGTCTTTTCATAAGACTAGAGACATATAATGATGAAATTAAATCCAACTATTACATGTGTTTTTTAAAAAGGGGATTTACTTTTATGAACTTAGAACCCTTTATTAGAATGGGATCCATTTGAATACCTTTTTTCGTAATTAGCGGTTATTGCATTAGCTTTTCACATGATAAGAAACTTATAAGGGTAAAATTGAATACATTGTTTGAATGTGTTTTCCCAAATAGGGGGTTTATTTTTGTGAATTCAAAACCTTTTCTTAAAATGGACATTACGTCTCTTATACTCGTATCTCTAATGGGGGTTCATTTGACCATCTTATTCCATACTTGGGTTATCACTTGTTTTTCACGAGATCAATTTTTGAATAGTGAATTTTATTCATTAGGCTTGGAATTTGTACACATGCCTATTACGCCTGTATCACAAGTGGAAGGGAGCATTTCACCTTCTCACTTCAAATAGGGAATATATATAGTTCCTCAAGTTTTGAAAATTTTATAGGTGTTATCAATCTAAGTTAACTACTTGTTTTTATTTGGCATAATATAAGGATCAAAAGCATAACTAAAATTAATCGATCATATTTTATTTTTAGAGTTAATCTTCTAACTTTGGCATCAATCCTTACCATCCTTAACTATCTTCCTTGTTTTCCTAAAAAACTTTACATTGTGAGGTGTCATAGGTTATACGTGGGGAAGTGCATTGAAGACTTTCTTTACTCTTAAGGATATTCTCTCGTAAAGTTGGCACCCTTGATTAGGTCTCGGTGCACATTTTTTCTCATTCTATCTGACTTGATCTCCATATCCTTTTTAAGGGAGAATCTTTAAATATGGCCTCTAAGGATTAGGGTGTTGAATTCCTTACAACTCTTTATTTGTAATGCCTCAATTGATAAGATGTACTACATTGATAGGAGGTACCTCACTCATAAAAGGTACCTTGTTGATTGGAAGTTGATGTACAAAATCGGCATCGAGTTAACAATATCGATTTTACAGATACTTTGGTTTTATATTTATAAGCACGAATCATTTTATAGAAAATGACAAGTATACTTCTAAGGTCCAAAATCGATCTAAGGAAGGAATATATGTGTTTTTAATTTATTATTCAAACTTTTAAAAATGAAATTAAATCCTAAACATTTTGTAACGATATTTTGAATTTTTTTGTTTCCTAATCTAAAAAAAATAAACATAGATATGAATTCAATAAACAATTATGTAAATTTTAATAATTCATAACAGTGGAGTATTTATGAATATAATAATTAAGTTAAAAGCGTTTGTTCATATTATTTAGGTTATTAAAGATGTAAATTGATATTTATTGATTCTTTCATTTTTTATATGAATACCATCTTTGATGGGGTTAGATATTATTTGTTAATTAAACAAATCAATTAACACCTATGAGTGTGGTCGATAATTAATTTAATTCATTCATTTTTTTTAAAAGATTGAAAATGAACCATTTAAACGCCACATTTGATAGGGTTAGACATTTTAAACTTTATTCAATGTATCTAAATTAAATCTAAGAATTTAATTATCCGAGTACTAACTTTTAACTTTTAAAATCATTATTGAAAATATGTTATTAATACATTTTTAAATAATAGTTCGTATAAAAACTTTTGAAATAGAGTTTCACTCTAACTACCGGGCGATTGTATCAATAAATAAAAGAGCACTATTCTAAATCACACTGGATAATTAAACTTTAAAATCTAATTTTTAGATTTATGTTTGCAATGAAAAATAATATATTTCTCTCTAACATCCTTAATATAAAATATTGAATAAAAACAAAATCAATTTATTTTATAAAAATATTTTACCTATTCAATATTTCACAAGCATGACAACTTTATTATTATATCATATTTACAAACATTTAGTCATGTTAAAATTAGTCACATAATTAAATATAATATATAAGAATAATACATAAAAATAACTGTAAATAATTCATTTTAAAATTATACCTCAATAGAATCCTTACAGAACTTTGATGATAATTCTATTTTTGAAAAACCTCCAAACGAATTTGCATTTCTATTTATTGAATCAAAAACTAGAAATTTACAAAAATATAACTAGTTTCTATAAAAAAGAAAATAACTTTAAAACGAAAAAAAATTAGGAAATCTTTATATAGAGAAAAGTTAGAGAAAGAGAAAAGAGTTAGGATTTTTAGGAATGATTTTTACAATGAAGGATAAAGTTCTTTTAAAGGTGAGAAAAAAGGTAAAAAAAAGTGAAAAAATATCTTGAAAATGAGTGTTGGACGTGTTTTGGACAAGCTGGCACGTATGTGGGTAGAGATACGTGCGGTTGGGCGTAGGACTCGGTAGGTGTGCGTGGACAGGGGCATGGATATTGACATGGCGTACACAAGCGCCGACATATTAGATCATTTTTTACCATTTTAACCAATTTTTTTTAATTTTTTTGACTTTTTTAAATTTTTTTCTCAACATATTTGTGATGTATTGTCTAAGTATTTTTTTTCGTGTATTTAAATTATTTTTGAAACGACAATACCTGAAAAACAATAAAAATACCTATGATTCTAAAAAGATAAATTTACATAAAATATGATAAAATTAAAAAAATATAAATCTATTTAATCAATTAAAGTTTATTAAATTATGGTAATTTTAGTGATTTTTAAGCACTCATCATAAGTGCCTTGATGATAAGAGGTATTTCGTTGGTAAAAGGTAACTCGTTAATAAAAGGTAACTTGCTAATAGGAGGTATTTCGTTAGTAAGAAGTATCTTGTTGGTAAGAGGTACCTTGTTGATAAGAGGTACCTTGTTGGTAAGAGGTACCTTGTTGATAAGAGGTACCTTGTTGGTAAGAAGTATCTTGTTAATAAGATGTGCCTCGTTGATAAGAGGTATCTCGTTGGTAAGAGATAACTCATTAATAAGAGATAACTTGTTGATAAAAGATACCTTATTGGTATGAGGTAACTAGTTAATAAGAGGTACCTTATTGATAAGATGTACCTCGTTAATAAGATGTGCCTTGTTGATAAGAGATACCTCGTTGATTGAAGGTATTTTGTTGATAAGAGGTACATTTTGATAAAAGGTATTTCGTCTATAAGAGGTATATTATTGATAAGAGATAACTCGTTGATAAAAGGTATCTTGTGATAAAAGGTACTTCATTGGTAGGAGGCAACTCCTTAATAAGAGGTACCTAGTTGATAAGAGATACCTTGTTAGTAGAAGGTAACTAGTTCATAAGAGGTACCTCGTTGGTAGGAGGTAACACGTTGATAAGAGGTATCTCATTGGTGTAAGGTAACTCATTGATAATAGATACCTCGTTAATAAAAGGTACCTTGTTTATAGGAGGTACCTACTTGATGAGAGATATCTCATTAATATGAGGTACATTATTGATAAGAGGTACCTTGTTAATAAAATGTGACTTGTTAATAAGATATATCTCGTTGGTAGGAGGTAACTCATTAATAAGAGATACCTCGTTGATAAAATGTATCTTGTTGATAAGAAGTACCTTGTTAATAGGAGGTAACTTATTGATAAGAAATACCTTATTGGTAAGAAGTATCTCATTAATAAGGGGAACTTTGTTGATAAAAAGTATTGTTGGTAGAAGGTAACTTATTAATAAGAGGTATCTCGTTGATTGATTTGTAGGTGTGAGTTCTCCATATGTGAGTCTTGGTCCTTCACGATGATGCCTTATTAGTTTACAAGAAAGTGTTTGTTGAATTAGAAACATATGAGATTATCTTTCTAACCTTTGATATCCTAACTTATAGGCTTGTGGTTGAATGAAGTTGTACTCCAATCTAGGATGTGGTGTGAAATGAGCTACATAGTAAGGTATATGTTCATCGAGGTCACTTCCAGGAACTTGATACATGAGATGGTTCTAAATGTTGTTTCTCCTTAAATCAGAGATTGTATAGTGGTTGGTCATATTGATATGAATGGATTTCCTTATAACATGGGTTAATTCACCTTAGATATGAAATGTAAGGTCTCAAATTATAATTAAAAATTAGAAAGATTTAAATCCCCACAGTGAGCATCGATTATTTAAAGAATTTATAGTCTGTTAGGGTTTCTAGAGAGATATTAGAGAGAAATAAAATTTAGATCCTTTGGTATTGATACTAAGGGATATATATAGATACATAATAAGGTAGGTGTCAATATTACAATGGTTGATACTTTGTTCGAAATGTTAGAATTAACTTACATATAATAAAATTATAAAGAGTGACTAGGTCGTTATATACAGACTATTGTTTCTAGATCGCACAAGATAAATGCTATATAACAGACCGGATCTTGTTCATCAAGTCATGTGCCTTATGTTGTATGTTATTGGGTCTATTGAGAACCTCCATAAGACCTGGAATGACCACCTCTAAACACCAAGTTGCTTACATACAAGCTACTAAACATGAACACCATATTAACCATATCAACGAGGTGTCTTAGGTTGTTAGAGTTTTGTATCTATTACTTGGATATACCAAGCAACCTTAATACCGTATGTTTAATGAAATTTAAATAATGTAATTTATTTGTTGTTTTCTTTGTTAAAAAGAATATGTTATTAGAAATTATTATTTTTTAAAATAATTATTACTTAAAAATATTATTTAATCTCGAATAAAAGTTAAAAACAAGAAAAAAAATTTAATAATTTTTTTTACATTATTTGTAAAATAACACACAAATATTAATATATAGTTGCAGAAAGCTATTGTTGATTTACTATATCACCATCGAATTTTACATAATCAAAATCAAAAAAAGATTTAAGGTTTAAGGGTTAGAAGTTTTGAGAATTTATGATTTTATGATTTTATGATTTTATGATTTTATGATTTTTTGAGTTTAGAATTTAACGTAAAATTAAAATAATATATTTTTATACAATAAGAATTGAATGAAATAACAACTTCTAAAGTGGATGGTGGAATAATAATTTCATATTTTAGTAAATTTTTCATTATATTTTATGTCCTTAACACAACAAAACGTATGAATGTGTGGAAACAATTTCATTAATAATTTCATTCATTACAACCAAACGTGACAAAGTAAACTAAAATTTTAATAGGAAATATAACATTTTACTTATTATTTTTGAAAGAAAAAAATCAATATATTCATATCCATTCTTTGTTGTTAATTTTTTCAATAAATTTAAAAGATTAAAATGTATTATTAATATTCAAATTTTAATTAAATTTATATATAAATTTTAACATTTTTAAAACATATTATTAGGTGTTCAAATTTTTAAAGTTATTGATATTTTAAATTTTAAAATTTTATCCATAAGTTTTCGCTTAGTTATTAAAATATTTATTTATAAATAAATAAATTAAGATCTATGTGTAAAATTTTAAAAAAATATATAAATTTACTTAAAATTTAAAAATTAATCCATCCCCAAACAAAATTTTATTAGTATTATATCAATAGATTAATTTCCATGATTTTTCTTCCCTTCTTATTACTTGCGGCAAGCCGGCAACAGGGGGATTAAAACGTTTCGCTAGTCATTGTCCATTTTTTTGTTTGTTTGTTTATGTAATCGTGTTTTGCAAATTGTTAAGTTAATATCAATGCTGGGTAGAAAAAAAAAGTTAATAGCAATGTTTTATTTGTAGATATATTAAAGTTTTAAATTATTAATCAAGTTTACCTGGTTTATATTGTTATCTTATGTTATTATAGTTAAACAAAAGTTTTGATTATAAATTATATAAGTACGTTGTATTATAAAAATAAATAAATAGTATGATTTTACAATGTTTATAATTTCAATAAAAAATATTATAAAAACATATTTTATAAATTATTTAAATGATATTATATTACTAATAACTTTAATTTGACATATAATAATTACTTAGTTAAGATAATTTTTTTATAAAAAATAAATAATTAAAAATTTTAAACTAATAATTATTAATATTTTAGTTATTAATAATTTATTATTTAATTAATAAAAATAAAACTTAAAATAATTAACTGTCTAAATGTATTAAAATAAATTACATAGCATTTAAAAATATAAAAAATATCTTCAAACGAAATATATTTAAATAGAAAAATAAAAATGGAATGTATAAAATATAAGAAAATAAATATAATAACATTCTCACGAAGCTTAGAAATTTTGGAAATAAATAAAATACATATATTTTACTTACTAACATAAATAAATATTTAATATAATATTTAAAGTAAAGTAAATTATTTATAAACTATGGTGAGTATATATTATTTTTTATTTTTTGCAAAATATAAACTCTAATTTTTTTAATTTTTTTTATAATAATTGTATATTTAAAAATATTTTCAGATTATAAGAATTATATTTATAAAAATATTAAAAAATATTAAATACATAATTTATTTATTTTATATTTATCTTATAAAATATTAACCATATATATAATTTTATAAAAATGATAAATTTTTTAAAATAAAAAATGATATATAAATAAATATATATAATAATAAGATAATTAAATAATCAACGACTATAATTTATTATATTTATATATTGAAATTTATAAAATAAGAGAGATAAAACAAATCTTTAATTTTAAAATATTAAAGTATAAAAGTTTTGATATTAATTTTATCTTGATAAATTTAGTAATTGTTTTAATTATTATAACATTAATATTTTCTTATTTTTTATGATATATTAATTTTAAATATAGAAATTATTTTTTTATAAAATAATATATCCTTTAAAACTTTAACTATAAAAATAATTCATATATTTTTATAATAAAAAATTAACTAATATATTATAAATTAAATATTAATAAAATTTAATTATAATTAATTAAACTTATTTAATTATTAATATTAAACCTGAGTTGATTTAAATTATTTAATATTAAAATTATTTTAAATATAATATTATTGATTCTTATTTTCATTATGATAAGATTTAGGGTATTATTTATATCTATTTTTTATTTTTTAAATTTCTTTAAGAATAATTAAAAAATATAAATAAATATTCATAACAAAAAATAAATTTATATTTTAGTTATAATAAATTATTAATATATAAATTTTAATTAAATTTATAGATAGGTTTTTAAATTTTTTAAATTTTATATATAAATTTTTAAATTTTTAAATTTTACGATTTAATATTTAATTTTTTTTATATAAATTATAATTTGATTATTAAAATATATATATATATATATATGAATTAAAAATTTATATTTTAGGTATAAAATTTTAATAATTAATTAATAATTTATATTTAAAATTTAAATTTTTTTATAATAAATAAATTTTTATATTTTAAGATTTTAAATTTTTATGTATAAATTTAATTAAATTTTATCGGAGTATTATATCAATTAATCTTGAATTTTACATTTAATTCTCTCATTTTAAATAGCAGTTGACGGACAAAACGGGAACAAAACTGGAAATGTGACTTGCCAGCTGGAGGTATCATAGAAAAGATCGAACGGCCGACAGTTTACGTTGGGAAAAGAACTAGGGTTTGCGCGAAAGATCCGATTGATTGCGTATATAAGCCGCACAGTTACGTAATACCAGTGCGGTGCAGTTCCATTCTGCGCTCCCACCCTCTATCCCCTTCTCTCTCTATCTCTAGCAAAAAATAAAAAAATAAAAAACCAGAAAATAAAAAAAAAAGTGGGGAGAAACCTTTCTGTTTTCACTGTGTACTTCGTCTTTCGTCTGGAAGTTTTCGGATTTCCGGCGATATATCCCCGTTACGCTCTTCGAGTTCTTCGTACTTCGTATTTTTCCCAGAAAACCGAAACTTTTGCAGTGAAAGTTTTTGGAGTCGGTCTGTCAATTTGAGTCCTTAGGGTTTCAATTATCAGTATCAATTTTAGTTTATTCCCTTTTTTAGTGAGGAATACCAAAAAGAAGGAACTTCTAATTTTTAGGGATTTGTGAGATGGCGCAGATTCAGTTACAGCATCAGGTTGCTCCGAATGGCGTGACTTACGGCCATTCCGTTACGACGTCTTTGTACGTAGGAGATCTTGACTACAATGTTACCGATGCTCAGCTTTACGATCTGTTCAACCAGGTCGGTCAGGTTGTATCTGTTCGTGTCTGCAGGGACTTGACTACTCGCCGGTCCCTTGGCTATGGCTATGTCAACTACAACAACCCCCAGGATGGTTAGTATTCTCCTTTCTGGGAAACTATATATTTGTTTTGTTATATGTGTCCATTCTGTTGGTAAGTTCTGAATGTTATATGATTATACTGGTGATCACTGTTTGCATTTGATGTGTATGTGTTCCGTGGCGAATTTTTCATATTCGATGATATCCCTCCAATCTAGCTATTCCACTGACCCTTGTAAAGAAAATATAAAAACATATAATCATTTATGTAGTATGAAAAATGAATATATGTTTTTTTAATGAGGGCATTAAAATGAAACTCCATGTATGAGCGGATATGTCATACAATTAAACCAAATGATATTCCTCTTATCATTTGTTGTGTTTTAGTTTGAACACACAGTGTGTTTTTTACTGATGCAGCCGCAAGGGCATTGGACGTGTTGAACTTCACTCCATTGAATAGCAAGCCCATTAGGGTCATGTATTCTCATCGTGATCCTAGTATTAGAAAGAGTGGGACCGGTAATATATTCATTAAGGTATGCACCATCCTTCTCTTCTCTCATAAATGCTGTTAACGTATATGGATTATTCTTTTATATATGGAAGATGATTGGCCCAGTTTTTTCTTTCATTGCAAATCTACTTGCAGTTGGTGCGGATTTGAGCCTTAGAATTTTGTGTATTTAACGTTTGAAGGTTTTTTAACCTTATTTTTTCCCGTTTCTATGAATGTATTCGACTTTTCTGTTGGCTGTTTTGTACATGAATCCAAAAACCCATAAGGTGCATGAACTAAAATAGACGAGCTGTCATAATTATCCAGAAAACATAAATCCAGACATTGTACTTGATTCATGAATTATATTAAAATAAACAACCATAGACACTTAGGTAGGCCAAAGGTCTAGATCATACTTATTTGAATTTCCAAAGTCATTCCTAATAATTTGCAGCATTACATCATCAATATCCGTCTTTTGTAATCCTCTTTGTTATTTGGTTTAAATGCAGAATTTGGACAAGGAAATTGACAACAAGGCTTTACATGACACATTCTCTTCTTTTGGGAGTATTCTTTCTTGCAAGGTTGCTACTGATGCTTCTGGTGTGTCCAAAGGCTATGGTTTTGTACAATTTGACACTGAAGATGCTGCTCAGAAGGCAATAGATAAGTTAAATGGCATGTTGATTAATGATAGACAAGTGTTTGTTGGTCACTTTCTTCGCAAGCAGGAAAGAGACACAGCTTTGAGTAAGACAAAATTTAACAATGTGTATGTGAAAAATCTATCTGAGTCCACAATAGATGAAGACTTGAAGAAAATCTTTGGTGAATATGGAACCATTACCAGTGCTTTAGTGATGAGAGATGGAGATGGAAAGTCCAAGTGTTTTGGTTTTGTCAACTTCGAAAATGCAGATGATGCTGCTAAAGCCGCTGAGGCATTGAATGGTAAGAAATTTGATGAGAAGGAATGGTTTGTTGGAAAAGCCCAGAAAAAGTCTGAAAGAGAGCTTGAACTGAGAGCTCGTTTTGAGCAGTGTATGAAAGAAGCTAGTGATAAATATCAAGGAGCAAATTTATACATCAAGAACTTAGATGATAGCATCAGTGATGAAAAGCTCAAGGAATTATTCTCAGAGTTTGGTGTAATTACTTCTTGCAAGGTCTGTTATTATCTGCCCTCTTGTTGGCCCTTTGAATTCTTGTTTTGTTAACTCTTCCCTTTGTTCAAATACTGAGAATCTGTTTCTTCAACTCCTTACCCTGCAATTAACAGATTATGCGTGATCCAAATGGCATCAGCAAAGGTTCTGGTTTTGTTGCTTTCTCAACTCCTGAAGAAGCATCACGAGCTGTATGTACATGAACATCTACCTTCTAATTAATCAATGTGTTATCTCAATTCTCAAGCTCCCTACTAAGACTTTCCTTCATTCTTTTAATTCAGCTATTAGAGATGAACGGAAAAGTTGTTGTTAGTAAGCCCCTCTACGTTGCACTAGCACAGAGGAAAGAAGAGAGAAGAGCAAGGTTGCAGGTATCTATGACTGATGGTGGAACTTTAGCTTTTGGTTCATAATTGTGTTGTGTTAATCCTCATTTAATTAATTATGAAATGTAAGTTGTGGTGATATAGATTGCTTCATCTCCTGCTGTATTTATCATGATTTTTGACAACTGTGGCTCTCTTTGTTCTGACTATTTTGGATTGCTTTCAATTATTTATATTCCTGGTAATTTTTCTTGTCAGGGGCTTTATTCTCATCCTTCCAAGTTACTGAATCTTGGGGATGACTTTGCAGTTCATGATATTAAACTTATTTGCCTTTTTCCTTTCCAGTTCATTATGTTTCTCTGTTTGACAGGCTCAATTCGCGCAGATGAGGCCTGTTGCCATGCCACCTAACGTTCCTCGTATGCCTATGTACCCTCCTGGTGCTGCAGGTCTTGGTCAACAACTTTTATATGGCCAAGGACCACCAGCTATAATTCCTCCACAAGTGAGCGCTTTATGATTTTTAGTTGTCTTGATATCTTTAGTATTTTATGCAACTTCTTGGAGGTTAAAGATTGTTCATCACTTCTGCACCAAAGATGCCTTGTATATCACATTGTAACTGTTAGGCTTAAAATGTTCAGATATTCCATTGTGATGGATATTTGCCAATATCAAATATCAAATCACGATTAATGCTTTTCAAATCTACTTAATAGTTTGTTTATTCACATGGTATTGTTTTTGGCTATTATAGTTGGCTTTGTCATGGTTATTTTATTATGTGGTTCATAGAAATGATAATATATAAATTTACACCCACTTTTGTATTCACACGTATTATATTGAGCCACGAGTTTGAATTATTTTGGAAATTGGAGAAGTGATACTATTTTTATAGAAAATATTGAATTGTGGCACAAAACAAGGGATGTGTGCAAATTGTCATTCCTCATGTGGTTTATATTGTATTGGTGTGTGGGTCACATTTTGAAGCGTCTCATCATTTTTCTTTGTTTATATTCTTATTCTCTTCAAATCTGCTTGAAGTATATTGCAGGATATTGATATTTTTTGCTATAATAGTTGACTTTGTTATTTTATCATGTGGTTTATATTGCAATAGTGTTTGTGGCTTGAAGTTGGAAATATTTGATCATTTCTTTGTCATTGAAAGTTATTCTTCTCTTGTTGCCTGATGTTCTGGACTACTATTAGTTTGTATTGTTACTTCTCTGAACCTTGTTTTTGACAGGCTGGGTATGGTTATCAGCAGCAACTCGTTCCTGGAATGCGGCCTGGTGGAACTCATATGCCAAATTATTTTGTTCCAATGGTTCAGCAGGGTCAACGCCCTGGTGGTCGGCCAGGGGCAGGTCCTGTTCAGCAATCCCAGCAGCCAATGCCACTGATGCAGCAGCAGGTTGATTTGAAAATCGATTTCAATTGATTATTTATAATTTTTTGATTGCTTTTATTTTAATGTTAAATTTTACTTCTTGTTTTTCAGATGCTTCCAAGGGGTCGTATGTATCGCTATCCACCAGGTCGCAACATGCCAGAAGTTCCAATATCTGGTGTCGGTGGCATGCTTTCGCTTCCTTATGATATGGATGCCATGCCAATGCGAGATGGTTCGGGACAGGCAGTGCCCATTACGGCTTTGGCTTCTTCCCTAGCAAATGCTACACCTGAGCAGCAGAGGACGGTAGGTCAAAGATTACTTCCTTTCTTGTAAAGAACACCCCTTAAAGTCTCCATTTCTATTCTTGCACTCTTTTCATAATCAAAAAATACATGTGCTTGTCATATGCAGATAATAATTGTCTTTTCTCTTTCATGTTTGAGCAGATGCTGGGTGAAGCTTTATACCCACTTGTTGATCAGTTGGAGCATGAGTCAGCAGCGAAGGTGACTGGCATGCTTCTGGAGATGGATCAGACTGAGGTCCTGCATCTGCTGGAGTCACCAGAAGCTTTGAAGGCGAAAGTTGCAGAGGCTATGGATGTCCTGAGGAATGTTGCAGCTCAACAGGCTAATGGTCCAGCTGACCAGTTAGCTTCCTTGGCTCTTAATGACAACCTCGTCTCTTGAGCGTCTGCTGATGGAAAGAGTTGCGTTTGTTTAAGTGATAGAACTTAAATTGTCAATAATTGTCTCTTCATTTTCTTGAAACTTGGAACAGTTGTTTTGATTTTATTTGGAGTTTATGAACTGTTTAGGATTTGAATTTATTTGATTTTGCTTCGTCGAATCAATCTATTTTATAAGTTTGTTTATTCATTTATTTGTCTTATCATTTTCTTGATTTTATAATGAGCTTTTGATGGCCATTATCGACTGCCTATGTCTATATATAAATGTCAATTTGCTCATCAAATGGAGCAATTTGTTTAGCGTGTTCGATAATTTGGAGGTTCTTAATTGGTGAACTTCAGACCAGACCTGGTAATGAAATAAATCAGTAACAAACAGAATCTGAATTAACAAAGTGCGAAACACTTGCTATCAACCAGATCACGATCTAGTTTATCTAATTTATTAACCAATTCTTACTACATAAAAGATATAGAGAAATTATCATTTTTTATATAATTTAACACAATATAAGAAATACAAATATAAAATTAAATGTAAATTTAAGTTACCATAATATTCATCTTTAATAACTTTCAACATGCGTGATAACCCGTTTGATTCAAATATATGTAAATTTGATTCCTTGAAAGGTACAGGCAAAAAAAATCTGTATATTTTTAAATATATTGTCATATATTCTATGAGCAACTCTTCTCTTCTTTTTTTTCCTCTCTCTCTCTCTCTCTCTATATATATATATATATATATATATATATATATCTCCATATATATATATCTCCACATGTCTTAGGTTTTCTTTAATATTTAATTTTTTGAATATAATCACAGTTTATTGTACTAACATAGAATTCATATTATATTACAAAAAAAAATATAATTCATATTTGTATATTTATATTTTAAAAATGCAAAAGTAGCCATCAAAATTAAACAATAGACATAATATGTTCTGTTTAAGGGGCTTGGGCGTGCTTGGTTTGGCGCTTTCTTCGCAGCATTGCTCAAACCAACGGTCATGACCTCCTCAACGGACCAAAACTGCCCCTCTACTTTCTCTTCCTGAAACAATACCTCTTCTCTCTCTACTACCCTGTTAGTTTTGGCTTCAAGGTCAAAGTTTCTTTTTTGGTGGTCTTCACCTTCATTTCTCTGGGGACCTAGATCGGAATCTAGGGAGATCCACCGAATTTCTGGTGCCCCAACTCGGATCTTGACGGGCCCAAATAGAAGTCCGATCTGAATTCAGATTTGACCCATCATCCTACACTGATAATTCATTGCTTGTCACGGTAAAGCCTTGAAACAGTAAAGAGGGGTCTACAGCGTAGTCCTTGATATAATGCGAGGATAAAATGTAAAGTCTTGGTTTTCGGCTCAGTTTTTGATTCAGATTCATGGGGATTTGTTTCAGTGCTCAGGAACAACTCTCACAGCCTATCAAGAAAAGCAAAGGTATATTAATTTAACACTATTTTGCTCTTCATTTACATTTCTTAATTTGTTATTTAAATTTATTTGTTAGTTTTAAATGCAAGTGACAGAAAGATTTTTTCCTCTCCCTATAATAGAAGTTTAAATTATTAGGTTTATATTGATTGTATGACACACTCATTGTTCTATATCATATGAGGTTGATGGAGAAGATGTTGCATTTAATTTTGGATGATAAGGATTCTCTGTTTCGCTCTTTTTATGCTTTCAATTTTCGTAGTGCACAAAGCAATTGCCATTTTAAGCAATTCTGTTAATAGACTTATTGTCATAAAATCTTACAGAAGTTGGTCATGTCTTATTGTCTTTACGCTATTAACGTTGAACTAAAGTGTCATTTTGTACAAATTATTGGGAGAATAAAAAGTGTGATGTAATGATACCCAATACCAATATTATTATCTTTTTTAATTAAATGTATCTTTTTTCTATTTCCTCCCTATTTGGTTTTCTGATTTTTTTTGTTGTTGCAAAAAGTATATGTCTATGCACTTTCGTACATGTTCGGAAGATTAAGTCATTTTAATAATTGACTTTGTTATTGCAAGTGATGATAATGCCCAGTCCTTTAATTTAATATCAACAAGACTTTTAAGTGTTTTGAACTTTACATGTTAATGTATATTTTAATAATTGATCTGGGTCTGAGGATTACTATATAATATCTGTATACAACTAAAGCTTTCTGAAATCTGAATGCGGTGGACTCATCATTTTATATGTCTCTGTAAGTTGATTTATTGACTATTGAGTAAATTTGGATGAAAATGAACTCTATAGACAGAAAATTAAAACTATGTTCTGTTCAGTAAATTCATATATATTTGTTCCATAGCAGAATTCAAGTAGTGATTATCGTCCCAAACTAAATTAAAAATTTTAAATTGCCAAGGAGTAGAACATCTGTGTAAGTGCAACATAAATATTATAATTTATAACTGAATATGATGAAAATTTAGTTTCATTCAACCTATATGGAGTATTTTAGAAGAAGAAAAAAAAACAACGATTTATGAATTTTGAGGAATATCCTTTCAAGAAATTATCCTTTTCTATGTTCGACTGTTCTAGCTCATTATTTAGTTAAACATTTAATTCTACCTGTTTTAAATTTTAAGGACAAAATAATCAATGCCAAATAACAGAGAACTAAATGCAAAACCAATGGAGAGATGCAACCCAAAGTAAAGATTCACAGCAATTAGGGCATCCAACATTTCTCTTATACCTCTTACGAAGAAATTTTAATTTCTTAAATAATGGTTTGTCAGTCCCTTCTTGCATGGAGGAGAGAGAGCAGTATTTGATATTAGCTTTTTCTTTTGCTTAACAATGTTTTCATTTTATTTTTTTTGTGGAAAAAACCCCACTTAATATAGAATGTGGACATGATGCATCACCCGAACCAGATAAAATTTCAAGCCGCACTGCCTTGGCTCCTAGGGATATTAAAGATCTCCGCCGAAACCCTGGAAACAGCAATGTTCACATTTTTACATATGAGGAGATGAGGTTGTCTACAAACCGTTTCCGGCCTGATTTAATCCTTGGTGAGGGCGGGTTTGGAGTTGTATACAAAGGAGTTATTGACGAGAATATTAGACCAGGTTTCAAGAGCACACAAGTTGCCATTAAAGAACTTAATCGAGAAGGCTTCCAAGGTGACAGGGAATGGCTGGTATGTGACTTATCTTGCCGGTTGTGCTTTTTTCCCCCTTCCTATGCATGAAAATTTTACATGGGTAAACTTTTCTGCTAAAAAAAGCACAGAACATTTGCTGCAAAAAACAAAGTACAAAGAAGTTTCTCTGATGAATATTAGAGGTCTAAGCATCCTTGTACAAGGTTGGAATGGCTACTTAATATATGGATTGAAACTTGAAAGCCTGATAAATCTTTTAAGACAATATGTTTCCTCTGCTGTCATTTCCTTAGCTGCTTAGAATCAAGTCCTGTCTGCAGAGCTTGTCTCTTTATCTATCATCTTTTATTAGTAAGCTTCAAATGAAAAGGGTACTTCAAAGAGAAAAACAAGCCCTCGGCAGGATGCTCAAATGAATTATAATGTAATGCTCAGATGAATTATAATGTAGTGTTCTATAGGACAAAATTATTGTCATCAAACAAGTCAATTTGCTGGAATTATTTTATTTGTTTATGTTCCATGAACCAATTTTCTTTTTCTTTGTTCTTTGCAGGCAGAAGTTAACTATTTAGTGCAGCTTAGTCATGATAATCTCGTAAAGCTTATTGGCTACTGCTGCGAGGGTGACCACAGGCTCTTAGTCTATGAATATATGGCAAGCGGCTGCTTAGAAAAGCATCTCTTTCGCAGTAAGTTTCTTATCACTTTAAAATATTTATGCTGCTAAGTAAATGCATGGTTAATCTTTTAGGGGATAAATGAACTCTGTTTTATGTACTAATGCTATATTCTAACAGAGGGTTTGTGCGAAACCAACATACATCCTTTACCCAGGAACTATCCAATTACGTATTTATGATATTAGTATACGGGGTTTTATTGTTATAGATGAATTGAAAGTTTCATTTTTATTGGTCCAAATCAAAAGTTATTGATCCACTCTGATTTTGTTCCCTTGATTCAGTTCATTAACTGGTGAATTTTTTCACGCATTTTTTTTTTGGTTAAATCAAAGAGTTCGATAGCTGAATCCAGTTTTATGCTTGCAGTTTTCGTGTTCGCTTTCTTTTCCTATCTTCCTGTTCTGTTTACATTTATGTGATCTTTGTACTAGCTATATGTGATATTTCAAGGCTTATGGTGTTAATAAAAGGATAAGTGTTTCTCTAACTATTAAATCTAAGGGTAAAATTTCATTTTACCACTTTTACTATTTTTCCATTCAATTCACTACTTTTACTCTTTTAGTATTTATTTTGTTCCAATCGCGTATTCATGCCAATTGATCTAACCAAAATGGACTTGTATTGGGGATTTTTTTAAGTAGTAAAAGAAACCTTTACCCTTAAATAAATGCATCTTCTTTTTAAACAAACACTATACTACTAGTATGGAAGTCAAATGTATTTTCAAAACAATTGGACTATACATTTTACATCCATTAGTAACCATTACCAATATCTCTTCTTTGTACTCTGTTGTATTTAATGGTTACTTTATGGAATTCTACACAATCTATTTGAGACCGGCAATATTTTCTTTTGAGTATAATATTATTTACACTGGACTACTAGTATGGAAGAAATGAAATTCTTTCCACTTCACAAAACTTGTGTGGCTCTAAGGTATTTAGAAGCATAATATTTTTGAAATGTAACTCTTGTTATTCTCTATTAAAGTATGATCAATGAAAAGACAATTTTCTTAAAATGCATATTGATCCTTGAACAGTTTTTATGTACTTCAGTGTATGGTTTTTGAACATAGGAGTCTCTTTAAAAGTATTTCAATTGTTCTTTGCCCTAACGCTCTGTTGGCTTTGCAAGATGTAGATCTTTTGACATCTTGAAAAATTAGCTGTCCTCCATGTTTGGAAAGAAAAATGAAGGTCATCTAGAAGATGACATGATCATTTATTTGTTTCTCATTTATTACTGTTTGGATGGCAGGAGTGGGTTGCACACTAACTTGGTCTAGAAGAATGAAGATTGCTTCTGATGTTGCAAAAGGGCTTGCTTTTCTTCATGGTGCAGAGAGATCCATCATATATCGCGACTTTAAAACATCAAACATATTGTTAGATGAGGTCAGCATATCTTGTATATTGCTCCTAAAATAAACTATTTATTTACTAGTTGCTTTTAGGACGAAAAACAAATAAATTTACCTGAAAATCAGTTTTCGGAAGATTGAGCATGATGTTTTTAGTTAGAACTTTATGAAGAGAGCCAAGAGAGCAATAACTTAATGATAGAAATACCTGAAAACTTTGAAAGTACAGTCTATGCAAATTAACAATCTATGAAAACCATAAATTATGGTTTCCTTTTGATTGAACTAATATGCATGTGCTTTTAATTTGACATGCTGATTTATGCTGCTGAAAGTTAATGAACAACATGCAGAACTTCAATGCCAAGCTTTCAGATTTTGGCCTTGCAAAGGATGGGCCTATGGGGGATCAAACCCATGTTTCAACACGGGTGATGGGTACATATGGGTATGCTGCTCCTGAGTATATTATGACTGGTGAGTTGTTTCGTGATTTCACCAAGGTATATTAAAGGAGACATTTTTTGAAGTACTTGTCGCCGCCCAAAGTAACTATTAGTTAAAAAAGAATCATCCTCTTTTGCATGGCTGTAGTGTGTTTTCCATTTAAGATTGATGTCAATCATTTGACTGTTCCTACCTTCTTAACACCAGCCCATATTGTGATGGGGTGAAGAATTTGAATACCTTTGAAAGAAGCAATTTTATGACACTGAAGCAACTGTACCAGTTTTGCTTTTCTATGAGAGCAATTACCTGGATGTGGCATTAAATACTTTACTGCATTCATGTCAAATCCAATTTATTTTAAATGACAATATACCTTTTAGAGTATGAGTATAGAATTTTATTTCATTTTCATCAAATCTCCACGAAGATTGTTTATTCAAAGCATATTATTTCGAGAACTAAGTTAGGTGATTAATTCATCGTACAGGACATCTAACTGCTAGGAGCGATGTGTATGGATTTGGAGTTGTGCTGCTTGAGATGCTTATTGGAAGGAGAGCAATGGACAAGAGCAAATCTAGCAAAGAACACAACCTTGTTGAATGGGCTCGCCCGCTTCTGAACTATAATAAGAAGCTTCTTAAGATTTTAGACCCAAGATTGGAAGGGCAGTACTCAGGTAAAACTGCAATGAAAGTGGCCCATTTAGCATATCAATGTCTAAGCCAAAACCCAAAAGGGAGGCCCCTCATGAGTCAAGTGGTTGAAATCCTGGATACACTTCAACCAGAGGAGGAAGATCAAGAAGATGCAACATCTCAAAGTGGAGGCCATGGTGTTATTCTTTATGAGGCTTTCAAGAAAACACCAACATCTTCTGTGGAGAATACAAACCCGACCAAAAATGATGGTGGAAGGGGAGTGGAAGAGGGTCAACAAAGCATCCAAAAAAGGAGCAAGAGTGAACCTCCCATTGACTTAGATCCTTGTATTCAGTCTCCAGAATTTAGGTCCGATGAGAGATCAGCTTCTACAAGAATGTGATCTTGTACCAAATGTAGATAGACACTGTAACTGTCTGTACAAGATTTTCAGCTGACCTATCCATTTGGTGTTGAGATCAATTTCTTGTCGGTTTGGTAAAGCTTGAGAGTTTTGAAGCCAGATATAGTACCTTTTTTTCTTTTATCCCGTTGTTCCATTATGTTATTGTGAGCCATAATGTTATTGTTGAGGAATCAATAATAATACGATAATAACTTGCATTGGAATCCTTAATAGTGTTGATTGTCCAGCAAGTGACAAATTCTTAGTACACTCAAGGGCAAACAACTGAACAGTTATTTCACCACTATTGGGTAAAGCATGGAAAACTAGATTTTGTTACATTGTATTACTTAAAAACCTGCTTTGTGCTCCCCCATGCTTAAACTAAACCACATCTTCACTCCTCTAGGTTTGCTCAAAACATTAACCAGCTATTCCTAAAACTTGGGTTGCTTGAGTTCTGATAAAATCAGGAGCAATTTCCCGCGAAAATGCAAGGTTCCGTCAGCAACATATTAATATCCAAATTAATTTAACATTCTAGAGCTACATTGGGACTCAGGGCTCGGTATTTTTGTTTACTGAAGAATAAAGGTACATTTTGACTGTCAGATAAACACGATATGGCAATTTGAAACAATTACTTGTATATTTAATTGGAAGGTATTTTAAAAGCATACCTTACAGACGATAACAAGTAAAAAATAAATTAATAGTTCAATTGGTTGAATTTATCTTATTTATTCTTAAATAAGATGAGCCGACTTGCTTTGAAAAAAAAAATATTGACAGAAAACAAACATGACAAACAGTCAATTCAGAACAAGCTACACAAAAATCATGATTACCATAAATGTCGCCCCAACTTCTGTGTCTATCACAATTTGACATCCAAAAATAATCATTATGGTTATATTTACAAACAAATAGAATTTAAAAATGATTCATTACACGTTAAGACTCACTCCATTGTTATATTATATGAGATTACATCATATGTAATGTGTTCAAAAATAATTTATGTTGTGTAGTATTTATGCTTTAAATTGTATTACAAAATTATCACCATTAATCATTATACTTACAACTATCTGTGCACATCTTTTATATTCTTTATTTTGACTTCAATTTTTGTAAATTTGAATACATGTTTGATATTTACACATATATTAACATAACTCCTTCACAGTAATCTTAATTTAATACAAACATATTATATTTTTTATAAGTATGAAAATCACCTTATGATAACAAATATAATATATGAATTAAATTGCCACATTTTTGAAAAAGGTCATAAAAAAATGTCAATCGGGAATCAGAATGGTAAAACAGAACTTGAGATGCGAAATGTCAAGATTACGTAAATATCTCTCTATATTTGCACTTACAATAATTATGTCATGACATGTGTTTAAATTTAACCTTTTCCAATTCCAAAATTATTTAAATATATATCATCATAATTAATATAAATTTAGGTGTACATATCAATTATCAAATACGCAAATATTAAGCACAAATTGGTTAACACCCTCACAATCATTCAATAATCAAATGTAAAGAAAGAAAAGTTACTCTTACCATAGAGCATAATAGGTAACTGAAACTTTAAATAGTTTAAAAATACTAAACCTGAGTCCAATTGAAATTCAGATCTTCAAACACATCCTAAAATAACATATTATAGCAAAACTTAATTCATTCTCCTGATGAGCTCATTGATATAATTTTCCCGATTTCCAGCGTCTCCTCCTTCGACATAATGGTTTCTCTTCTTTTTAAGGCCACCCAGTGGTGCCTTGAGCTGGAATGGCCATAGGAAGTTGTTCGCCTCCCTAAAATGAGGCCCAACAGTCATGATTTCATGGATTAAATCTTCCACGCAGATGATGTTGTGCTTACCCAAAGCCTGTAAAGACATGTAAAATGTTAGCAGACATATTTTGACGATTGATACAAGAAACGAGTAAATAATTAGATACTCAGACCTGTTCGACAATAGAATTGTCAGTCAAAGCAATTCTATGCTTGTCCAGCTTTCCATAACCTCTTTTATATATCAGCTCCTTTACGCTCTTTAAATTAGGGTATCTAAAATCAAGCACAAGAAACATTTCGGTCTCTAGTCAGCAAACACATACTGGAATACAGGTAACAAATTATTTAAAGTGAAAACTCATACCCATATGTCACATATGGTTCAACCCTACGCAGCATGTTAATTGTAGCTTTGTTTACTTTGAGAAATACCCCATTGAAGATCTGTAGTAGACCAACAGAAAAGGTAATTTAATAGATCAGACATTCAGACCGTGCACTGAATTCATTGAAGGAAATCTAATATCAAAATGTGTCCTAGTAACTGTCCAATAAATTGTTTTACAAGAACGATAATAACTTCATGATTACAATATAACAAAAAGAAAGGGTTCAAGCGGCTGATTTTTCCATACATGACCCTAATCATTTGCTGAATGCTCTACCCATATTTCAGACCATGTAAGCTTGATTTAAAGTGGATACACCATATTTTTCATTAATAATGAGACATGTTTGAAGAGCCTATTTGTCCTTAAATTTTGTACACTTCTATGGATTGAAAGGATACAAAACATAATGTCATTTTTTAAAGCACCAACCAGATTAAGACAAAAAGAGTGGAAATTCAAATATTAAAATTTTACATAGCAAAACCAATCAGTATAAGATGGACAAAAGTAACTAGACGCTACAGAAAAGATAATGGTCATTCAACCACCATGAATAAAGAAAGAAAAATAATCAGATTAAGTATTTTACCTGTCTCAACCGCAAGAGCTGCAAGATTTTTCTTGTCTTTGGGTCAACAGCATTGATACTGAAATGAAAGAAGATTTAGAAGCATAGATACAACAACTTTATGACAAATTTCAATTGAATTAAAAAAGAAAGAAGACATACCCACGAATACGAATAATAAAGAGTAGCTTGGCTTCTGGGTCAACATAAAATCCTCCTTTCAACTTAGCCTCACGCTTCAACTGGATAAGGTCCTTTTCCTATTTAAAGAGAAAAGGTAATTAATAGAAAGTAAGTTTAGAAGCGGGACTCACTGTGTTTTAGAATAAATCTTCAAGGGGAGAAAATGTAGAGTATTTACTTGTTTTTCATATTCTTTGGCATACTGCTTAGCTCTATTGTATATGACCTTACGGTTCTCAGCACTCTTTTTCTTTGCAGCCTCATGTTCTTGCTTCTTTGCTAACGCCCATTCTTCTTCTCTTTTCCTCTTCTTCAATACAGACTCTGGAACAATAGCCTTCACCTCAACCCCCATCTCTGCACAAGATAAATGAAATTAAGCATATCAAAAAGCGACCCACTGAGATCCAAAACCTGCTTATAAAAAAATAAAGGGGAACAAATTTCGACGAATGTATTTAGACATAATATTAGGTGAACTATAATTTTCAAGTAAAAAAAGTACATAGGATTAAACCCAGCTTTTCCACACAATTGATTATTTACAGGACACAGGGAAACAAGAAAAAAGGAAAGCATATATGACATCATATGTTTGAATAACATATCACTTGACAGAAGTATCATTATCTAAGGAAATAATGCAAGTCTAAGGGAAAGGGAAATGTCAGGCATGAAAAGGCTTCAGAATCAGTAGAAACTGCAAAACATGTTCATTTATTCTACCGACAGCATTCTACTGTAATTGAGATCGGATAAATAAACGAAATAACTGGTTTACAAAATCAAAATCCCATAGTGACTAAATCCTATTAACTCAAAGAATGAAGTGTAAAATACAAGATAATTGAGAAACCATAAATCTATAAGAAGAGCAAGACATAAAAGCTCCAAAATCGTCAGCTCATTGTCTTTACCTTATTTTCTCTTACAAAATAAAACAATTATTCCTTACCTTAAACAAGATTACGGCATACAAATTACCAACAAGATTCTACAAACAGCATATTAATTTTCTCAATACAAAACTAAAAAACCAGTTAACGCTAGAAATGCATAATAAACATAAGGCCTAAGGATAAAAAGGGAGAAAGAATACCCTCTTGTGTTCCGCCGAATGGAATGGATGTGCTTGATTCGTTAGGGTTTCTTGGGAGATATGTGAGAGAGTGAGAGAGCGAGGGTTTATCCTGGCCGTTTATAATTCCTTTCATCTTTTTTAACCTGTAAGGATGTAACACATATGAATGTTCCGTAGTTGACCCGGCCGTTTGTCCCCTTATTTTAATTACAATTAAGTATTATTTTAATTAAAAATTTATATTTTAAGATTTAAGATTTAAGATTTAAGATTTATATTTAAAAAAATATATAATTATCAAGCAATATATAATAAATTTTGCTTACATATTAAGCTACTTCCCGAACTATATATATATAATTAATGTTAAAATATATTCGTGAACTTTGTATTCTAACATGATAGGATCCGTAAACTCTATCTCTAATTTAAAATATGTTAACGAGTTCCTTTCGTTTTCTCGAACCTGAGACGTAATCTTATTCATATTAACTTAAATATAAATCAAGCGCATCTATTAGTCTATTTCAACAAGTGCGATATAAAAATATATTATTTTAGATAAAGATAATCATATCATAATATTAAAATATTAAGAGTAAACCTAAAAAATTAATGAATTATTGTATTTATTTCGTTCATACTATCCATTAATTTTTCATCTTGTTTATACCATCGAACTCTTAAAATGTTTCATTTATATCATTTGTTAGTCTTTATCTAACGACGTCGTAAGTCGTGGTACAAATTCTTATTTTAAATATACTACTTATCTATATGAGTTATTCTAAATTTATCACTAACGTATAACACCATTAGATTAAAAATAACAAAATAATATAAATGAAATTTTATATATAATTGGATGGTATAAATGAAATAAAAATTAATTTAGTGGTATAAATAAAATAAACACAATAATTCAATAATATTTTTATAAATTTATTCAAACATTCGTGTTTAAAGGACAATCACTCATTTCTAGCAACTGACAATAATCAGAATGATAAGAGAACGTGATTACAATGAATCGATAGAATAAAAAATAGAAAATGAACCGATAGAATAAGCCAAAAAATGAATTGATAGAACTATAATGAATTTATGACGAAAGATCATGAATAAAACATGATATATCCATAATATTAATGAAAATATCAATTGAAAATGCATTAAAAAAAAGCCTCAAAGAGCTCCATGTGCCACAACAAGATTTTTTTAGCTTATTTACTTAAACATGTATTTATTTTTGACAATAATAAAATTACTAAGAATCTAATTATGAAATTATTTTCATTCTTATTCATGTATTTTTATATTTATATATGATAATAAACTAGACTAAAACAGTATATAATATATATAAATGAAATAAAATCTCAAACTTAGCTCTTTCTCGATACAATCCATACATTTCAAAAACTGAAAAATGTAGATATAATTGATTGTTAAAAAAATTTCTTGCCAAGGAGAAGATGTGGGTTCGATTCCTACTATCTACCCGAGATAATGGAGTATGGGTCAATACATTTTATTTAATAGATTTAATATGATGGATAATAGTTTATCACGATAGTATAATAGTTCTATATTCACACTCTTTTTATACCAATCTTAAAAGAAAAATGGTAAGTAATCAATTAATTATTAATTGCTAGAATCATACATCAATGGATTTGAACCCATGACCTCAAAGTTATGGGCCTTGCGAGCTACCAAGCTACTTTATCTCGTGATGAAGAAAAGAACTACAAGCTAATAGGCAAACAAGTATTGAATGCGCCCCTCTATCATATCTATATAAATAGAATAATAGAGCAAGTACAAGTATTAGTGGTATAGCAAAAATACATTCCTCATCATTAATATGTTTGCTCATGGTAACTTTGGCCTCTCGGGTGAATCGATAACTACATCTTTAGTACACTTGCTAGTAATAGTACATCTGAGAATACTTAATTGGATAAGCCCCAAACTATAGAACAAAACCCAAGCCTACATTAAGGTATTGACAATAATTCTCAAATATCATAGAATAGGATGTGATGAGATAGAATTTAATAGAAACAAAGACACAGGAAATAGGTTACTCGTTCTTAACAGTCCAAGTGAACTCTTTCATTATGAATTCTTTAATTCAAAATGAATTAAATCTCCTTAAGTAGGATTCGAACCTATAAACAATCAGTTAACAGTTAACCGCTCTACCACTGAACTATTGAGGAACAATATGAGATTAGATCTTATAGAGTTCAATTCTCATTCTCAATCCATAACCAATATGAGCTCAAAATTTCCTTTGTAACTCCCAAAATTTCTTCATAATGGCTTCTTTTCATGCCTTATTTCGTAGGAAATCTTGGCTTTATTTCATTATATTCCATCATAGAAAAAGATTAATTATTTAGTGAAAGAATTTTTAGACCTATAAGAGGTGGAATTTGTGCTTGTAGAAATTATCGAGTAATCAAAAATGAAAAAGAACCAAATTTTTGTGAATAATGTGGGGTCGAATTTGTCGATTCACGGATAGGATACGTCAAAATGGCACGCTCAGTAATCCATGTATGGTATTTGAAACATCTTCCTAATGATATCATGAATCTTTTAGATAAGCCTTTTAAAGAATACAATGTCTCAATTGGGTCATATGATGTTAGCTCTGGTATGAGGTCTCATTAAGCTGCCTTATTTCATTTGATTACTCATGCTTACTCAAAAACATTGTTATTTTTAGGATCCGGATCCATTATTCATTTAATGGAAACTATTATTGGATATTCTCTGGATAAAAGTTAGAATATTATTCTTATGGACGGGTTAAAAAAACATATATCAATTACAAAATTTGTTTTATTATTAGGAACATTTTCTCATTCTAGTATTCGTCTCTGCCTATTTTTGGTCTAAATATGAAATTCTTAACAATAGTTAGTTGTATTCACTTATTTTTACAATAATAGCTTATTCTATAGCGGAATTAATTGCATTTTATATGTTTTTAAATCTATTTATTTACTTTTGAGGGTCATTTAAATGTTTATTTTCAAACTTATAGTGGCAAAAAAATAACTCATTATATTCAATATCTTGAAAGAAGGGAATAATTAAAAACAATTTTCATTTATTACCTTCATTAAAATCTATAAGACTTAAAAACTTTGATGCAACGTTTTTATTACTATTTCTCATTTTGGTACTACAAACATTTTTTCATATTCTTATGGGTTAGACAATACATTTTTTTCCTCTCCTTTAAAAAGAACATTAATATTTCATATATATTTAATAAGTTTTTTGGTTGAAAGAACTAGTCTAATGGGTTGAAGGGTATAAATACCCCGTTATATCTCAAATACAATATAAATAGAATCTAGCCCCCGTCATCCTTTTCTTTCTTTCTATTTTCTTTATATGTTCTATTTCTTGATTTTATCACATGTAACTTTCTGAAACTTATTTAAGTGATGTGCATATCATGAATTCTTTTAGTTTCATCTTATATAACATTGACTCGACTTATATGAAAAAGTCTATTTCAAAATTTAAAAATCTTAATGAACTCTTCAAATTTTTTTATTTATTTTTTAGTCCATTCATAATATGTGAATGAGACTTATCTTTCTAATATATAAAATAATGTACAAATATTCTTTAAAAGTGTGGAATTGTAATTAGTTTCTGATTATTCAATGAGCATCTTGTATTTAATAAATACTAGGAGCAATGTAATTTTTACGTAAAAGTCATTCTTGCCAAATTATGAATTAGTAACTGTATTCAATCTCCAAAAATCCTAATCTTTTCGAACTTTCTCTTTTTGTAATGAGATTTTTATATAATCCCAATGAATAGGATCAAACCTTATTCCATGGTATTTGCATAAGGTTTCTCTTTCTTATTCTTAAACAAGTCCCTAAGATGGCTTAATTAGTCCATGATTTATGTTTTGTCTTTCATTTCCAATCAAGATGTATGAATTCATGCGTTTATATGTCTATATAGATCATGTTCATGGATTAACGAAAATGTATAAAAGCTCTATTGGCCTTTGCCAATATATTAGTCTCTTTCTTTTTGCATATGGCATCACCACTCCTTTAGCAAAATACACTAATTCGAAACTTAATTTGCAAACCATATTTCGACACAAACATTTTCGAGATGACCCTAATAACCAATGAATGGCAAGTGTTTTTCTTTTGTAGATCTTATTTCAATGGAAACTTGATGAATTGATCTGCCTACACATTTTGCTTTTAATGATATATCGTGCCTCCTTTTATATTATAACTTTACTCGGAACAAGTATCTGTTAGGCTTTATCAAAATTTCAATTTTCTATATTAATCTATTTCCTTGAATGGAATAATAAATTTTAAAAATTGAAGCATAGAAATTTCTTAACAATTAGTTTTACCTTTTTACCTATAGGTATCATATATAGATAAGATATATGATTATCTAATATCTGTATAACAATTTATGTTTATATTATAAGGTTTACATATACCCATAAATGTTATTATAATTGAAATTGAGAAGGTTTTTTTATTATAAAAAAATCGAGATTAATTAGTTATGTATTAATTTTGATTTTCTTATATCATTAGGGAAATACAATTTTAGATTCAAATTCAAAAATCATGTATGAAGTCATAATAAATAATTAATGGTTCAAATTTGTACTCATTTTTCCTTCATTTTTGTGTTACTTATTCATATATTTTGATATTTATATATGATAATTTCTTAAACATATATTTATATATATTCTTCCTTAACAAGTTCTTATACTCAATATACTACTTAAACACAAATGCATATATATTTCATTGTGTATTGACTCCTCTCATTAACATTCCTTTTTTTTCCTACATGATCATGATTTTTTTATTATAAAAATGTAGTTTTTTCTTTCAATAGTTTTATGCAAAGTATAATATATCATTGATTGATAAATAAATTATATTAAATAAACTTTTCAAAAATTAACACCATTCGGTTGCCTCCAGGAAAAATTCCAATGCACTATTGTATTATTTGGATTAAAACAAGTTCCAAGAATTTTTTAAAAATATATTGATAACATCTTTAAGAAATTACAAAATATTTACTGTGTTTATATAGATAATATTATGATTTTTAGTAATAAATTAAATAAACACTATTTAGACATCATTAATATCCTACAAGAAAGAAGGCATCGTACTCTAAGAAAAGATAACAGTATTTATTTAACAAAAAATTAAGTATTTAAGATTTGAAATTGAAGATGAAAAACATAATCTACAATCTCGTATACTAAACAATATTCAAGGTTTTCTTAGTAAATTAAAATACAAAAACAATTACAAGATTTCTAAGATGTTTGACTATGCATAAGCATATATCAAGAAACTGGCAAAAATTCGAAAACCTTTACGAGCAAAATTGAAAAAATATCATATCTAGAAATAGACAGAATAAGATACTCTGTATATGGATAAAGGAAAAGTAAAGGTAAAAAATTTACTAGCTTTATATCATCCAAGGCTAGATGATAAAATGATAATTAAAACATATGTTTCACAAGAATATTGGGGAGCAATTCTGAAAGCAAAAGTAGATGACAAAGATGAATATCTTTGTAGATATACATCACGATCTTTTCAAGATCCAGAATTAAATTATAACATTAATGAAAAAGAATATTTAGTTGTTAAAAGAGCCATTAAGAAATTTGTAATATATGTTATAAGCTCTAGATTCATTATTAGAACATATATCAAGAATTTTGGTTATTTCTTAAGAATTAATATTACAGATGATTACAAACAAGAAAAATTAGTCAAATGGCAACAATGGTTCAACAATTACAAATTTTATATTGAACATCTTCTAGGAAATAAGAATAGTTTAACAGATGCTTTTAATAGAGAATTAACTCCTCTAACCATTTTTATGCTTTCAAGAATTGAACATCTTAATATCAAGATAAAGAAAAAGAAGATAAAATCCTACAAAAACAACTCGAGATGTTATACCTCGAGAAATCTCTTATGGAGACAGGAAATAAACATGAAGAACTTAATTGTTCAAAATAACTTCTAGAGTCCAAATCCTCAAAAGAAGAATTTTTATTAAAAATTCAATCTAAAGAAAAAAAAACTTCTAAAGAAAGAATTCAAAATGATAAGGAAGAACCTAACAGTTCAAAAAAGAGAAAAATTTCTGAAAATAAAAAGCTCAACTGGGTAGATAAGACAGAAAAAGAAGAACAGAAAAAAGTTTGTGTGGTCTATAATGGCCCAAGACCATGAATTTATAACAATTGAGAAAATTTAGTGGAATAACTCATAAAGCCTTAGTTTAATAAAGAGTCAATATTTGAATAAGGTAATATAACGTTTTGGTATGAATGAACTGACAAAACCTATAAGTACTTCACTTGTTCCTCATTTTAAGCTTAATGCTTAATTATCTCCTAAGAATGATTCAGAACGAGGATACATGGCAAAAGTATTGTATGAAAATGTGATTGGTATCTTGATGTATGCAATGGTGTGTACGAGACCTGACGCTTCACATGTGGTTGGTGCTGTAAGCAGGTACATGCATGATCCTAGTAAAGAACATTGGTTGGCTGTGAAATGGAGTCTACGGTATATTTTAAATACTGTGGATGTTGGTTTAGTATTTCAACAGGATAATATTGTTGGTTCATATGCAGTTAGATACTATAAATATGGCTTTATTTCTTCATTGTTAATCATTCTAAAAATAGAGAAAACTTGTATGAAAAGTTTTTGAGTAAGAGAATTTTGTTGGAAAATTCTCTTGGGCTTGTAATTGTTTTTGTCTTTTGGATGTGTGAAAAAATTAATGAGAGTGTGGTTGTAACAATTTTCCCCATAGTGAATTTTTTCTCTAATTGTCTTTTGACAACGAAAGTAGTTTTTCTCCAATTTGGAGTTTCTACTATAATTCTTGTGTTGTGTATTTGTTATTTCTTTATTTTTTGATATTCTGCTAAGAAGGATCTTGGGAGAGAGAATTTATGATTATACCATTTGATATAAATTTCTTAACAACTGGTATCAGAGCCAATTTCAAATAAAGAAGTAGAAATGTCAAAAGTCAAGATATTAACAAATTTAATGGGAGAATTAATTTTGGCTTGTGGCAAGTACAAGTCAAAGATTTGTTGAACTCATACGGGTTACATAAGGCATTAAAGGGGAAACCAACCCCTGTTATCGGTATTGAGTCTAACAAAATCAACATAAGTGATGAAGATTGGAAAGATCTTGATCTAAGAGCTGCATGTGTAATTCAGCTTTATTTGGCCAAAAATATTCTTACAAATGTGCCTGAAATATCTATGGCCAAAGAACTCTCGGAAAAGCTTGAATAATTTTATCAGGCAAAAGGCATCTCAAATTAGGTGTATCTGAAGGAGCAATTTTATATTTTGCGTATAAATGAAGGAACTATTATGTTTGATCATCTCAATATTCTCAATGCTATTGTTTTGAACTGGAAACTATTGGAGTTAAACTTGATAATAAAGATATAGCTTTAAGGCTCAACTAGTCTTTTCCATCTTCTTATGAATACATGAAACCTATCTTGATTCATGGAAATGAGAAAATAATTTTTCCAGAAATTACCAGCAAGTTGTTTTAAAGAAAAAAGGCTAAGTGGTGGAAATAATATTTCGCCTTAAAACTTAGCATTGGTAGCTGACACCAGGAAGAAAAAGAATTTCATGAAGAAAAAAAAGATAATGTGCTGGGTGTGTGGACAATCTGAGCACCTCAAAAGAAATTTTTCAAAGGGTGGAGCTGATACGGCAAGAAACTCAAATACCGACAGTGATACTAATAGTATGTCTGTTTTCGAAGACTATGGTGATGCTCTATGAAAAGAGCATGTACATTATCATGGCATGTTGTTAGTCTCCAAATATTGCCATGAAAGAGAGTGTGTTACTACTAGCGGGTCCACAAGTTTGCACACGGGCATTGACTTGGTATAGATGCAAGGTGTGTGGTGGAAATGATGTCGATGCCTGAGGAACTCTCGGGAAAACCAAGTATGAGAGTTGCACCATAAATTTTAGCAAAATTTTTTACATGAGTCGATGTGAAATTCTTAGAATTGGTGATTAATTCTAAATGGGTATACTCTTTATGGTGGAGTATGATAATTCTCGGTGGAAAGAATTATGATTGTTGGAGTAAACATTGTTGTAGCAGTAATTATGTTTATTTTTATTTAAGGTGGAGATTATTATGATTAATTAAAAATAATATTGGGTTTGTTAGTCAAAATAGGAGGTGTCTAATTTAAAAGAAAATTCATAGAAGATGGCTTCTCATATTGTCAAAAGTGGAGGTGTCTAACTCTGTTTGAATAAAGAATGAGAAAATTAGGTAGCCTAATTTTGGTGAATGAAGAATGAAAAAATTAGGTGACCTAATCTTGGTGAATGAAGAAATATTTGTCATATGAAATGAAAACTAGAAAGTTATAAATATGACTTCATTTCTTCATTATTAATCATCCCAAAATTAGAAAAAAAAACTTATATGAGAAAATTTTGAGTGAGAAAATTTTATGAAAAATTCTCTTGTGTTTGTAATTGATTTTTTCTTTTAAGTATATAAGAATATTATTAAGAGTATGGTTATAACAATTTTCTACATAGTAAATTTTTTTCTGATTGTTTTTCGATATTGAAAATGATTTTTCTCTAATTTAGAGTTTCTACTACATTTTTTATTTCTCTATTATTTGGTATTATGTTAATGAGAATCTTGAATAAAATTTATGATTATACTAATCTAAATTCCCTAACTTTTTAACATAAACAATACGAAATTAGAAGGAAACATGATTATTTCACACTTACTTCATGTTTGGTTGGAGGAAATGGAATGGAATCAGAATTGATTCCTTCCATTATATGTGTTTGGTTGGACGGAATGTAGGACGAAATGGAATCGGATTACTAAAAGAGAAGGAATCACAATTCCTTCTCCCCACCTTGGTAATCATAATTCCATTCTCATCTAAACTTTTTTTTCCAATTTTACCATCACCTAAAATATAACCTTAAACTCAAATCCCAAATTCTCAAACCCAAAATTCCAAAACCCTAAACCCTAAACCCAAAATTTCAAAACCCTAAATCCAAATCCTAAAACCCTAAATCCTAAACCCTAAATCCCTAAACCCCAAATCCCTAAACCCTAAACCTTAAACCCTAAACCCCAAATCCCCAATTCTCAAACCCAAAATTCCAAAACTCTAAGCCCTAAACCCAAAATTTCAAAACCCTAAATCCAAATCCTAAAACCCTAAACCCTAAATCCCAAAACCCCAAATCCCTAAACCTTAAACCCTAAATTCTAAATCCTAAAACCCTAAACCCCAAATCCCCAAATTCTCAAACCCAAAATTCCAAAACTCTAAGCCCTAAACCCAAAATTTCAAAACCCTAAATCCAAATCCTAAAACCCTAAACCCTAAATCCCAAAACCCCAAATCCCTAAACCTTAAACCCTAACTTCCAAATCCTGAAACCCTAAATCCCAAAACCCTAAAGCTTAAACCCAAAATCGCTAAAGCCAAAATTTCAAAACCCTAAACCTTAAAACATAAATCTCAAAACCCTAAAACATAAATCCTAAAACCCTAAACCCTGAACCTAAAACCCCAAATCCCTAAACCCTAAACCCTAAACCCTAAACCTTAAAACATAAATCCCAAAACCCTAAACCCTAAATTCCAAATCCTAAAACCCTAAACCCCAAATCCAAATTTCTAAAACCCTAAACCATTTTTAGAAAAATAATAATTTTAACCCTAAACCTTAACCTACAAATATAACCCCAAATCCTAAATCCCTAAACCCTAAATCCCACATCCCAAACCTCAAAACCCTAAACCCTATTTAGAAAAATAATAATTTTAATAATATATTTCTTTTTAATTAAGTAATAATTATTTAGAAAAATAATGATTTCAATAATGTATTTTGTCTAACGAAAAAATAGTAATTAAATGACATTATTTGAACTTTACAACATGTAGGGATATTAAGGCCATTTACAGCTTTTTTCATTCCATTCCAGTGGCAAACCAATCACTGTAATCCTGATTCAGAGCTTGATTCCAGTGGTAAAACCAAACAAAATTGTTTTCTTTCCATTTCATTCCATTCCGATTCCAATTTCATTTCACGAATCAAACGCCACCTTATTCTATAAAATACTTTCTGTAATTCTTACTAACAAGAGCAGATTCTACGAAATTATTCCAAACAAAGTCGTATGAAATTCACTTACATAAGTTATTCCTTGAAAACTTGGAAAAGGTTATGGACATTAGAACTAGTTTCAGTACCCTATTTTCTTGTAACACCACTTAATACTTCAATAAGCCAAAAACAAAAATAGGATTTTAAATTAAATAATAGAGAGGGAAAAAAAAAGGTAACGAACAAAACTCGAGTAAGAGAGACTCTTACCGTTTTTGTAACGCAGTTTAAGCCCTTGAGGATGCTGGCCGCGATGGCGAGATTGATTCTACTGCATAATTACGAAAAAAATTATTTCGTTTTTCGTTTTTCATTTTTATTTTTAATTTTCTATTTAAACATGGTTTTGAAAAGCTTCAAATTTCGCGCTTCTGGTTGGAGCTTCAAATCCAAAGACTGCTTATTTTTGGTGATGAGCGTCCATCGCTGCCATGCCACATGTGGAGACTTTAGTCATATTTTTTATTGATATCGTACTTACAACTTTTGCTATTATAAAAGAATACTAATTACTAATTATATTTTTATTGTTAATTATAATTTAATATAATAACTAATTTAATTATGATAATAATATCATCAATATTTTAATAAAAATTTATCAAAATAAAATAGTTTATCTTAATAGATGTATAAGGTTTGAACCATACCAATTACCTAATTTAAGATATTTTTATGACAACTCATCATATTAAATATTTAATGTAATATCATTACTACAATTTAATTTATTATTTTCAATCGTAATTAATTATAACAATATCATAAACAATTCATATTTTTTATAATAATAAAAATAATTATACTTATAACAATTAGAATGTAAAAAGTGCTTCATTGCAAAATAAAACTAACTTCTCTGCTATTATATGAGTTTATGTAATGTGTTTAAAAATAATTTACTTTGTGTGATAGTTATGTTTTAAATTGTATTCAAATTGTCTTCATTAATCATTATACTTGCAACTATATTTACACATCTTTTAATTTCTTTATTTTACTTTATAATTGTTGATAATTTTTTTTTTTTTTGTAATTAATTTTTTGTTAATTTGATAACACATAAATTAACATGACTCGACACTTCACTTATATTTTTAATAAGCACGAAAATCACTTTAAAATAAAAATAGCATATATGAATTAAATAGACACATTTTTGAAAAAGGCTACAAAAAAATTGTCAAGAGTTCGACCCTAGATAATGACGGGTATAAAGAGAACGTGATAAGAATGAACAGATGGAATTATTAGATACATATGATGTTACTTGACCACATATCTCATCCTCGTTCATGTAAGTACAAACTTATATATCCCTAGTATTATTCAAATATACAACTAACATTAAGCAAAGGTTGGTAAACAACCTCACAATCATTCACTAAAGTAATGAAAGAAAAGTTACTCTTCTACCATTGAGCGTAATAACTAATAGGTAACTGAAATTTTATAAAAGTAAACAAAATATTCTGAAATAGTTTGAAAATACTACAAACTGAGTCCAACGTCATGAAATTCAGATCTTGTTCAAACACAACCTGAAATAACATAAAATAACAAAACTTAATTCATTCTCCTGATGAGCTCATTGATATAATTTTCCCGATTTCCAGCATCTCCTCCTTCAACATAATGGTTCCTCTTCTTTTTAAGGCCACCCAGAGGTGCCTTGAGCTGGAATGGCCATAGGAAGTTGTTGGCCTCCCTAAAATGAGGCCCAACAGTCATGATTTCATGGATTAGATCTTCCACGCAGATGATGTTGTGCTTACCCAGAGCCTGTAAAGACAAGTAAAATGTTAGCAGATGTATTTTAAAGATTGATATAAGAAAAGAGTAAATAGCTAGATAATCAGACCTGTTCGACGATAGAGTTGTCAGTCAAAGCAATTCTATGCTTGTCCAGCTTTCCATAACCTCTTTTGTATATCAGCTCCTTTACGCTCTTCAAATTAGGGTATCTAAAATCAAGCACCGGGAACATTTCGGGCTATAGTCAGCAAACACATACTGGAATACAGGTAACAAATTATTTAAAGTGAAAACTCATACCCATATGTCACATATGGTTCCACCCTACGCAGCATGTTAATGGTAGCTTTGTTTACTTTGAGAAATACCCCATTGAAGATCTGTAGCAGAAAAAAACAGAAAAAGTAATTTAAGAGATCAAAAACTCAGACCATGTGCTGACTTCATAAGAGGAGAATTCTACTATCAAAATATATCATATGCACATATGTGTCCTTGCAACGATAATAATTTCATGATTACAATATCACAAACATATCATTGAAATAAAGGATCCAAGCACCTGATTTATCCATACATGACCCTAATCATTTGCTGAATGCTCTACCCATATTTCAGACAATAGTAGGCTTGAGTTAAAGTGAATACACCATATATTTTCATTAATGATGAGACATACCAGTACGTCTGAAGAGCCTATTCACCCTTAAAATTTTCGCACTTCTACGGATTGAAAGGAGACAAAACATAATATCATTTTTCAATGGACCAACCAGATGAAGAAAACTACATTGGCAGCTCAAATATTAAAATTTTACCTAGCAAAATCAATCCCTACTGGATGGACAGAAGGGAATAGAAGATACAGTAAGGATGATGGTTGTTCAACTACCATGACTTAGAGGGAGGAGGGGGGAGGAGGGGGTCATAAAGAAAAATAATCAAATCAGGTATTTTACCTGTCTCAACCGCAAGAGCTGCAAGATTTTTCTTGTCTTTGGGTCAACAGCATTGATACTGAAATGAAAGAAGATTTAGAGACATAGATACAACAACTTAATGACAAATTCCAATTGAATTAAAAAAGAAAAAGACATACCCACGAATACGAATAATAAAGAGTAGCTTGGCTTCTGGGTCAACATAAAATCCTCCTTTCAACTTAGCCTCACGCTTCAACTGGATAAGCTCTTTTTCCTATATAAAGAGAAAAGATAATTAATAGAAACTAAGTGTAGAAGTCCCACTCAATTTCTTTTAGAATAATTCCTTAAGGCGAGAAAATGTAGAGTATTTACCTGTTTTTCATATTCTTTAGCATACTGCTTAGCTCTATTGTATATGAGCTTACGGTTCTCGGCACTCTTTTTCTTTGCAGCCTCAAGTTCTTGCTTCTTTGCTAACGCCCATTCTTCTTCTCTTTTCCTCTTCTTCAATACAGAGTCTGGAACAATAGCCTTCACCTCTACCCCCATATCTGCACAAGATAAATGAAATTAAGCATATCAAAAAGCAACACGCTTCATCAAATCGCGAGAACTACAAATAATAATCAACCTTAAACCAACAATTACAACTTTAAAAAGGAGTATTATCATGTCTCAAGCTGAGACCCAAACAAAGTGCTCACAAAAAAAAACAAAGGGGAAGAAATTTCGACATAGATATTTAGACATAATATTAGCCGAACTAGAATTTTCAAGTAAAAATAGTACATAAGATTAAACCTAGCTTTTTCCACGAGATTATTTAAAGGACATAGGGAAACAAGAAAGGAAAGCGTATATAACATCGTATGTTTGAATAACATATCACTTGACAGAAGTATCATTATCTAATGAAATTATACAAGTCTAATGGAAAAGGAAATGTCAGGCATGAAAAGGCTTCACAATCAGTAGAAACTGCAAAACATATTCATTTTATTCTACATACAGCATTCTATTGTAACTGAGATCAGATAAATAAATAAATAAATGAAATAACTGGTTTACAAAATCAATTGGAAAAGATTAAATCCACAGAGGCACTGCCCATGGAAACAATCATGTCAAGTCGTTCTTGAAGAAACATATTGCTCGTAAACGAAAATCAAAATCCCTTGGTGACTAAATCCTACTAACTCAAAAGAATTATTCCTTACCTTAAACAAGATTACGGCATGCAATTTACCAACAAGATTCTACAAAGAGCATATAATTTTCTCAATACCCAAACTAAAGAACCAATTAACGCTAGAAATGCATAATAAACATAAGACCCAAGGAAAAAGAGGGATAAGGAATAACCTCTTGTGTTCCGCCGAACGGAATGGAAATGCTAGATTAGTTAGGGTTTCTTGGGGATATGTGAGAGAGTGGGAGAGAGAGGGTTTATCTCGTGGCCGTTGTTTATAACTTTCATCTTTTTTAACCTGCAAGGCTGTTGCACATATGGGTGTCAAAGTGGGCAGGCTATGCTTGACACCTTAAGTTGTGCTTAACGGGTTGACAAGGCCCATGTTCCGTTTGATACATTTTATATATATATAATATTTTACTATTTTATGAAAGCCACCGATGAATAGAATTAGAAATAAATAAAAATTCACGTTAATACATTTAATTGTGTAATAAACATTTAAGTAATATATTTAATTATTTAAAATATATCATTCATGTAATAAACATTTAAATAATATATTTAATTATTTTAAATATATCATTTAACTGATTCAATTGTTACAAATATATAAATGTAAAGTTATTATATTAAAACTAATAGAACAATATAAATGAAACTTTTTAAGTTAGATAGTACAAATAAAATAAAAAATAATTCATTTGTATAAACAAAATAAACATATTAATTCAATAATTTTTATAAATTTATTTAAATATTTGTGTTTTTAAGATAATTATTTATTTATAATAATTAATAGTGATCAAAATAATAAGAAATAATGTGATTATAATGAGTCAATAAAATAAGCAAAAAATAATAATGAACCAATAGATTTATTTCAAAAATATAATGCAAGATCATGAATGAAAAAAATCATGATATATCTACAATATTAATAAAAATATCGTTATAATGTATTGAAAAAAAAATAGTAGCTTCATGCTACACAACATAACTTTTTTGTTTATATGTTTACTTATATAAAATATTTATTTTTAATAATAATCTAATTATTATATTATTTTCATATATTTTGATATTTATATATGATAATTTTTTAAAATTTTCTAATATATATGTCCTCCACACGTTCCTATACACAATATATTAGTTAAATACACGTGCATAAGAGTACTTATTGTTCTAAAATTTTAACAATTTTTTATTTATATAAAAATTAAAATATAAAATTATATTTGAGTTATATTCTCTTAATAAAACTAGCATGTTCGTTATGTTAAAAAATAAATTATTTATTAGAATAAGTACATATATATTTTTCTTCCTCTTTAAATATATATACCTTGATTTTGAAGCTTTAATTTAAAAAACATTACAAAATTTTATTGGTTTATTAGGATAAAAATAACATAAATTATAGAAAATATTAATTTCTTTGCTTTAGGACTATCATCGTTTGTTTTTAATATTTTTCTTCTGCTTGATCAAACTAAGGTTATATTAATTTAATAAATATTTTAACTTACATATTTTTTTTAAAAAATAACTTAATTTTAACTATCACGTATACATTTTAAAAAACAATGATATAATTATACTTTAATTATTTATGTGCAATTGATTTGTATATTATTATCTAACAAAATTTATAATTTTTTTATATATTTATTTTATATACAGTAACAAAGTTTAAAGCCTATATGTATGCAATATGAGGAAGAGAAATATTTTATTTCTTAAAAATAAAGTTATTGATTAATTTTCATATTATTTTATTTACTTAAATTATAATAACAAATTAAGATATTTACATGATTAATAGGTTGATAGATAGTGACCAAAATATTAAAATATAAATTTCATAAAATTCTAAAAATAATAAATATTATAGTGTTCGTAAAAATATCATTCAAATAAAATACATATAAAGAGGAACATAATAAATTACAAATACTAAAACAAAAAATGCAACTCATAAAATGTAAAAAAATCTTGTAAAATCTTGTAGCATTTTCATAAATATTAAGAAAATTTGGAGATAAATAAAGATATTAATTTTATTTATTAGAATAAATAATTATTTATCATAATATTAAAATAATATAAATAATTTACGAGTTATTGTGTCTATCAACTTTTTTTTGGCAAAAATTGAATTATATAGGTTTTTCTTTCTAAATTTGATAATTATGCATTTAAAAAATGAAAAAAAAAACAACATGTGAAATGAGAGAGAAGAAACTTTGAAAAGTATAAAATAAGATCTTAAAGAGTCTTCTTTACGGTAGAAATCATAAATAATATAAAATACATTATTTGATTTTTCTTTTATATTTATCTTCTATAATAGATAGTATATGTAATTATATCTTCTAGTTAAATGCACCATGTTTCTTATATAATTTTTATTTTAATTATATAAAAATTAAAATATAAAATTATATTTATCTAAACACCTAATTTTAATAATGAGCATATTAATCACAGTAAAATATATGCTTAATTAAAAAATAAAAATAAAATACATTAGTTCATATATAAGAAAAAAATTTAAGCAAAAATATAAAATAAAATTCAATGCAAAGGGTAATAGACATCAACATATGAAAATATTGTTTATTTGAATCTAATTTTCATAAGAAAAAATTACAAATAAAATAACTTTTAATTTTATATATAAAAATATTTTTATATTAAAGGTATTTAAATTTACTCGTAACTTAATAAAAATAAACTTAATGTATATTGAAATAAATTATAATAAATTATATACTTGATATTTTACATATAATATTAACAAATACAAAACAAAATAAAAATAAATATTCAAATTATATCGAGATAAATAGATACATTATAATAAAAAGTTATTGTACTTTAACACGCAAATATACACTTGAAAAAATAAATACATTAATACTATAAGTAACTTGTTTTTTTGGAACAAAAGTACAACAACATCAAATATGTTAATTTTATAAATATTTTGTTAACTATATTCTTATAAAAATAATTTAAAATATTTAAAAAAAATAAGTATATATATTTTCCTATATCATTTGATGATACATATGTAAGTTTTAAAACCCTAATAGATGATAATTATTAAATTTATTTGTTTTAAGGGATAGTGATAACATGAAATAGAGAAAATATTAAAGTTATGTTAATTTAATAAAAAAATTATTCTATTAAATATAATTTTTTTAATAAAAAAACATAACTTATTTTTAAATGTCCACATATATAGCAAAAATCAATTAAACATACCTTTTAAAATGAATAATTATAATTAAATGAATTAGAGAATTATAATCTTTATATAAATTTTCAATTAATTAATTAAGATTAAATATAATCACATACTTATTCAATATTAATTTAAGAATAATTGACTTGTATACATTGTTTAATAAAATATATTATTTTTTATATATTGATTTTATACACAATGATAAAGTAAAAAGGAATATATATATATATATATATATATATAATATAAAAAAATCATTTATTAATTTTGACTTTATTTTATTTAGGTAAATTAGAATCACAAATTATAAAAATTATATGATTAATAGGTTAGTAAAATAGTAATCACATTATTAAAAAATATAAATTCCATACGACACAAAAAATAAGAATTATAATGTTATTAAAAATCCTTCAAATAAAATGCTACTAAAGATGAATAAAATAAGAATAAGAATAGTAAAACAAAAATGAAATACATAAAATATAAAAAAAGCTTGTAAAATATAATATCATTTTCATAAATATTAGAAAATTTTGAAAATAAATTAAAGAAATTAATTTTATTTATTAAAAGAAATAAATATCTATTCCAGTAATTAAAACAGTGTAAATTATTTATGTGTGGAAGCTCTCTCTTTTTTTTTTGGCAAAAGATGAATTACATAAGGTTTGTTTATTTCTAAATTCCTATTATTATAGTTATGCATTAAAAAAATATAAATTGGACAATACAAGTAAAAACTTAGGAAATAGGGAGAAAATATTTCATTCTATTATTTGTAATTTAGTTTAGACACTCACTTACATGTTATCTAAAAATATCAATTTTTACCTTCAATGTTATATTATATAATTGAACATATGTTCAATTAGAGATGATAGAGCTGAACATATATTCAACTAAAAATTAAGAAACTTGTTCTATGTACATGTATCTAATTTTATATAACATATATAGACAATTATCTAATCAAGTATAGAAATAAATACAAAGAAAATATATGTAATTAGTTATTCAAATATATATTAACACAAATAAAATCAATACATAAATATTAATTATGCTCTTTTATTATGACAATTAATTAGATGCATACATGTGTTAACATTATGACCATGTTGGGAACACAATATACATTTATTATATCATTGAATAATAATATCTCACCTACAAATCATTTTAGTTGGACAAATGATTAGTCAAGAAGAACTTAAATTGGACTATTATCTCAATATAATGAACCCACAATTGGATATATGTCTAATTATAAACGAAGGACCTTAAATTCTTTCCAATTTGGCCCTATCTAGTAAGGTTATCGATTGATTATAATCTGACAAGTTGGATAATTGTCCATCTTAGTTCAACACTTGTCCAATTCAACTCTGGTAATTATGTCACATATCGATTAAAATTCGATCAATTAAATATATGTCTAATGTAGCTCTGATGAGTACAATCACCGACCAATCAAAATCTGATTATTTGGACATATGTCGAGCTTAGTAGGACATATTTTCAACTCTATTATAGTAAATAGGGTCACCAGTCAACCAAACTCTGACCTATTGGACAATTGTTAATTTAGTTGACATGTATTCAACTCAGATCCGGTGGATGAAGTCATCGACCAACCAAACTTTGACTAATTGGATAGCTATTTGAAAGAATCTGTGACCTAGTACATAACAAGGATAATAAAATATAGACTTCTTAAGGGCTCAGTCCTAACTTGCAAGAGTATAATAGTAAACATTGAAGTAAACAACATAGCAAAAACATAAATAACATACCATCACATAAACAAATAACTTTTAACAACATATTATATATATATATATATATCCAATTGAAATTAGACAATAATATCAAGGTTTTATAATCACAACATAAATTTAATATGTGAGAATATACACACTTTAAATTCATATTGTACTAGCATAATAGTAGATCATACACAACAAGTGATATAATGAGATAAACTCAAATAGAAATCATATCTATCTGGTAACATCCTCAGTTTTCTTAAGGCAGTCACATGATGAGTGCTCAAAAAGTACTAAAATTACCATGATTTTATGCACATTAATTAATTAAAAATATATATATTTATATGATTTTATCATATATTTATATAAATTTGTCTTTTTGGAATCACGGGTATCTTTATTATTTTTCAGGTATTTTTGCTTAAAAACGTCACTTAAAGACTCAAAAATGAATACTGGAGGCAATACATCACAAATACATTCAAAAATAAATGAGGAAAAGTCAACGAATAAGGAAAAATTGGACAAAATGGGTCAAAAGGGTCAAAAATGTCAAAAAAGAGGAAATCGCGCTGCCCAGCTGCCCAGTAGCGCAGCGCGCACGCCAGATCCTCCTTCCGCGCGCGCCTGCACCCAGCTGCGCCCCATCTGCGCACAACCGCCTCACGTCATGCTGACATCATCAGTATGACGTCAACAATCACCACTCCACGTTTTCATCATTTTTTTACCCACTTTTTCTCTCCATCCTCACCTATAAATACCCCATTCTCTTCACTTCTAAACACACCTCAAAACACATCTTCTCTTCTCTTTCTTTCTCTCATTTCTTAGTTTTTTTAGTTTTTCTTAGTTTTTAAGTTCTTCTCTTTTTGAGAAGAACTAGTTATGTTTTTGTAATTTATTTGCTTTTGATTCAATAAATAGGAGTGCAAATTTCATTTGGAGGTTTTATGGCAACCGGAATAGCATCGAAGTACTGTAAGGATTTTATTTTCTTTACAGTTATTTTTTATGCTTTATTCTTACATGTTATATTTAATTTGTCTGTGATTAAATTTAACTTTGCTGGCTGTTTGTAAACATGATATAATAATAACGTTGTTATGCTTGCGAAATATTAAATAGGTGAAAATCTCTAAAATGAATTGATTTTATTTTTATTCAAGATTATATATTAAGAATGTTAGAGAGAAATATATTATTTTTCATTACAAACTTAAATCTGAAAATTAGATTTTAAGGTTTAGTTATCCGGTCTGATTTAGAGTAGTGCTCTTTTATTTGTTGGTACAATCGTCCGGTAGTTAGAGTGAAGCTCTATTTCAAAAGTTTTTATAAGAATTATTATCTGAAAATGTATTGACAACATGTTTTGAGTAGTGGTTTTAAAACTTGAAAGTTAGTACTCGGATAACTAAATTCTTAGGTTTAATTTGGATACCTTGAATAAAGTTTAAACTGTCTAACCCCACCAAAGGTGGCATTTAAATGATTCATTTTCAATCTCTTAGAAAAATGAATTAATTTAATTAATCAAATTAGTTATCAACTCCACCCATAGGTGTTAATTGATTTGTTTAGTTAACAAAGAATATCTAACCCCACCAAAGGTGATATTCATATAAAAAAGAGAGAATCAATAAATATCAATTCATATCTTTAATAACTAAAATAATATGAGCAAGCATAATTAACTTAGTTATTATATCCATAAATACTCCACTGTTTTAAATGATAAATTTGCATAAATGTTTATTAAATCTATGTTTATTTTTATGTAAGTAGATTAAAAATACAAAACCCCAAAATATCGTGACAAGATGTTTAAGATTTAATTTCATTTTTAAAAGTTTGAATAATAAATTAAAAATCACATACATTTCTTCCTTAGATCGACATTGGGAGTATACTTGTCATTTTCTACGAAATGATTCGTACACTTGCGAGAGTTTTATAAATATAAAACCAAAGTATCGGCAGGATCGACGATGCCGATTTTCGCTCATCAAGTTTTGGGTGCCGTTGCCGGGGAAGGAATAACGTTTTTAAATTATTTATCAAAATTTTAAAAACTTTTTGTGTTGTAAATAATTATGATTTTTTATTTAAAAAAAAATAAAAAAAAATAAAAAAATTTGTTGTTTGTGAAAAGTAAAAAAAAAATTCAAATTTCAATTTTATAATAAATAAAAAAAATTAAAATTTTAAATTTCATAAAAAAATTATAGCATGAATAATAAAATAATTTTGAATTTTGAAATTTGAAGTAAAAAAAAGTAGATAAATTTTAAAAAATAAAAAAAATAAAAATAAAAATAAAAAAATTATTTTATTTAAAAATTAATTTTTTTTTCAAAAAAAAATCAAAAACTTTATTTTCAATTTTATTTTTATTTTTTTTCTTTTATCTTTTTCAATTTTTTTTTATTTTTTTGGCTTAATTTTTAATTTAAAAATTTTTTTTCTTTTTTTTTATTTTTATTTTTCTTTTACTTTTTTAATTTATTTTATTTTTGGTTTAATTTTTTTTAAATTTTGTTTTTTTTAACCATTTTTTTATCTTAATTTTCATTTAAGTTAATTAACTTAGGTTTTTAGTAACATAATTTACTAACTTATATTAACTTAATTAACTTAGATTTTCATTAACTTAATTAACCCATCTTTTTATTAACTTAATTAACTTAATTTTAACTTAACTTAACTTAATTAATTTAATTTTAATAGCATGAAAAGTAAAGATCTAAGAGAGTTCTGTCTAGAAGACTAGTTCCTGGAAGCCTTTGTGCCACTAGTCTTTCCTGGGAACGTTGCTCTGTCTAGGAGGATAGTTTTTAAGGAGCCTTTGCCTCACCATTCTTTCTTGGGAGCACTCTTGGTTAATACTGATTATGTTATTTTAACTTAGATATTATACTTAAAAAAACAAAAACAAAAACAAAAAAAAACAAAAAAATTCTGAAACTATCTCCAAAATTTTAAAGTTTTAATTACAATCTAAGGAGTTAGTTGTTTTGTTTGATCTAGGTACAATTGTGTTTTGATGCCTTTAATTATTTGATTTGTACCTAGACGTGGATGATCTAAAACTCACAAGCATGTCCCTAGTTTTAAGTACATAAAAAATTTGAAAATCCATAGGACATGATTGAAAAAGTGTAGGTAGACAAACTTGTCTTGCTTGTAGGTTTGATTGACTCATTGATGAGGGGACATTGAGTTTACTTGTCTTGTCTTGTCTTGTCTTGCTTGGGAGTATACTTATCATTTTCTACGAAATGATTCGTGCACTTGCGAGAGTTTTATAAATATAAAACCAAAGTATCGGCAAGATCGGCGATGCCGGTTCAAAAACTTGATGAGCGAAAACCGGTATCGCTGATCCTGCCGATACTTTGGTTTTATATTTATAAAACTCTCGCAAGTGCACGCATCATTACGTATAAAATGATAAGTATATTCCCAAGGTCGATCTAAGAAAGGAATGTATGTGGTTTTTAATTTATTATTCAAACTTTTAAAAACGAAATTAAATCCTAAACATCATGTCACGATATTTTGGGGTTTTGTGTTTTTAATCTACTTACATAAAAATAAACATAGATTTAATAAACATTTATGCAAATTTTATCATTTAAAATAGTGGAGTATTTATGGATATAATAACTAAGTCAATTATGCTTGCTCATATTATTTAAGTTATTAAAGATATGAATTGATATTTATTGATTCTCTCTTTTTTATATGAATACCACCTTTGGTGGGGTTAGATATTCTTTGTTAACTAAACAAATCAATTAACACCTATGGGTGGAGTTGATAACTAATTTGGTTAATTAAATTAATTCATTTTTCTAAGAGATTGAAAATGAACCATTTAAATGTCACCTTTGGTGGGATTAGACAGTTTAAACTTTATTCAAGGTGTCCAAATTAAACCTAAGAATTTAGTTATCCGAGTACTAACTTTCAAGTTTTAAAACCACTACTGAAAACATGTTGTCAATACATTTTCAGATAATAATTCTTATAAAAACTTTTGAAATAGAGCTTTACTCTAACTACCGGACGATTGTACCAACAAATAAAAGAGCACTACTCTAAATCAGATCGGATAACTAAACCTTAAAATCTAATTTTCAGATTTAAGTTTGTAATGAAAAATAATATATTTCTCTCTAACATTCTTAATATATAATCTTGAATAAAAATAAAATCAATTCATTTTAGAGATTTTCACCTATTTAATATTTCGCAAGCATAACAACGTTATTATTATATCATGTTTACAAACAGCCAGCAAAATTAAATTTAATCATAGACAAATTAAATATAACATGTAAGAATAAAGCATAAAAAATAACTGTAAAGAAAATAAAATCCTTACAGTATTTCGATGCTATTCCGGTTGCCGGAAAACCTCCAAATGAAATTTGCACTCCCATTTATTAAATCAAAAGCAAATAAATTACAAAAACATAACTAGTTCTTCTCAAAAAGAGAAGAACTTAAAAACTAAGAAAAACTAACTAAGAAAAATTAAAAAAACTAAGAAATGAGAGAAAGAAAGAGAAGAGAAGATGTGTTTTGAGGTGTGTTTAGAAGTGAAGAGAAGGGGAGTATTTATAGGTGAGGATGGAGAGAAAAAGTGGGTGAAAAAATGATGAAAACGCGGAGTGGTGATTCTTTGACGTCATCTTGATGGCGTTAGCGTAACGTGGTATGTCTTGCGATGTGGCCATGGCAAGGCACGATTTCCTCTTTTTTGACATTTTTTACCTTTTTGACCCATTTTGTCCAATTTTTCCATATTTGTTGACTTTTCCTCATTTATTTTTGAATGTATTTGTGATGTATTACCTCCAGTATTCATTTTTGAGTCTTTAAGTGACGTTTTTAAGCAAAAATACCTAAAAAACAATAAAGATACTCGTAATTTGGAAAAGACAAATTTATATTAATATATGATAAAATCATATAAATATATATATTTTTAATTAATTAATGTGCATAAAATTATGGTAATTTTAGTACTTTTTGAGCATTCATCATCACTTAATAAAAAACAATTCACTAAACAATAAATTAGTTACGACTCTTAAAATAAAACTATTATTACCTCTATTAATTAAGACCTATGTCTCAACTCCTTATTGTTGTTTTTGCTTATTGTTTCTCCAATGATCTGATTCAATACTCGTACTTGGCTATCCTCCACAGCCAACACTACCAAATGTAGTGGGATGATCAGTAATAAAAAGTGTAATTATTCATAACTTTGAGGGACACACGGTCTATTACTAATGTCAAATTATGTACGAGAGACACATAGTCTACTATTAATGTTAAATTGTGTACGAGAGACACGTAGTCCAATCACATATGCACACAACTAACGATTTGACAAATAAGCTCAATGAACGACCCACACTCAAATGTAAGCTATCCAAAATAATTTAAGAAACATATATAATTCTCATTGTGAATTTTGGTAGAGTTTTGGTATTAAAATCAATGGATAAAGAAAAGAGATAAGTAGGGATTATTTATAGAAATTGACCGACTACCTCGCCATGGACCTTGCCAACCACCTTGCCAAGGAGCGTGGCAAAGGTTGTGGAGAGGTGCTAATAATGTATTTTTTTCGTTTCCAAAAATGTACCATAAATGAACCAAAATCCACCGCTTTGGACCTAACATGCATACTAAAATAATCAACCCTATAGTGTGTGAAAAACATGATTTCAATCACAATGTTCTTAAATATGTGTGTGTACATTATTGATTCACAGTAACCAACTTTACACAAAAGATAACAGAACATTGAGTAAAATAAAATAAATACTGTGTTTTGCACACAAGAAGCTAATATACATACACAAAGAACAACATGATTTACATTCTCTCAATTTGAATTTTCATGTCAAAACACTACATAACTACATATAGATGCAAATCTTTCATAAGATGATTATGAAGATAACCTAAAGATTTTGGATCTGATGCGACGTATACCTAAACCAAAAAAACACCTACTCCAAGTGCATCCATCTTGAGTGCTCCATCCGTCTTCATGTATAAACTCATCCAATCCTCTATCACTTTGAAAAACAAGGAACTCAATACCACTGCACACAACACACTTGAAGAACGAAGACTTCACTCTACACATGCTACATGCACATATGAAATCAACATATATCTTATAAACATATCATCTAGAAATAACACGAAGTCTAACCACATACTATTGTGTTACTCCTACACAGGTACACAACGATAGGAAAAACATTTACATAATGCACAATTCTCTCTGACTTCATATAACACTCCTCCAAAATGCATGCAAATAAGTCAACAATATGTAATGCATCCTACACTCATGGCCCATGCAACACACATTATGTTAACAACCATATAGTTATGCATAGAAACTTCTTCCCTTTTTAACACTAAATGTCAAAGTAACAACCCTAAATAAGGGAGGGAATGCATTCAAATATTCAATAATCCTAACACTTATGTACCATAATAGAGAGAAAAGGCATACAAATATGCAATTATCCTAACATTCATGCATCATTGCAGTGAGAAGGAATACAAATATATAATAATCCTAATACTCATGCACCAAAATAGAGAATATTAGAGCAAGTATAATAAGAAACAACATATGCAGTCATACGAAACAGAACAACAAACTAACAAACTAAATGCAATGAACAACAAAATGAATGCACAACCATACCAAGAAAACTGCAGACATAAAATATCTCCCTAATGTGATAATTAGTTGGGAGCCCCACACATATACGTGTTATAAGAGGGTATAGAATGGCTTCACTGTGTGCTTATAACACGTTAATAGGACAGGCGATCAAACACAAATGACACACTCTTACTAGTTCAACTATCTTCCTCTAACAACACTTAAATGTATTTAATCCTATAATCTAACCCCATACTATACACATACATACAAAAAGATATCCCAATTCACCTAAGAAAACATATGTCGTGCAATCCAAACATAGATACCAGGATATGAATGACATGTGATAAGCATGCAATAACTCACTACAACAAGAAAACAAGCAAACACATAGGAAGACATGTGAAATAGAAGAACATAAACTATGCATGTAACATGTCATACTATAGTTCTATTTACCCAAGGTTCATACAAAGAGATGTTAAGAGGAAGGACACATCACAACATAGCAACATAGCAAAAATTGATAAACAAGACAAATAATGAGGATGAAAAAAACATAGTACTCTCTTTACCAACTTGCATTTTATACACACTATCCCTTTAAAAGTATGCATGTGAGGTAATAAACATGTTATGCATTTTACTCTTTCAAAACTCCCCCAAAACAAAAGCATCAATATACACACAGTAGAAAACGAGAATACAAAAATAAGGAAGCAAAATAAGCATGTTTAAAGAACTAGAAGGTCCTTATATATTAACTCATATACTCAACCTAAATATCCATGGTCATCAATCCAAGATACATTCATGTAAGGGTATTGAAGATTTTCATGCATAGAAATAACTCCACGAGGATCAATTGTTTTTCTGACTTAAATAGGAAACTGAGACCTAGATGAGGGGTGGAGACGCAACCTAAGGAATCTTTTCGCTACTCTATATTAATTCGGCCAAGCAAGCCTCATAATACTAATTAAGCAATTAACAAAGCTGAAGTACAAAATATCATGCTCATTTCAATACAGAACAAAAATAACACGCACTAAAAAAGAGGAAACTACAGTAAACACATTAGTGATGGTATAGCTCATAGGCTTTTATCCAGGCTAGCAGCATGCATAAACATAGCAAATATTACACAGCATGCAATCATACATTACTTATCAAAGCATAATAAAGAGTCTAACATTTGATACATTTTCAAGATAAAGAGATACAGACTCCTTAGAGACTCATGCAAAACTCGTATATAGATAAAAAGGTAGATTATATTAACACATAATGTGATCAAGCATGACTACAAAGAAGGAGTCTAAGACCTAATACAAGGTTAATGAGGTGTTGGCTCCTTAAGGACTCAACCCAAACAAGAAAATAATAGAGAGATACACTTTTGATAAATAATCATAGATAGACAATATAAAACAGAAGTAATATTCAAAAGTTAGAAAACTAACAATAAATAATAAAAGCTTTATAATTATATGTTCAACTTCGGTATGTTGAAACATATACAATTTAAACTTTCATTATACTAGTCACATATTTTGAGCATGCATAAAATCAAATATAATAAGATAAACCCACATACAAACTCTATCTATATGGTAACATCATAGGGTTCCTTATAGCAACTACTCGGGAACAAATAATTCACTAATTCATATAACAGTTATAATCTTGAAAGAAATAAAACCAATATTATCTCTATTAGCTAGAACCTCCGTCTTAACTACATATTGTTGCTCTCGCTTGCTACCACCATAGTGACTTGGTTCGACACATGAACTTGACTTACCTCCAAAGCCAACACCACCCAATGTGGTGTGATCAAAAATCATGAACTAGTAGTGTGTAATGTGGACTATCAACATAATCCCCCTTAAACACAAATACTCGATAATCATCTCTTATTACATACCACCAAGAGATTTGAGAATTTATAAAACTTAGCTAAACCGATTCTCACAGAGTTGTCCTCACATAAGAAAGAGTTGCATGATGAGTACAATATCAAGTCCTCGGCAATAGTGCCAAAAATTTTATGAAACAAGATTGGCAAATATTTTGGTTTTATATTTGTAAAACTCTTGCAAGTATACGAATTATTTTATAAAAAATAACAAGTTTACTCCCAAAGTCAATTTAAGAAAAAATATATGTGGTTTTTAATTTATAATTCAAACTTTTAAAAAACAAAATTAAATCATAAACATCTTGTCACGATATTTTGGTTTTGTGTTTCCTAATCTAATAACATAAAACATTAAACATAAATATGGATTCAATAAACAATTATGCATTTTTTTATCATTCAAAACAATGGAGTATTAAATATATAAATTGATATTTATTGATTCTTTTTTTATATATAAATATCACATTTAGTAGGATTAGATATTCTTTGTTAATTAAATAAATCAATTAACACATATGGGTAGGTCGATAATTAATTTAGTTAATTAAATTAATTGTTTTTTTTCTAATAGATTGAAAATAAATCATTTAAATGTCATCATTACTAAAAATATATTGTCAATACATTTTTTAATAATAGTTCTTATAAAAACTTTTGAAATAGAGCTTCATTCTAACTACCGAACGAGTATACAAACAAATAAAATAGCATTACTTTAAATTAGATCGAATAATTAAACCTTAAAATCTAATTTTTAGATTTAAGTTTGTAATGAAAAATAATATATTTCTCTATAACATCCCTAATATAAAATCTTGAATAAATACAAAATCAATTTATTTTATAGAAATGTTTTACCTATTTAATATTTCGTAAGAATAACAGCGTTATTATTATATCATATTTATAAGCAATTAGTCATATTAAATTCAATCATAGACAAATTAAACATAACATAAGAATAAAACATAAAAAAATAATTGTAAAGAATTCATTTTAAAATTATACCTCAAGAGAATAGCTAATTACGTTGCCGTAAAACCTCCAAACGAATTTACATTTCTATTTATTGAATCAAAAACTAAAAATCTATAAAAGTATAGCTAGTACTTCTCAAAAAGAGAATAACTTTAAAACTAAAAACTAAAAAAAACTTTATAGAAAGAAAGAGTTGAGAAAATTGTATGTTTTACAATGGGGGAAGAGGGTGAGGAAAAGGCCAAAAAATGTGAAAAATATTTCAAAAATTGATTTTGGACACGTTTGGACAGGTTGGCACGCTTGTGTGGTGCGAGAATTATGGTAAACGAGAGTTTGGCATGCGCAGGCGTGTTAGGACATGGTGCAGGCATGTGCTAACATGCGTGGGAGCGTAGGCGTGTACTAGTGCACGTGGAAATCAGCGCTACGTGTGTTGGGTATATGTTGGGCATCTGTTGGCTATGTGCGCTAGCTACGCTCGTACGAGCGTGCGTGCCCGTGGGACTTCAACATGAATGGGCAGTTGCGCGCAAAATTTTGACATTTTTGACCCATTTTGTCCAATTTTTTCATCTTTTTTAATTTTTCCTCATTTCTTTTCTCAACATATTTGTGATGTATTACCTCCAGTATTTTTCTTCGAGTCTTTAAGTTATTTTTGAACAAAAATACTTGTGATTCTAAAAGAATAAATTTATATAAAAATGTGATAAAATCATACAAATATAAATATATTTAATCAATTAAGCATCTATCATTACACGAAGGCAACTAACACATAGGTCAGACATAAAACCCCGTTCACAAACACTGTCTCAAGTACTTACCACTCAAAAACATGATTTTTCTCACAGTCACAAATCATTAATATCGAACAACACTCAAGATATTAGTGATCTAAAAAACATAAAAATGAAATATCAATTTGATAGAGTTTTATTACTTTTTTTCTAGACAACGAATAAGAAAAAATTGAGATATTTATATAACTTGAATTTACCTCCTCGTTAGCTATCTCACTAGTCACCTCGTCAAAAGTGGTTCAATCAGGATTTGATTCAATCAACCAAAGTTATTTGAATTAAGTATCTATATATATTTATATGTCATATAACTTAATACATTTAGAGTTGTGTTATATAACTAAGAATGGACATTTAATTGTGTATAATTAAAACTATGGTTATCTTTAAAAATCTAATGATTTTTTTCAAAAATAATCGTGATCGATAAGGTGTGAGGCTAAAATGGTCATTGTAATTCCAAAAATGTGGTTAATCGAAACCGAACATGTATTAATATTATTATTATATATATAATTACATATAATAGTATAATTTTAACAATAAAATATACAATATTTTGTATAATTAGATAAAAAATTATTTACTCTTATTTTATATTTTTTTATTTTACTTAAAAATATGTACTAAATAGTTAAAAAATAAAAATTAATATCAATATTTTAAATAATATAATAAAGATAATTAAATTAATATTTCATTTTTTAAAAGTAAATATATTTTTGAATAAATATTAAAAAATAAAAAAATATGAATTAAAAACTATTATTATTTATAATCGATAGTTATTAATCAAATGTAACCGTAACTAACACGAAATATTAATACAAAATGATTATGATTATTAATATAACAATCTATACCTATATGTATTACTATTTATTATATATATATATATCTTATATAAATATATGTATTAATATTTATTTTAATACCTACTGAAATTTTATAAAAACTTACAATAATTTTTATAATTTTCTTCAAATATTCATCCATGCCAATAATATTTTAGATATTTTAATAAAACTAAAATTTCAATATTTTTATAAAATTAAACTCTTGTTATTTCCATCTATATCCCCATTTTCGTCCATTCACAAGATGCAATTGCAGGAAGTAAAAGTGCAAATAAATATAAGAAATTAAAACCGTCGGATCCTATATTTATTATAAAATTATATTACAATACTATAATTATTATAAAAATGACAAAAATAACAATTAAATCTTATAATTATTTTTTATAATAACTAAATCATATTATTATTAAAAAAATAACATAAAAACAAAATAAATTTTTTTTATTTTATTTTTGAATTTTTTAACTATGTTATATAGTAATAGTTTTAATTTAAATAAATTATGAATGAAAAAATAAATAAAAATATAAAAATAATTATTTGTCCTTAAAAATTTGTTTTTTCATAACCGAACTAAAATATCATAAAAAATAAATATAAAGCTTAAATATTATTTCTAAAATAAGTATAATACCTGTGTCACCCCTCCCTAACCATAAATATGCAAATAACATGACGCACAGGTAACTGAAATAAAATCAAGCACAGGTTGCCATTAAAGAAAACATTAAGCACAAGTGATTATTTGAAAAAACAATAAGCACAGGTTGGTAAACAACCTCACAATCATTCACTAATCAAATGTAATGAAAGAAAAGTTACTCCTCCACCATCTAGCATTAGGTAACTGAATTTTATAAAAGTAAACAAAATATTCTGAAACATCATGAATTCAGGTCTTCTGCAAACACATCCTGAGATAACAAAAAATAGCAAAACTTAATTCATTCTCCTGATGAACTCGTTGATATAATTTTCCCGATTTCCAGCATCTCCTCCTTCAACATAATGGTTCCTCTTCTTTTTAAGGCCACCCAGTGGTGCCTTCAGCTGGAATGGCCACAGGAAGTTGTTGGCCTCCCTAAAATGAGGCCCAACAGTCATGATTTCATGGATTAGATCTTCCACGCAGATGATGTTGTGTTTACCCAAAGCCTGTAAAGACATGTAAAATGTTGGCAGATATATTTTAACGATTGATATAAGAAAAGAGTAAATAGCTAGATAATCAGACCTGTTCCACGATAGAGTTGTCAGTCAAAGCAATCCTATGCTTGTCCAGCTTTCCATAACCTCTTTTGTATATCAGCTCCTTTACGCTCTTCAAATTAGGGTATCTAAAATCAAGCACCAGGAACATTTCGGGCTATAGTCAGCAAACACATACTGGAATACAGGTAACAAATTATTTAAAGTGAAAACTCGTACCCATATGTCACATATGGTTCCACCCTACGCAGCATGTTAATGGTAGCTTTGTTTACTTTGAGAAATACCCCATTGAATATCTGTAGCAGAAAAAAACAGAAAAAGTAATTTAAGAGATCAAACACTCAGACCATGCGCTGAATTTATTGGAGGAGAATTCTAATATCAAAATATATCATATGAACATATGTGTCCTTGTAACTGTCCAATAAGTTGTTTTACAAGAACGATAATAATTTCATGATTGCAATATCACAAACATATCATTGAAATTTAGGATCCAAGCACCTGATTTATCCATACATGACCCTAATCATTTGTTGAATGCTCTACTCATATTTCAGACAATAGTAGGCTTGAGTTAAAGTGGATACACCATATATTTTCATTAATGATGAGACATACAAGTACGTCCGAAGAGCCTATTCATCCTTAAGTTTTTCACACTTCTACGGATTGAAAGGATACAAAACATAATATCATTTTTCAAAGAACCAACCAGATGAAGACAACTATATTGGCAGTTCAAATATTAAAATTTTACCTTGCAAAATCAATCCCTATAGGATGGACAGAAGGGACTAGAAGCTACAGAAAGGATGATGGTCGTTCAACTACCATTAACATGGGGGAAGAAAAAAAACAAAGAAAAATAATCAAATCAGGTATCTTACCTGTCTCAACCGCAAGAGCTGCAAGATTTTTCTTGTCTTTGGGTCAACAGCATTAATACTGAAATGAAAGATGATTTAGAAACATAGATACAACAAATTTATGACAAATTTCAATTGAATTAAAAAAAGAAGACATACCCACGAATACGAATAATAAAGAGTAACTTGGCTTCTGGGTCAACATAAAATCCTCCTTTCAACTTAGCCTCACGCTTCAACTGGATAAGCTCCTTTTCCTATATAAAGAGAAAAGGTAATTAATAGAGAGTAAGTTTAGAAGCGGGACTCACTGTTTTAGAATAAATCTTCAAGGGGAGAAAATGTAGAGTATTTACTTGTTTTTCATATTCTTTGGCATACTGCTTAGCCCTATTGTATATGAGCTTACGGTTCTCAGCACTCTTTTTCTTTGCAGCCTCAAGTTCTTGCTTCTTTGCTAACGCCCATTCTTCTTCTCTTTTCCTCTTCTTCAGTACAGACTCTGGAACAATAGCCTTCACCTCCACCCCCATCTCTGCATTAGATAAATAAAATTAAGCACATCAAAAAGCAACCCACTTCATCAAATCGCGAGAACTACGAATAATAATCACTATTGAAAAATGCCTTTTGAGGCGTGCCTTGAGACCAGCCTCAAGGCAAGATGCACAGAAAAAGCATCGAGGCTATAGTCTCGAAATTTAAGGTTTACACCTTTTTCTTGTGAGGTGTAAGCCTTGAGGTGTTTTAGCCTTAACCTTGAGGCAGTTGAGACTTAAGCCTCATAAAATTACAATTTTTTTAAAGTTGGATTGCGAAGAACTCATTTCAATCTCACACGACTTTATTAAACAAATAAAAATTTAGAAAATATTAAAAAAAAATCAAAAACTTAAGTCATACAAACCAAATTGGGAAAAGTTATTTTTACTTCTGCCAACACTTAACTAATAATTTTCTTGTTAATTTCATTGTTTGCTCAACTTCTTATGTACTAATCTATTAGAAATTTGAAATACTTGTATCACAATTAGAAACTATGGAATATTAATTAGCTTTCCTTTAAATAGTGGTGAAAGTTCATGGTGTTATTCTTTTTTTCAAGGAAGAAATGTTCCCTATTTTAAGAAAACAAAAAAGAATAAATGTTTACTAATTGGATTAATTTTTTTGTGCTACAACTCTAATAGAGTATCCTGTACTTGATTAATTTTTATTTTCATAGTTATTGGATTCATAATTATTATTATTTATATCTTTAAGGTTTCTTTTAAAGTTATAATTGAGGCTTTCTCCTCGCCTCATCAGACAAAAACATCTTGATACTTAAAAATAGTCTTTTACCACATTGATAATAATCAACATTAAACCAACAATAACAACTTAAAAAGGATAAGTATTATCATATCTCAAGCTGAGACCCAAACAACTAGCTTGTAAAAAAATAAAGGGTAACAAATTTCGACGCAGGTATTTCGACATAATATTAGCTGAACTAGAATTTTCAAGTAAAAATAGTACATAAGATTAAACCTAGCTTTTCCACACAATTGATTATTTAAAGGACACAGGGAAACAACAAAAAAGTAAAGCATATATAACATCATGTGTTTGAATAACATATCACTTGACAGAAGTATCATTATGTAAGGAAATTATACAAGTCTAAGGGAAAAGGAGATATCAGGCACGAAAAGGCTTCAGAATCAGTAGAAACTGCAAAACATGTTCATTTTATTCTACTGACAGCATTCTATTGTAACTGAGATCAGATACATATATAAATGAAATAACTGGTTTACAAAATCTATTGAAAACGACTAAATCCACAGAGGCACTGGCCATGGACCACCAAACAATCTTTTCAAGTCGTTCTTGAAGAAACATATTGCTCAAATAATGAAGTGTAAAATACATGATTGTTGAGAAACCATAAATCTATAAGAAGAACAAGACATAAAAGCTCCAAATCGTCAGCTCAATGTCTTTGCCTCATTTTCGCTTACAAAACAAAACAATTATTCCCTACCTTAAACAGGATTACGGCATGCTATTTACCAACAAGATTCTACAAACAGCATATTAATTTTCTCAATACCCAAACTAAAAAACCAATTAACCCTAGAAATGCATAATAAGCATAAGGACTAAGGAGAAAACGGATACCTCGTATTCCCGCCGAATGGAATGGAAGTGCTAGATTAGTTAGGGTTTCTTGGGGGATATGTGAGAGAGTGGAAGAGCGAGGGTTTACCGTAGCCGTTGTTTATAATTTCTTTCATATTTTTTTAACCTGTAAGGCTGAAACAAATAAGGGTTTAAAAGTGGGCGGGTCGGTTAATTAATATGCTGTGTCGGTCCGTATGAATAGAAGATTTAATATAATGAATATTTATATTTAATATTAAAAATATGATTAATAATTAAAAATTATATAATAAAACTAAATCTAATTTTTACTTATATCAACATCAAATCTCTAAGTATCAATAAATATATATTCCTGATATATCAATATTTTTTTATTTAAAATATATTTTCTAATAAATAATAATTTATTATTATGTATTGTGTTCTTAACACAAATAATATTTATATTAATCACGAATTTTAATTTATAATTCGTTAGCCAGTGTGTTTTGTTAATTTGTGATCCGTATATGGAACGTACTTTGCCTTTACTCTTAGGTTGCAAACTTTAATTGACAATGTCGTGCGTAGTTGATTGGGTCATTCTTAACAGGTCCATACGACCCGTTTCCTATTTATTTTATTATTTTGTATTTTTATATATATAATATATTTTTATATATTATATAATAATTATTAACTATGAATTTTTATTAAATAATAAAATTTGAAATAATCTGTTTACTTGTGTGAACTCCATCCCCTTGATACATGAACAGCCCAATTACTCACAATTTTTATTATATAATCACATATTTATATATTTATTATATATTTTATTTAAAATGAATTTAGGATAAATAATTCAGGTCATTTCATTGTTGTCGCACGTTATGGGCCAGATCATGTTATCTTTTTATGCTTATAGATCATGTCATGTTATGTTGAATTTTTAGTAAATCGTACCGTATCTATTTAATGAGCCAATGGATCAAACAGTTAACAAATTGTGTCGTGACACCTTCACAAAATAGGTTCACTCGAATTGGATCTATGTAGAGCTGGACTTGTGTAACTAATTTGGGCTTGCTTCTTATTAAGTGCTTTTAAATAGGCCACGATTTTTAAGCAAGTTAGCCTACAAATTTAAATGTTGAGTTATTCATATTAAACTTGACGGGGAACTATCATTTATGACTTATGAGCTTATAAACATACTCTTTCTTTACCGCACGATTTCTATTAACTCCTATAAAAAGTAAATATTAAGATACAAGAGTATGTTTATTAGAGATGATAATGTATCTTAGTAGATTTGACTTGAATTATATTGGATATTAGTCCTTAATTCAAGGAATAAAACAAGGACCTTAATTCAAGGAATAAAACAAGGACCTTAATTCAAGGAATAAAACAAGGACCTTAATTCAAGGAGTAAAACAAGGAATCCTTATTTCAAGGAGTAAAACAAGGAATCCTTAATTCAAGGAATCCTTAATTCAAGGAATAAAACAAGGAATCCTTAATTCAGGGAATCATCGAATGCTTAATTTAAAGAATAATTGAAGGTAAAATTTTCTTATAAATAGCTATACAATTGTAATGAAAACATGAAGAAAATAATACAAACTAGAACTCTTTTGTGTAGAGTTATTTCTTGTTTTTTCAACGTAGTATCAAAGCAGAAAATTAACTACTTCTTTATTATTATCTTAGCATCTTGATCTTTGAAATGGTGAAGACAAGCCACTAGGATCGAGAAGGTTTGAAAGTTCATCGGTACTTTCCTTCATAAATATGCATGAGGTGGATGTCAACGGCGAATCAAGATTAAGCTCACTTGTTGAATGAGTTTAATTACTTGCCTTGGTCGAAGCAGTGTCTAAGGTGGAAGGTCCAAGTTGGGGTTCATAAATGGAAGCATCGAAGTACGATGTTTCCTGGCATGAATCACGCTTAGTAAGGATCAACCGGTTATGTCATTAGGCCCAAATATTCGGTTACTGCGAATCTGCCATTCTGCCAACAGGAGACGGTCGAGAAATGTACGGTGAAAACAATCTTTGCCACGAGTTTTCAATTAAAGAAAAGACATCTCGTGATCTGCAACAAGATGGCAAGCCTTTTTGTACAACTCTCTTAGAAGCGTGAAAGCATGTGGAATGAGTTGGAAATATATCGTACTTTCATACTGGCCAGGTGCTGCTGCTACGAAAAGAGCGAAAAAGAAGCCGAAAGAAGATATTTCAACTTTTGTCCGATGCGATTCAACATATGAAGATATACGATGTCATATACTCATGAATCTGAACTTCCCTTCCTTCACCAATGTATGTGCGACAATTCAACGTGAAGAAGTAAGGAGGAAAGTCGTGAATAGAAGGGTACAATGGCTAGTTCACACGAGGCGAAGAGCCTATCTAACCAACGAGAGTAAAAGGGAGGAAGCATCCAAACTTGAAGTGTCGCGTTGCAACCACGTACGGGCCGTGTTAAGGACACGTATTTGGATTCTACATCCATCGGAAATTAAAACACGATTTTATAAAGGATAAGAATTTACGTAGAAAGTGAATCATCTTGGACAGGTGCAAATCATGCTTTTGCCTCTACCTCTAATGGGTCTGATCCATTCAAGAACTTCACAACGAATCCGATTGAACTCATGAATGAGTTTATGTTGTATCTTAGCAAAGCAAAAGGGCTAGAATTGGTATCATTGGATAGCATAGAAGAAGGAAACTCGACGGCATTGCTAGGCAAGTTTGCGGGCTTCTTGGCGAGATACAAAACTCGTACCACAAGAGAGGGGCATGTAAGGTATCATAAAAGCCTTTAAAAGCTAACTTTCTTAAAATAAATATGTTGCATGATTTTTGGGTTGTAGATTCAAAGTGCCCACGGAATCACATGACAAATCATATGTCAAAGTCTCGCTAAGTTTGAAAAATTAGCAAATCCTTCTCAAGTTTCAATTGCAAATGGTGAGAATGTAAAGGTTTTAGGAAAGGAAAAAATAAAATTAATGTCGGATGAAATCAGTCGGCTTTATATGTACCTTCCTTTCCTTTCCAACTTAAACGTACTCTGTGGAAAAATCACAAATACCTTGAATTGCTTAGCCATCTTTTCTCCTACAATGTCTTTTTCAGGATTGTGTCACCAAAAAGATGATTGGTGAAGGGTTTTACTTAGATGGTCTCTATTACATATCCAAGAGCAATCCCATGGAAGGGTTTCAAGCCAAGTTTAATCCTATCCAAGATAATCAATTGTGGCATCAACGTTTAGCTCACCGCCTGCACCAATTTTGTCAACTTTATTTCCAAACTTAGGAAATGATGAAATTACATGTAAAACTTGCCACTTGTCTAAGGCCACATTTGAGGTTGCCTTTTAATTTTTCCTTGTCTGAGGGCTAGTAAGTGTTTTGAACTAGTTCATTCGGATGTATGGGGACCAATTAATGAATCTTTTGATGGTTATAAGTATTTTGTGATTTTTGTTGATGATTTCTCTCGAGTCACGTGGTTATATCTTTTAAAGTCTAAGAATGAAGTTAGGGAAGTATTTACGACTTTCATAATCTTGTTAAAAATCACTTCTCTTAAAATTCAAACCTTAAGGTCGACAATGGCACAGAATACATGTCCCATATCATGAAACAATATTTGAGCATTCATGGCATTATGCATCAAACAAGTTGTGTTGGCACACCTCAACAAAATGGTGTAGGTGACATGGCAAAAGGACTTACTTGAAAAAACTAGAGCATTAATGCTACAAATGAATGTACCAAAGAGATTACGGTCCCAAGGGGTTATGGTAGTACAACACATCATCAATAGATTACCCGGTAGAGTCTTGGATTTCAAGTCTCCCTTAGAGGTCATGAAAGGAAGGAAAAATTAACCTTTCCATAGCCAGCACTTCATTTCTTGTCCCCATTTTGTACATATTCAATCTATCATCATCGAGATAAATTGGATCCCTAGAAATTTGTTAAATGTGTTTTTCTTGGTTATTCATCTACACAAAAGGGATATAAGTGTTATGATCCCAACTTAGGAGATTAATTGTGTCTAAAGATGTTCGATTTTATGAAACTAACCCTTTTTCACAAGTCACATGAAATCACAAGTCAGAGGATGGCATCTTGGATGTGTTTCCATTACCAAGAATTGAACTTGAGGCTCACAACAACAAGATCCCACCGTATGTCAACATTGATGCATCTCTACCTGAAAGTAACAATGAAGGGTCTCGTCTTGTAATGGTACCTTTGCTGTGAAGATGGTGATGTCGAAGATGATCCACAATATGGTACAAGATGTGAACGAGTGTGAGATAACTCCTTCTACTCCACGACGTAATCGATCGTGTTGTGACCTCCCCACAGACTTCAAGACTTTGTCACCCTCTGAACCCACACATCCATCTCAAATTATGTGGTCGTATAAGAGAGTGACACCGTACCATGCCGTTCCTCAAGACTATATCGAGTTACGGTGAGCCTCAAACTTTCATGAGGCCAGCACAAGAAGGTGTGGAAGGAAGCCATGCAAGAAGAACTTAAAGCCCTAGATCAACACAACAACGTAGACATCACCAAACTTCCAAACGGCAAGAAAGTTGTGGGTTGCAAATGGATCTATAAGCTCAAATTCAAGTCGGATGGATCAATTGAGAGGTATAAAGCAAGATTGGTGGCTCGAGGGATTCACCAAACATTCGAGGTGGATTACAAAGAAACATTTGCACTTTTGTTGCAAAAATGAACACAGTAAGAGTGTACCGTGGTACGTAAACAAGGGGTGGTCCATTGTACCAAATGGATGTAAAGAATGCATTCTTGTATGGTGATCTCAAAGAAGAAGTCTATATGAAACTACACACCCAGGCATCCTCAAAGCGATAATGAGCGGATTTAGTGTGCAAATTGCACAAATCTATTTATGGTTTGAAAGCAGGTCTCCCCACGAGCTTGGTATGCCAAGCTAAGCTCGTCTACACTAGTGTTGGTTTCAAAAGCAATCGATTCCTCACATTTGATTTGTTGCATGAGTTATGGCAAATTGGTTGTCTTTGATTTATGTAGATGATCGATAATTACAGGTGATAATCTTGTGAGATTTTCAACCTCAAGCAGTCTCTGAGACAAAGGTTTGCAATTAAAGACCTTGGGATATTGAAGTACTTTCTTGGTATAGAAATGACAACCTACTTAGGACTCTTTCTTAACCAAAGGAAATGTCTAGATTGCTTAAAGAACTAACATGGCGATGCTAAACCAGCCATTACCCTCTTGTGACAAAGAACCTGGCTTGAAGAACGCTTCATGGATATAAGTTATTTATTGGTTGGTAAGTTGATCTACCTAACAATCGACCACATCACACTATTGCAGCAAGTATTGTGAGCCAATTCATGCACTCCCACGACACTTGAGCATTTAACCCTTGTTAAAAGAATCTTCACGCTACTTAAAAGGATCAGTGGGTCGGTATTATCGTGAAGAAGAATGACAACACACAAATCATGGGTATTGTGATCTTGATTAGGCCAGGGAATGCAATTGATCGCAAGTCCACTACCTTTGTACATTTTGTCGGTGGAAACTGGTCACGTGGAAGAGGTAAAAAATGCGTCATTGCGGATCAAGTGCGAAGTTGAGTATCGTGCAATGGCTTCGCGTGTGAGTTGATATGGCTTAAAGGTCTTCGTGTGATTTAGTGTTCTACAACTCTTCCTATGTCCTTATTTTGTGACAATCGGTAATTTATGCATATAGCATCAAACCCGGTGTTTCACGAGAGGGCCGAAACACGTTGAAGTTGATTGTCATTACGTTCGTGAACAAGTTCAATCCGAGGTAATTCGACACGTTATACAAGAAGCGAGCCAGGCTGACATCTTCACCAAGCCCTTGGCTTCTCATTAGTTTCAACGAATTTTGTCCAAGCTTGGATCCATAAACCTTCTGGATCTAGCTTGAGGGGGAGTATTGGATATTAGTCCTTAATTCAAGGAATAAAACAAGGACCTTAATTCAAGTAGTAAAACAAGGAATCCTTATTTCAAGGAGTAAAACAAGGAATCCTTATTTCAAGGAGTAAAACAAGGAATCCTTAATTCAAGAAATAAAACAAGGAATCCTTAATTCAAGGAGTAAATCAAGGAATGCTTAATTTAAAGAATAATTGAAGGAGTAAAATTTTCTTATAAATAGCTATACAATTGTAATGAAAACATGAAGAAAATAATACAAACTAGAGAACTCTTTTGTGTAGAGTTATTTCTTGTTTTTTCAACAAATTAATTTAACCGTTTCAAACCAAACATATTGGTATGAAAAAATACAATCATCCGATTGATACATATAATTTTTTATTTTTATGACAAAATATATTAAAATATAATTTTTAGTAAAAATGAGTAAAAATATAATTTTTAATATTTTTTATAAATTTTTAACGCATAACCAATCACGAGCTGTCACGTGTTATGTCAAGTAGGCAGAAGAGGTGACTGGGCAAGCCACGTAAACGCCATGCAAGCATAGAGAGCGAATCATGTTACGCTGCGTGAGATAAGGATGAAATGCGTGCCACGTGTTAGCAAGATGTTCAATCCGAGTTCGAAAATTAGTCAATGCGACATGTCACGTGTCGCTACTCCATTGCTCAGCGCATTCTACCCATGCGTCACACCATCTGTCTCTACAAATCACGTCGCGTCACGTGTTGTTGACTCAATGAGCATTGACTCTCATCGGTTTCCCTTGTCATGCGCCTCTCCTTAATTCACCCAATAAATTTCTGATACCATGTGTCACTCTATGATTAGCTAGAATTATCAATTTTACTTGTTTTGATCGTAACCCTTGATCTAAAGCTGATATAACAATCTAGATCGCACTTAAGTAATATTTAAGCCTCTAATCACTCCATAAACCCGAATTGGCTTCTTATTAGCATAATTTTGGTCAATTTTTAGAGCTAAAAAGAGAAAAAAATACATAAAAATTCAAGAGGGGACACAATTTTAGTGGAGATTCAAGAGATGATTAACACTACAATTTAAGAGATTGATTTTATTTCTTCTTCTACTCTTTTCTTTATCAATTTTTATGTCTTCTTTTATGAAAAATATGAGTTTTATGAACACAATTATGTGTAATTAATTTATTAATCTAGAGATTTTATGAACCTAATTTTTACCATATGATGATCTAATATTTTACCCCAATTATAATGTTAATTTAATTATATTATTTAATCTAATTTGTATGCTATTAATTGTTTGACCAACAATTTATTTATAGAGATAATTAAATAGATTTAAGATAATTATTTAATTGTTTGTCTTGATTAAATAACATGCATAGTTTTTAAACATAGATGTATGATTCTTATGTATATGATTCATAATTGATGAAGCTAATGAGTAGTATGTAATTTAATTGGTATTAAAGTGTGATTAAATTAATTACTATATAATATGTAGTTTACTTGAGAGAAGAATACATGTTAGGTTAGATTCAATTGATCATGTAATTAATTTTTTATTATATTGGAGAGAATTTTAGCGATTCATATGTTTAGAAAATTGGGGGATTAAATATTTATAGATATTTTCTCACATATTTTTTTAGTTAATAATTTGATTCATATTACTTGTTGCGATACGTATACTTGCGTATTCATTGCATACACTTCGTCTGTCGCAATTAAGTTTTTGACGCCATTACCAAGGACCATAAATATTAGAAATTAATAATTTATTATTATTATTATTATTTCCTTAATTTATTTTTCTTTTCTTTACTTTTAATTTTAATTTACTTATTTTCTTTTAGTGACTTATTTATTTATTTTTTCTAATTAATTTCTTTACTTATTTATTTAATTTTTACTTTAATTTATTTATTTAGTTGTTAATTTTTTTTATAGTTTTTATTTAGACATCTACTTTAATATTATAGAAACATAATTAAGTTTATTGCATGAATAGAGTTCGTGAGGAAAAAATCTTATATTTAAATCTTAAAATTGATCGCACTTTGAGATTAATTAGAAAATAATAAGTCACTTAAGAGGAAGAAATGACTAATCTATTAGAAATAAACAATAATGAGTTAAATTTGAACAATCAAATATTTTTGATGGATGACAGAGATAGAACTATGAATGAATATGCAATACCTACGTTAGAATGGTTGAATTTAAGTATTACAAAAACCAAACATTCAAGTTAATTAGTTTGAATTAAAGTTAGTTATGTTTCAAATGCTATAGATATTTGTTTAAACAATGATAAGTAATTTTAATATAAAAATTTGTAAATATTTTAACTATTAATAATTTATTTCTTAATTTATATTATTTAATTAATAAAAATTAAGACTCAAGATAATTAACTAAAAAAATGATAATTATTTATGTTATAAAAATAAATAACCTTATATTAAAAAAGTAAGTAATTTTAATATAAATAATTATTAACATTTTAGTTAATAATATTTTATTACTTAATTTATAAAAATATTATTTAAGATAATTAATTCAAAAAATGATATTATTTATGTATTTTAAGATAAATAATTAAAATCTTAATAATTATCAATATTTTAACTTTAATAATTTATTATTTAATTTATATATATAAAAAATATGAACTAAAATAATTAATAAAAAATGATAATTTTTTTAATGTTGCTTGAGATAGCATATAAACAAGATTGAATCTTACTGATCTTATCGTTTATCTCTACTCAAACAGTGTATCAATTCAAATAAAAATAAATCTCACTCCAATTATTCAATCTTCCATGGATATCTTTCTTTTGGCATTAATGCAACCGACGAAAAAGCAGTTGAATACATGTTTTTTTATTATTAGGTATGAAGTCACGTGTTAATTAATTTATATTTTTAAATAATTATTTAATAAAATGATATAATTAATAGAAATTTAAATTTTAAAATAAAAATAAATGATATTATAATTTTTCTTCTAATATATTTTTAAATTATGTATATATAATATGTCTATATAATATTTAATTATTTAAAAAATATAAAATAATTAAATTATTAATCTATAAAAAATAATTATTGACCGAAATAATAATATTGTAAAAATAAATTTAATTTAGATATAAGTTAGATAAAAATACCATCACGATTTCATAATAACGTGATAAGTGTCAAATGTTCTTTATAAAAGTGTAAGTTTGAGTCTTGATATTATTATTGATATATATTATATTTAAAAATTTAATTTTTTTTTTAATTTATAGTGTAAATTTAAAAATCTTGATATTATCAATTTATTTAAATGATGTTTTAAAAATATAATTTATTAATTTATTTCAAAAAGGAACTGCAACAATGAAGCCTAATCATTATAGTTAAGAATCTTATTTTTAAATTTATTGTATAAATTTAAGAATTTTGAAATTATTATTGTATACAAATAATATTTTTAAATATAATTTTTAAAATTTGTAGTGTGAATTTAGCTTCTTAAAAAAAGGATTACGTTGATGACGATAACAAAATTTATTTAAGTGTAATTTAATTCATACATAAATTAAATAAAAAATATAGTGGTAACTTTATAATAATTGATAAGTGCAAAGTATTATATATAAGATTGTAAGCTTAAGTTTTGACATTATCATTATAGTATTTTATTCATTGAAGATGAGTAAGTGAGAAATAAAAAAAATTAAAAAACGTTAATAAATATAATAAAAATAAAACTTATTTTGATAATCAACAAAAAAAATTATTTAAATGTAATTTAATTCATACATGAGTCATATAAAAACTTAATTGTAAATTAATAATTAATTAATAAATATAAAGTACCACACTTAAAAACATAAGTTTAAGTTTTAGTATTATCCTTATACATAATACAATTAAAAATATGATTTTGTAATTTCATATTATAAATTTAAAAATATTGATATATCATTTTAAATGAAATGTTGCTTTGAAATTATTATTTTTAATTTATTAACCATAAAAAACATCTTAAGTCCTAATTTTATAGTTAAGTTGTAAGATTAAAATGACACTTTGAAAAACATAATTTAAAGTATTGATATCATTATTATATATATTATATTTAAAAATATAATTTTTGAATTTATAATATAAATATAATAATCTTGATAATATTACGTATAAATAATATTTTAAAATTTTAATTTTATAAATTTATTAACTCAAAAAAGAGGGAGGAATGATGACGACAAGGTCGAATCATGTTTTATTTTTATTTTTAAATTTATAGTATAAATTTAAAAATATTTATATTATCTATATATACAACTAGCTAGTACTTTAAATATTTAATTATTTAAATTTATTAACCAGAAAACGAGGGACGTATAGTGATAAATACTTTAAATATTTAATTATTTAAATTTATTAACTAGAAAAAGGAGGGACGTAAAGTGATAAGGTATAGTATCATATTTAATAAATACAGACATAAAATACATTTTTATTAAAGTTAATATACTTTTACCACCGCATATATATATATGTGAAAAATAGTAATCTAGTTCAAATTTGTTATTTTTAAGAAAAATGTATTTTGATCGCATACATATTATGTTGACAGTACAAGTCCAAAAAAAATATTAAAAATCTATTAACTTAAAAAAAAATGGGTAAATTTTGTTATTTTTACAAAATGAAATTCTGTGACTCTTTTTGTAAATGTAGTAGATTTTTGTTAATTATGGATCTAAAATACATATATGTTCTATTAAAGTAACTTTTTTTGCATTTTAAGATTTTTTTTATTTATTGCTTTGTGCTTTGTGTTTTGTGTTTTGTGATGTATTACTTATTCTTTTTAATTGTCAAAAATATAATTACTAAAGAAATAATATATCTTATGCTAATAAAAATTTACATGATTTATAGACTATTAATATATAAACTCTTAATAAAGAAAAATACAATCAAAATTAACACACTTTTTTTAATAAATATAAACATAACATACATCAAAGAAAAAAAATCACATTTAAAAATTATAACACACAAAAAAATTAAAAATGAATAATGATTCATTCACCAAATTTAAATTTACAAAATAAGTTATATAAAGAGAATATTTCTTATCTAAAATTGAAGGCAAATCATTGGCTATAAACATATGAGAAGTTAAAAAAATACAACAAATTTACAAGAGATAAGGCAATTAAAAAATTTGACACTAAATAATAGTTCATTCATTAAATTTCAGTTTACAGAATAGGTTATATATGTCAAAATATTCTCTGATAATTATCATGTATATTTTATATTATTTTCTGTTCTATTTTCTATACAAGAATTGAGATATATGTATACAAAGAAAACGAAAATTAAACAATAACTATAATTCCGCATGTGTTTTGACTCATTATACTATCATGTGTCTTCATGTTTTCTTTCATGAGTATTGGTGTCTGCTTTATACATGCAACACAACACACACCAATAATATATTGGTAACATTAATTACTTGGATACAATTGAAGTCAAACCCTTTGTTATAAATTAGATATGAGAATTTAAAAATAAAACAAATTCAGAAGAAGTGTTAGCTTTATCGTGGAGGTCTCTAACATAACTTATTTGATTTATAGCTAGTAGTCAAATACTAACAGTTTTCAATATTGAAGCCAATATAGTAGTTCAATGTAAACAAACCATAAAACGAATATCTTGAATGTAAAAATATTTGAAATATTATAAAGAAATAAAGGGTAAATAATTATATTGTTGTAAATTTCCGTATTTAATTAGATATGAAGATTTAGTACTATAAGTGTACATAATTTTAGTTAATTCTCAAAGAAAATATCAAGTTGTCACTCTCTTAATTACTCAATCCTCTCATCTTTCTCAACCTTTTTCTAGCTTGATTTTTGCTTTCGATATGTAATAATCGAATAGAAAGCTCTTATCCAATAAGTGTTTGATTTTTCTGGATAGGTTTGTTTTAGTTTCTTTGTTTTTTTAAGGTATAATAAAAAAACCATAACATATAGTGTATATTTGATTGAATCTTAATTTGTGATTTGACTTTTAACATGTTTTTAATTATTTTTTAGTATTTTTTTCAATATAGATAATCTAAAATTGTTAGTTTTCTTATTGTACGTATTATTATCCAATAGGCCAAAGACGAGAGACTCAAATAGATGGAAAGAATACATAAAAATACAACTAAGAACACTTCACATGGAATCCCATAAAAGGCAATGATTATATAGCTATCATTTGAATGATAGAAAATGATAATTGTGTATTAATATATTTATCAATTTTTTTGATTTGTATCTTGTATCTAAATTCCCTAATGCATAATTTCAAAATAAATGCAATTCTCACTCTTTAAAAAAAAAAGTATCAAAATTTTGTAATAAATAAATAAATGTATTGTTTGATGAAGAATAATGAAAATAATTAATTTTAAAAATTATTTTTATCGACTAAAATAAAATAGCATGTCAATTAAAATGTTTAGGAAAGAAAAATTTCATAAAAAGTTTATAGAATATATAAATACCTTGGTGAAGTTTGGTGCTAAAAAGCTCTCAGAATATTTTTTTTCTTCAAAGAAATTGAGCCATTAAAGAAAAAAAATCATTTTTAAGATAAAAAATAAAGTAATTATTATTATTTTTATACAAGAACATATTAGATTTTTACGATGGAGCGATACACATATGCACGGATTGATGATTTAAATTTAATAAATAAATATATAGTAATATTAATTATTATTATTTTAAATTCTTTATTTTATAAAATAAATTAAAAAAATAAGTCTTTAAATATAAAATTTTAACTTGTTTTTATTATAATTAAAAAATTGATGTTAAAATGTTTTATAAAGTAATTTATAGAATACTTTTAAAATAAATAGTTAATCAATTTTTTACTTTGGTGACGAATAAATATATAATAGTAACTATTTTATAAATAATAGAATCTGAATATAATATATGCATGAGTGATTTATCCATGTATTGATAACAAATGAATAATTTTATCTCAAAAATAAGTCAAATATAACATATGAACTTATTCCATGAATATTTTTACTATTTAAGAAGTTAATCATGTACTTTGGTGACGAATAAATATATAATAATAACTATTTTATAAATAATAGAATCTGAATATAATATATCATGAGTGATTTATCAATGTATTGATAACAAATGAATAATTTTATCTCAAAAATAAGTCAAATATAACATATAAACTTATTCAATGAATATTTTTACTATCTAAGAAGTTAATCATGTATGATATAAATTACTTCATTGAATTTAATGAGCATTTTTTTGCTTAAAAATAATTTATATTAATTGGTTATTTTTTAATTGATATGAGATATGATATGATATCGACATGAAAATTATTAGTTTAATAAAAATACGATATGCTTATGAGTGAACTAATCGAACACTTTTAATAATATGAATTGTCACTTTTAATATAATAAGAATAATTATACTATAAAAAATGTATTTATTATAGAATTATTTTTATATTTATTGGTCTAAAAAAGCATAAAAAATGTATTTATTATATGAAATTTTTGGTTTATTGGTGTAAAAAATAAAAATATGTTATGTTTATAAGTGAATTGATCGAACACTTATTAAATATATAATTATAACTGTATGAATTATCACATTTAATGTAATAAAAATAATTACATTAAATAAAATAATTATTCATAAGCAATGTATTTATTATATGAATATTTTAATATTTATTGGTATAAAAAATAACAAAAAAAGAAAAAAAAATGGTATTTGGTTGGCCACCAAAATAAACTTTATAAATTATCATCATTAATGTGATAAAAAAAATTATATCATATAAAATAGTTATTCTAAAAAATTATTTATTATATGGATATTTTGGTATTGATTAGTGTAAAAAAACTAACAAAAATTAAAAAATATTTATTAAATAGAAATTTTGATATATATCAATGTAAAAAAGTTAAAAAATAAAATAAAAATTTGTGTTGATGGTCAAACAATATAAAGAAAAAGTAAGCAATTTTTTTCTAAAATATATATAAAAAAGCAACTATATATTTTGTACAAGAGAAACCAGTATGGATTTTTAGGAAAAAAAGATTAAAGATTCTAAAAATATAACATTTTTATCAAATTTATAAAATTACCTAACAAAATAATATCAAAATAATATATTTTTAGGGAAAAAAAGTAAGTAAAATTTTTCCAAAACAAAAAAAAGCAACTATATTTTTTGTACAACAAAAACTAGTATAGATTTTTAGCTGTAAAAAAAAAAACAGAGAAGAGATTCTAAAAATATCCCATTTTTATTAAATTTATAAAATTATCAAATAAATCTATACACCAACTCTCCTTTGTAATATAGTAATAGATATATAACCTAATTAGCATTTTTTGGTATTATATTCATACATATAAATTAATAAAAATGCATTTTATTTTCTGAATAATTTTTAAACATACATAAAAAATATTCATATTTTTGACGTAAAAATATTATATATGAATAATACTTTTGTTGTATACTAATAAATAAAAAAAATACTTTCTATTTCATAAATTTTTATTATTAAATATGTTTATTATTATTATTTTCAAAATTTAATAATATATAATACAGATAATGATTAATTATATATAAATTATAAAAATATTCATATTTTTTTTGTATAAATAAATAAGTAAATATTTATAAAATTTAAATATACAAATTAATTATTTAATAATAAAATTTATTAATATAAAATACGTTTAACTTGAAGCGGGTAATAAAGAGTTTTACATGCAATATTATTAGATAGTTTAAGTTAAAAATAAATTAAATTAGTATTAGCATTTAATTTAAACATATGTATTAAATTTATTAGTGATATATTATATTATTATGAAAAAATTAAATAATATCTCAATATTTGTATTAAAATACTTGCATAATTTTTTATAAACTATATTTCAAAAATAAATAAATATTTACTATGTAATTTTTTGCTAATTGTTTAAGTAGATTTACTGAATGAAAAATACTAGTTTAATTTCGTCATTGTAACAAAAATATAATTTAATTTCGTACATATTAGATAATACAATATAAATATATTATCTTTATAAAAAAAATTATTAAATTTTATTTTATAAAATAATGTACTTGTAACGCCCAAATTTTAAAATAGATAAATATGATAGTATAATTATATTTTTACAAAATATATTATAATTTATTTTATAAAAATGATAAATTTATAATATCTTATTTAATAAATTAGGATCTAAATTATTTTTATTAAATTTATAGTATTTTTTTATATAATATATCTATACGTAATAATATTCGTTGCAAAACTACGGTACTTAAATGGATTTGAAGAAAATTTTCGTCCCGTGTACATGGGACTAAATGACAAAACGTCGAAAAGCAAAAAAGCCGCCCCTGAAAAGCTTTAGATTATAAAAAAAATAAAAATCAGATTACAGGATCATGACCATCCAGGACGAAACTTGGATTAAATTTTGGGGAGCCAAATTATATTTTAAATGAAAATTTCAACATTATATTGTATTACAAAGTGAGACTTTTGTAACATAGTGTTTAATCGTAACTAAGAAAATAAATAAAAATAAAAATTATTATAGGGATTTTATATTTATATTTATTTTAAAATTAAAATAATAATTTAATATAATTATGATATATATAATATATTATAAAATAAATTTATATTTATTTATCATATTACAGAATCTTTTAAATTAAATCCAATTTGAATCTAAATTAATCATGTAATTTTCAATTAAAATTTTATTTGACTATAAAATTTATTAATTTAATTTAATTTTATCTAAATTTAATTATTAAAATTAAATATATTAATTTAAATAGATTCATCAAATTATTTAATAATGGGAAAAATATATAATTTCTCAAATCGTGGATTGTTTTTCTCACTTATTGCGTAAGATAAGGAAATTGAATGCTTGTATATTAATAATTAAATTTTGTTACTGAATATTGTTGAAATGCGCCTTCAAATACTCAAATTAGAAATGCACAAAATAAAATAAAATACTCAAATAAGAAAGATGGTGTAAAGAGACAGCCCAACGTCATGTTTATAACGGCATCCTTATTATACTGTAGATAAAGATATAAAATTAAGAAAGAGAACGAAATAAAGATCATGAGATAAGATAAAAACGAAGATTGTATTCATCTTACCGTTTTTCAGAATTAAATATTTTAATTTTTTTAAATTTAATTATATTTAAATATAAATTAATTATAAGTTATACATTATATATTTTATATTTCATCTTTAAATTATATTTTTATTTTATAAAATTTAAATAAATATTTATTTAAATTCTAGAATTTTAAAATCTTGTAGTTATTTTATAATTTATTATTATTATTATTATTTTAAATTAATTTGTAATAAGATTTTATCAATATTTTTTAATATAAAAAATTATGTATTTATTGTTATATTTATTTTATTTTTCTTCCTTTCACTTAAATATTTTTTTCGTTATTATTTATTGATTAAATATTTTAATTTTTCGGATACAAAATATTTATCATTACTTTATTATTTTTTTATAAATTTTTATTTATATTAAAAATATTAATTGAATTCGATTCTTGGAATCACGAAGATTTTAAATAATTAAGAACGAGGGATAAATTTTAAATACTAATTGAAAATGAAAAGGGATCTCCCGTCCCGGCTACCCCATTGACAACTTTACCACTCACAGCGTTTACCTCACATACATGCAGTAAGTCCGTCACTTGGGTAATTTTGTCATCTCGGTGGCATCTATATAAAGACGTATTTGCATAGCCATAATCTCTTACAGCCAGTTTTCTTTGTATGCAAAAAGAATCATAAGAAGTCCACTAGCTAGCCATCCCCATATATTTGCCGAGTCTTTTGAGTTGTAAAGGTATAAACTACGTCAAATCAAGCACAGAAACAGAAAATAAAGGGAAAAAAAGAAAAAAAAGAAGAAGAAGAAGGTCTATTTGTTGGTAGCTATTTTTGGTCCATGAATTCTACATCTACCATTGTTTGTGAGTTGTGTCATATATGACTCTGTATACTTATTTTTAATTGGAATTCAGTAGAGTAGAGTAGGATTTTTTTTAAAAGGATGTTACCATAAATTTATTACATTTATAAGAAGATGTAAAAATCTATCTTATAAAGTAATGGATTTATGCTATTTTAGTTTTGAAATTGATAAGTGGAACAACTTATGTTTACATTATTATTTTTTTATAAAAATAATGTATTTGTTCTATTTTATTTAATAAATATAAATTTAAAATATATTTTCATTAAATGTAATAGAATTTGATGAATATATATATATAATCTGTGGTATAGTATAGAGATATAGACCTACCTGAATTTCCTTTATGTTTACATATAACCATTGTACTGAAATTATTCTCATAGAATAGAGATACTCTATATGTTTATATGTATATTTTTTATTAAAAATAATTGTATGTATATGTGAAATGGTAATCCATTTTTTTTTGTTTAATTACATAGTTTATAAATATATTTTTTTATTTTTAACCCCTAAACAAGTTACACATATGTTATTTTTATTACATATTTTTTTGTATGTTTAAAAATATTGTTCAAATATATTTTTCTTTTAACTAAAAACATGTATATTTTTTTAAAAGATATTAAAATTGAAACTATATAAATAAGTGAGCATTAATATAAAAATCGGATTAATTTTCTTATTATCTTTTTACTATTAAAAACTTTTATCTTTAACCGATCGAATATCTGATATGATCATGTATAGTTTGTGAATAGCTAGAGATAACATAATGTGGAAGCTGAAGCTTTCTGAAGGAAACAATAATCCATGGCTTAAAAGTGTGAACAATCACATTGGAAGACAATTCTGGGAATTTGACCCAAATCTTGGAAAACCCCAAGAGAGAGCTCAAGTTGAAAATGTTCGCCAAGAGTTTTGGACCAATCGTTTTCAGGCAAAACATAGTTCTGATCTTTTAATGAGGCTTCAGGTCAGCTCACACATAATAACTAAAAAACTTTATAATCTTTTTAGTTTTTAATTTTCAATTCCTTAATTTTAGAATGAATTTTTTTAATTTCAAAATTCTTTAACAAAATCGAAATTTCTTTGATATTAATTTCTATATTTAATTTTAAAAAATTTAAGTTGAAAATTGGATAAAGCTAGTTCGAATAAGATACCAATGATTTTAACCTATGAATCTAACAAAGCTACGTGGTCATTAATTTATTTAAATCTAATAATTAATATTTAACTGCGTTATTTAATTTTATTATTAATTTTTAATTTTTAAATTATGATAATATCTACACCATTAATTTAAATTTTTCAATATTTAAAATAATTTGTTAGATTCAATTTTCAACATCATTTGTATCTTTTTTTTTAATAATAAATTTTTAATTTTCAACTTTAATAATTTTAAATTTATTTTTGATATATTTTTATTAAAATTTATCCTTTAATAATTTTGAGTAAGATTAAGTTTGATTGTATATAATTAGATTATTGAATTTTATTAATTTTTAGTAATATATATATTCAATTCTAAAATAGAAATTTTTCTAAATTCAAAGTTTGGTTAAAAAATAAAAGTTAAAAATAAGTTATTAAACATGACTATAGAATGATAATAATATTGTCACAATTAATTTTATCATTAATGTAATAATAAATTATTAAATATCTAATATATTCTTATAATTAAATATATTTTAGTGTTATTAGTATTAAATAATGTATTCTTAAAATAAAAATAATTAGTAGTGATAATATATAATTTAATTAAATAATTGTTAAATTCCTTTTATCATTTGTCAAAATTGATTAATACATTTTATTTATATAGTTTGCGAAGGAGAAAACTTGTGAGGGAAACATTACACAGGTGAAAATAAAAGGTAAAGAAGAAAATTTGACAAAGGAAGCGGTGGTGATAACATTAAGAAGAGCCTTGAGATTCTATTCAACTTTGCAGTCTGATGATGGATTTTGGCCCGGTGACTACGGCGGTCCTTTGTTTCTTTTGCCTGGCTTGGTAATTATATTCATTTTATATATACACCTTTTCTCATCTAATATTCATTTCGATATTTTTTTACACAATTATCATTTTATTTTTTCTAATGTTTTAAAATATCACTTATATACTCAGGCACTCACAAATACAATTATATATATATATATATATATATATATATATATATATATATATATATATTTAACATTAAGGCCTACTATTATACTATTGTCCACTGATAAACAACATGGTGGTGCTTTATGATCAAGAACTTGAGACATTTATTTATGATTTATCCAATTTGATAGTAGTGATATAGAAGACTGATTAATTATTCTAAACCATATTAGGCTTAGCTTTAGTGAAGGGTACCAAAAAAAAAACAATGTAGACTAAAGTATTTTACATGTCTAAAACGTTTACATAACTTGTAAAATGATGAATTATATTTTATAAAAATTTAAACAAACAAAGAGCATACACATAGAATAAATGTAGGATGAACGAGTACAATTATGATAATAATTATAATCAATTTGTATTAATTTTAAATAATATGGTTATAATATCCATTTATACATGATATTTTCAAAAATGTTAAAGCATACATGTTTGTATTACTTGTATGTATTAGTTTGTATATTCTTATCTTATCTTTTGTATATATTTATAAAAGTTAACTATTTAAACTATAGATATTTTAACTCTATATAAATCGTGTGTGAAAGTGATGCCAATTAATTGAGTTCAGATTAATACACAAGGACCACAATCCACAGACTCAACTTTTTTTAGTATTTCGTTACTATAAAATGGTCCCATTTTTTTAATTTTTTAAATACTAATAATTTATTATTTTATTTATATTATTTAATTGATTAAAAAAATAAAATTTAAGATAATTAACTAAAAGATAATGCATAATTATTTATGTTGTTTAAGATAAATGTTTAACTGTATGGTATAACTCTTCTTCATTTATTAAGTTTAAGACAATTAACCAAAAAATAAATAACTATATATGTTTAAAATAAATAACCTAATATAAAAAATAATAATTTTAATATAAATAATTATCAATTTATAAAGATAATTAGTGAATGAAATATTATTACACATTAATTATGTTCAAGGTTCAATAGTTTTAATTGTTGTATTATTAGTATTTGATATGCATGCTGTATAAAGCCAACAATGAGTGATAAATATATAAACATTTTGGAGATTTAATGATCATTAAATTCAATGTATGATAGAGTATACTAGTTTCTATTTAATATTATTTAAATTAAAGTATATTTTAAATATTTAATATATAATAATAACAATGCATATATTTCATTTTTGTATTAATAAAATTAAACTTATGCTTTTAATTAATTATAATATTCTTTATCATTTTCTTTCTATTATTTTTTGTTTTTTTAACATTTTATAAATTTAAAATTAATATTATTATAGTTAAGATTTTGTTTTCGATATATTTCATTCTAATTTAACATGTTTACTTCAATAATTTAATTTATTATGGATTTTAATTCATTAAAAAGGTAGTAAATAGCATAAAAAAAACAAGCCATCAATCTATTCCAATTCATTTTTGTTCGATTAATGATCTGATTCCGATTTTATCTTAATAAACATATCTTAAATAGAAAAAAAAAAATAGTCTTCCGCTACCACAAACCTTGCACTGAGATAGTGTGTGAGAAGCAATATTTGAACTCCAAACTTAGTAGTATAGATCCTTACAAAAAAGAAAAAAAAAACTTAAGAGTTTATACTATTGTCTAATGAGAATGAGAACATGTATGTATATTGGAACATAAATCTAAATCGACCAATTTTTTTTTTTATAAAGTCGAAGCCTAATATATCATACAGGGTTGAGAAAATAAATTTTATTTTAAAAAACATACTCATACCATTTCTTAGAGAAATAATAAATAAATTTTATCTTTATTGTTAAAACTCAAACTTACATTAATCACTTAGAAGTGAGTAAATCCTTGTTATCACTTTTGATCAGAGGAAGGGACAAATAACTTGTTATGTATGAAATATATGAAAAGTATGGGTCATAATTACGTAAAGAAATATTGCGTAAATAAATTTATACTTATATTAATAATATTTTGACATTTAAAAATTATAAGTTATATATAAATATATGTAAATTTATCTACATTGTATTATTCTTGTAGACTGATTTTTACGAAAAAGAGTTAAAAAATATGTTTAAAAAATATATTTATGTTCATCTCATATATTTTTTTTATTAAAAAAATTTAATATAATATTTTATTTTGATATCTTCTTATTGGATGCTACTTGAATTAAAATATAGTTATTTAGATAATTTTAATGTAAAATATGATATAATTGAATAACGTTCGATATTATTATAATGTATATTAGTTATTATATATATAATCTTTTTGAGACATAAATTTACTCATATAGGGAGTGAGTGTCCAGCTTACATCTAAAGGATAGGCACCACTAATTAATTGGTAGTATTTGATGTCTTATGCGTATGTCCTAGACTAAGCTCCTAGCTAAATAATAATAATTAATATTCAACAAATTATGATGTCATAGGTAATTGGCTTATATGTAACGGGGGCCCTCTATACTATCTTTCCACACGAGCATCAACGGGAGATATCCCGCTATCTATACAACCATCAGGTATTTAATTATTTATTTTATTTATGCTGAGAAATACATAAGTTAATTTATTCTAATTTCCCACAAGATGATGTATTAGGTACATGATATTAATGTTTTTGGTATTATTCAATAAGTACAACAAGAGAATCTTAACCAGCAATGCATAAACAACATATAAATTAAATTATCATTTAAGTTTTGTGACAATAATTCATAATCTTATTAGGAGTTCATACCAATTATTGTGGTTTTTGGTGGATGATATTGACATGTAATTGTAAAATATTAATTTAAGAAATGCTACTAACATTTAAATTTATATAAATATTTGAATCCAAAATCACTCACTCCTATCGTTTTATATGATAAAATTATTTAAAAAAATAATAATTTTATTATTTTTTAAAATAATTTTAAAGTATATAAATATGTATGTGATCAGTATTAATCTCATACTAACTAATTAATTAATACTCTTATTAAACAAAATGGCTGACTTTTAGCCTCAATTTAAAAGATGCAATTAAATTAACCAATCGTTAATTTAAAAGTGATCTAAAAGTAGTGCAACACATTACCAAATCTTTTGTATTGACTTTAGTTCATCAATCTAACTATTAACTAGACATTGGATTTTTCCTCAATGTAAAATTTGATATAGGTTGACCCTTGCTTATTCCTTAGATTTAAACTTTGTTTTTAAGTAAGAGCAGTGATAGCAACATTTTATTACACTTTTCTTTTCACTCAAATCATTATTACAAGTAATACGTGTAAAATTTACTTCTTTTTATATATTCTTTTTTAAAAATTATGAAAATATTATAAAAAAAATAAAATTTATACATATCACTTGAAAAATAGTACAAGTACTGAAAATAAGTATATAATTAAGAGTCTTGTTAGCACTGTTTTTTTAACACTAACAAATTTGTTTTCATGAAGGCATTTAGTATTTTCAATTTACTCTACTAATAATAGTGTCTATCTATCTTAGAAAGCTTAACTTTGAAAAAAAAAAAAAATTAATAAACCAAAACTCAGATTTTTATCTAACTACGGGGAGATAATTAATGAATACCTTCGCAGTCCACAGACATCATTAACACCCTCTTATTACTTATTAGACACCTCTCGTTAATTTGAAAGCTTAGGGATCGAATTTTTACACCCATAAAGTGTTATTTTATATTGAATTTGAGCTAAAAAAAATACGACTTAATTGCATAGTACAATCTCATATATATATATAGATTCATTTTCGTTTTTAACATATTTTTATATACTATATATATGTTTTTTTATTACGTATATTTTTCATATGTTCAAAAAATGCAATCCAAATGTTTTTTTTATAACTTAAAAAGAACATTTTTTTCCCTGCAATGGTTTTAAAAAAAATAAAATACATATAAATGTTAAAGCAGAATAAAGATGGAGGTTGGGGATTACACATAGAAGGGCCAAGTACAATGTTCTGTACTGCTCTGTCATACGTCTCCCTTAGATTGTTGGGAGAAGAATTGGACGGTGGAGATGGAGCCATGAAGAAAGCACGAAGATGGATACTCGATCGTGACGGTGTTACCTCCATTCCATCTTGGGGGAAAATGTGGCTTTCAGTAAGTATTTTATATTTTCCAGAGTACGTGGTGGTCCTAAATAATATATGATCTTCTTTGACCATTTTTTTTTTCTTTTAAAAAAAAGTGGTCCTAAATATTTTCATTTGACTAAAATTTAAAAAGCGGTCCTAATTATCCGATTTGGTACGAATTATAATAAATAAACAAATTAATATTAATAAATATCTCCATCAAAAATTCAAAAGTATTTATTTTTTTAGGGTGGTCCTTGTTATATTTGGACACCTGGTTAGCCATAGCTCACTAATATTATCAATTCAGAAAGAACAAAGATTTATAATCAGCATTGTCTCATCAATGGTCCTGCTGATAGCAAAGTAACAATTGCAGTTAACATTGAAAAACTAATAGGTCTTAGTATGTATAAATGCTAAATAATTAAATAAACATTATATGCATAATGATTTAAAAACTAAAATGTATCCTTTTATTTTCATGCATCATTATTTTCCATATTTTTTCCTTTTATTTTTTGCTTAATATATATATAAGTCAGTTTTCCTTTCACTAATTTATGTTTTATTGGTGCATTACTTTGACCAACTAAATGCTAGCTAGTAGTAGCATGCATATTATTTGACCAAATGCCGTTAGATAGTATAGTAGCAACTAGCAAGCAACAATACTTAACTATGGTAACTTTACCATTTAATTTATTTGGTATTAATCTAACTATTTTAAAATATATAATTTAATTTTTAATTTATTAAAAAAAATATAATTTGATAATCAATATATTTCAATAGAGAAGTATAATTAATACCGTTAAATAAATTTAATAAAAAAAATTTGGACTAAATTTTTTTAAATTTAAAAATACTAAAGACAAAATTATACAAATTAAAAATTATCCACCAATTGATAGAGCATGTATATTTGAATTAACAAAAAGTTAACAATATATAGCAAGCATGAGATTTATATGAAAAAATAGCCCATGATCACCTGGATAGGTTTTTTTCTTTTCTCAGACGAAAAAATAAAATTAGATGTTGATTTAAGATTATTAATATTTAATTACAAATGGTTGCTTAAGTAAAAAAAAAATTTACATTTGTAGGTACTGGGTGTATATGAGTGGAATGGCAACAATCCTTTACCTCCAGAGCTATGGCTTCTTCCTTACTTTATTCCTTTACACCCAGGTCGATCAACTGTTCATTATTAATTAATTAAATTTTAACACTTTTTCATGATATTCTCTGTTTAATTAAGTCTTGATCACTAGGCACAAAGAACGTTGTATAAATTAATTAATTTGAAAAATTAAATTAATCACATAGAAAATTAAAAGAAATATTGAAGAAGGCACGTTGATTAAATTGGTGGATGGTTGGTGAATGGTGTTGCAGGAAGAATGTGGTGTCACAGTAGAATGGTGTATCTGCCAATGTCATATTTATATGGAAGAAGATTTGTGGGACCTATCAATGCCCTTGTTTTATCTCTTAGGAGGGAGCTTTATACCCTTCCCTATCACACAATCGATTGGGACCAAGCAAGAAATCTATGTGCAAAGGTACTTACTCTTCTTGATTGACACCTAAACATATATATATATATATATACCTTTAATAATTTTAACTTTCAGTGGAAGTAGTAGAAAGTATTTTTTGAAATTTACGCATGCAGTAACACAATATTAGAAGGGTTTTATTTATTTATTTATTTATTTTCTTTTGAGTTCAAACTATTATAATCCATCAATACTTACGGTGAGGGGCAATGTCAAATAATCTATAATACAACATTGGAATGAAAAAATTTAAAATAAAAAATAAATTAAATATTAAAGTTAAAAAATTTAAAATGATTTTTTTTAAGCTAATGAGTTTCAAAACGTGGGTTTATTATTATTGCATTTTAGTTAAAAAATAATAGAATTTACGTATAAAATTTTAACTTAAAACATTCTACCATTAAAATATGATATTAAAGCTAGCTTAAATTAAGAGGGATATTACATGTTAAATATGATAATTTATATAAAAATTACAAAATTTTATATCAAATTATATCTTTAATAGTTGAGAATGAACAATCCCCTTTGATTATCATTTGCATCCGTCGTCCCTGAGTACTTTATCGATATAATTCATAAAATCCACGCTCAATGAAAATTGATATAATATGATGTAGTGATGATTAACACAGTACTGATCTTTTTTCAAAAATCGATTTTAATTTATTTAATTATACTGAAACATATATAATGATTGTGGTGTGCTATTAGCATAGGCCTAGATAGGTCTAAATTAAGTTGGAAAATATATATATATATATATATATATATATTTAACTTTTTAATTAAAAATGGAGAATTAGTTGCAGGTCGACCCCTCAAAATTTGGTAGTCATGATACTAATTAAGTGGTTTTCTGGTTAAAAAATAAAAAATAAATAATAATAATAATATAATGGAAATTTAGGCTATTTAGCTGTGAAATATGTACGTATATATTGTATAAATTAAAATGGAAATGGCCTCATATGCATACTTTATTTTATACTATAAATTGGACGTACGGTTGAAAATATTAATTAAATTCAATAAAAAATAATATATATAAAAGAATAAATTTGTATTATTGGAATTTGAGAATAATGTTGTTGCAGGAAGATCTGTATTACCCACATCCAATGATACAGGACATATTGTGGGGGTCTCTTCACAAGGTTGGAGAGCCTCTTCTAATGAAATGGCCCTTCTCAAAGCTCAGGAAAAAGGCTCTAGACACCGTAATGGAGCATATCCATTATGAGGATCACAACACTAATTATATCTGCATTGGACCTGTTAACAAGGTCTCTGTATTTTCCAAAAATATAATTAACACTTATTTTTTTCTTACTAAAATTATTACTCAAAATGCAATATATACTATAGTAGAAATTGTTTTATTATAATAATTAAGTTTAATTAAGTAGAATAACTTCTTTCGTACATATAGTTTTATTAAAAATATATGTTTATTATTTTTAACGTAAATAAATATATTATTTTTAATGTTATATAAAAATAAATACATATTTTTTTATTAAAATTAAAAAAATAAAACCAGTTAAATAATTAAATAATTTATATATTAGGGTGTATTGATTATTAAGGGATAAAAATGCCCAACTCCATCCTTTAATCATATTCACCTAAGTGTTAAAATCTCTTTGACCACTTCGTATCAGGTTGATCAACTGTGGTTTCTAACCTCATTATAATTTTGTTTTACTTAATGTTTATTATTTTAAAGTCACAAATTTAAACCTTACAAATTATTAAATTGTTTGATGTATAAAACAAATACCATTTTTCAAGACTAAGACCCTATATGTAATTAATTAAGTGGTAGCTATTTGTCATAGTTTGAACAAATTTATAAATTATATATGGTGACATCTTCTATATACACTTTATAAAGTTTTTGCTAAAAAGTATGTATAAACTAATTTTCAAATGTATGGTGTTTATTTTGAGCATTATATAAATTGAAGTATCTTGCACACAGAATATTAAAGGAAAACAAGCACAACTGTGTAATTAATTGCTGTGAAAACTAACTTAGATTATATTTGATAACAATTTTTATTTATGATTTTTATTTTGTAAAAAATAATCATAAATAAAATTTACTTAGTAATTTTAAAGAAAAAATATAAAATCACTTATAATTTCTTTGATATAGCTTTATGTTCTATTATTTTTTTTCAAAAACTTTAAAATTTAAGAATTTTTTTTATTTATAATTTTTAAGTCATTTTCTTCCTATATTTATACATACAAAAGTCATAAAACTTTATTTACTCTATAAAATATGTTTAGTGAAAATAAAAAAAAACCAAAAATCTGAAATTTAATTTTATATTTATTTTTAAAGATTTATAAATCACTCTATATTTTAAGAATATTTTTTAAAAAATATAAAAATCAAAATAAAAAAATAGCTATATATCTGATTAAAAAATTACTTCAAAAAAATCAAAAAGTAATGAATCAAAATCATTATCAAAGAAACACAAATTAATTAATCATGTTTGATTTTCTAAATATATTGAAAAAGGGTAACAAAGATTACTTTGTTTACACCTTAGGGACTGTTTAGTTCATTTATTTAGAAAATATATTTTTAAAATGTGCTATATAAGAAAAAATAATAATTTTTTATTTAATTTTTCGTTAAATATAACGGAATAACACATGTGATATACATATATTTTTATTTTTTTGAAAGACATATCAAATGAAGTAATTTTTAACAATTTTTTCAATAAAATTAAAATTAATTTTCATTATTTAATGTGTAATTTTATGTATTAGACAATGAAAATTTTGTTTAATTTTAAAAGAAAAACTTTTCTTAAAAAGTTTGAGTAATTTTAATTAAATATTAATTTTATGTATAAATCTATTAAAAATATAAAATACATATGATAAATATGCTATTCCGTTATATTTAACAAAAAATTGGATGAAAAATTAGCATTCTCATTACCTCTGACACATTTTTTCACAAATAAAAGGACTTAAAGACATATTTTTCACAAACAAAATGATTTAAAAACACTTTTTATAAACAAGTGATCAAACAATATGTTTAACCTAAATAAAGTTATTATTTAGACATTTCATCTTAAATAAATATACATTTTTAATAAATTATGTATATACTACTGATGTAGGTAATGAACATGATTTGTTGTTGGGTGGAGGACCCAGAATCAGAAGCATACAAATGTCACCTCTCCAGAATCAAAGATTATATGTGGATAGCTGAAGATGGAATGAAAATGCAGGTAAAGAATGATAAAAAGAGTTAGATTATCAAATATAGTCCGGTTCTTAACATCAAAAGTTATATTTATTGAAAATTAATTATTTAAATTAAAATTATCAAATTTAAAAAATTAGTGATCAAATATCATGAATTAAAAATCAAGGGATGTTGTTTAGGCTAGTAATATATATTATATGAGATAAATGTTATAATTTTTTGCTTATTGATCTGTTCACATATGCATGATATATCTGAAGAAATTCCTGGTTGATAATGATATATAGGGATACAACGGATCTCAGCTGTGGGATGTTACCTTGGCTACTCAAGCAATACTTGCCACCGACCTCGTTGAAGAATACGGTTCAATGCTGAAAAAAGCACATAATTTCATTAAAATTTCTCAAGTATGCTATACACTTAATTAGTTCTTTTATTTAGTAAACTTCTCACAAATCTGATTTTCGCTAACCCAAAATTTTATTCAAAATCTTAAAATTAAATAGAAATTCAAAAAATAATTAAAGATAAAAAACAGAAAACATTTATAACAAATTACCTATATATACCAGAGCAATATTAAAAATAGTATATATGTGTATAATTAAGTCTGTAATTGAAATGCTTCGTTTGAATTAATTAATAAAAAATAAAGGTTAGAACAAACAGCTCGGGCAATCTGAAGAACTGGTATCGCCACATTTCGAAAGGTGGTTGGCCCTTCTCAACTCCAGATAATGGTTGGATTGTCTCAGATTGTACAGCTGAAGGCTTGAAGGTAACCCAATTAATTACTGTGTTAGAACAATTCTTAAACTGGTTGTGTAAAATTGTAAAAAGTGTAAAAATTGCCATCCACTTTCTACTACAATTAATAATGGCTCATTCTAGTACATCGAGTTACAGGATAGGCATTTTTCATAAAAAAAATAAAATTAAATATCATCCTCAAATATTTGTTTGATGAAAAAAAGTGTAATAGTAATAATATTATCTATACGCAATGGTGATAGTAACTATGAACTATGTTGAAAATTTGTGTTGAAAACGCCAAGGCCTTAAGACATTTCTAAATAAACAAGCTCTCTCAAAGTTATTGTACTATTTTTCTTTTATATTTTCATTACAATTCTATAGTTATATATAAGGAGATTTATTCTTTGAATTAAACATTCATTGATTTACTCATTTAATTAAGGATTCCTTGTTTTACTCATTGAATTAAGGATTACTTGTTTTACTCATTGAATTAAGGATTCCTTGTTTTTCTCCTTGAATTAATCCTTAAATTAAGGATGACAACTCCTTGATTTACTCCTTAATTTACTCCTTTAATTAAGATTCTTGATTTACTTCTTAAATTACTCCTTAATTTTATCTCCAATATTCCCCTTCAAGCTGTATTCATAAGGTTTATGGATCTAAGCTTCCACAGAAGTCATTGAAACTGATGAGAAGCCAAGGCAACAAAGATAAAACTAACAAAAATGTTGATTACGATAGCAAAAAAAAATATAGTTATCGATATAAGACCTTTTCTTTTACCACAATACTTCCTCTCCACATCGGGCTTGCACAAAAGTCATTGAAACTGATGAGAAGCCAAGACAGCAAAGATAAAACTAACAAAAACGCTGATTACGATAGCAAAAAAAAATATAGTTGTCGATGTGGGACCTTTCCTTTTACCACAATACTTCCCCTCCACATCGAGCAGGTAGGAGCTGCAAGAGAGATTTAATCCATCATTGCCAAGAGCTTGGTTTCAATGTGGGACCTTTCCTTTTACCACAATACTCCTCTTTCACATTAGGTAGGTAGAAATTGCAGGAGAGATTTAATCCATCATTGCCAATAGCTTGATTTCAATGTAAGACCTTTCCTTTTACCATAATACTCCTCCACATCAAATAGGTAGAAATTACAGGAGAGATTTAATCCATCATCGCCAAAAAATTTGGTTTGAAAAAAAAATTTAAACAAGAAATCGCTCTTATAGAGTATCAAATGTACTTTAAGACATCACAGACTCTACTATTGAAAGCAAAGATAAAATTACAAGAGCTACAAGTATATGTTGTTTCGGTCGAGGAATAACAATTTTTTCACAAAGATCGACTTGCTCTGATACCATGTTGAAAATTTGTATTGAAAATGCCAAGGCCTTAAGACCTTTCTAAATAAAACAAGTTCTCTCAAAGTTGTATTATTTTTTTTATATTTTCGTTACAATTCTATAGTATATATAAAGAGATTTACTCATTGAATTAAACATTTCTTGATTTATTTCTTGAATTAAGGATTCATTGTTTTACTCATTGAAGTAATATTCCTTGTTTTTCTCCCTGAATTAATCTTTAAATTAAGGATGATAATTCTTTGATTTACTCCTTAAATTACTCCTTAATTTTATCTCCAATAAACTATTTTATTCTACTTTTGATATCTTTTTATTACTCATATGTTCAAATAAGACACAATAATTATTTTTTATTTTAATTGGTATCTTATTAAATATTTAATTTATTAAGATTATTATTTAATTTGAATAAAAAAATATAACCATAAATTAAATGGGTTATTTCATGTATATAGTTGAGAAAATAAGTATAAAAAAACAACATGAGTAATCTAAAGATACCAATTCTTTAGGTATTTTTGAAGGATATTTTATGACCAATTCGTTTTCTATTACTTTATTATTATAATTTACTGAATATTTTTGGTTTGTGAATTATAGGCAGCAATGTTATTATCAAACATGCCATCCGAAATTGTAGGAAAAGGAATTGAAGTGGATCGACTACATGACGCTGTTGATGTTATTTTATCGCTGCAGGTACATCTCACATTGCGTTTTTGTTAAATGAGTTTGGTTTTCATGTACTTCCATAAATCACATTAAATCTTATTCATTTAATTATCTTTGATTAATGGCTGTTTTTGCCTTTTAAAAATTCAATACTTTGTATTAAAATTTTAAAAATCATCAAAATCAATAAACAAAGTTACTTAAGTGGATGGTATCTAATATCATTTTTATGTATCTGTAAAGGAAAGCCGAAACTTCTTAAATAACATTAGTTTACTATTTAGCTAAAATTAATTGAGATACTTGAGAAAATAATTATAGTTTATTATTATCAACCTTTTTGCTATGGAATTTTTTTTGTCAAGTTCAAACATAATTTTTTTATAAGATCTTCGTTAAACCAATATTAATAATAATCTAATTTAAGTTAACAATATATTACTGTAACTAATCACATTACCATTCACAATTTTTTCTCCCAATCTTCACTTTTATACAATATACACTGAAAATTCTACACACATACGTAATTCTTATAAGAAATAATACATAAATTAATAAATTAATAATAAAAATATATTATTCTAAATCACGAATACTTATATATATATATTTTATAAATACAAAATTTAAATAAAGTAAAGAAAAATTCGAGGTTCGTATATCATATGGTATTCGTAAGATAATTTTTTCGCTTAGCATGAGTGTTAAAAAACTTCGAAAACTTATTTTCTAGTATACAATGATCAAATAGTAATAAATTTACACAACATTTTATTACTCTATGAATTTTCAAGTGTCTTAACTCCGTTGAAGAAACTAAAGTCTAAATTGAAAATACAAAAAAATCTTTTCTTTTTTCCATGACCTATTTTATTTTTGTTTTGCTTATCTTTTCTTTGTGCTCTTTATCAACATTTGTTAACATTTTGTTCACAATTTAGGGACAATATCTGTAGTATCCACGATATGTTGATAAAAAATTATTTTTCTTCTACAATGACATTTTGTACATAATGTCGCAAAGTGTTGACATTTTAGACAAAAACAAAGATTGAAATGTCAATGATATCATTGACATTGTTGCGATATTATCGCTTTTTTGCATATTGAAATATGATATTTATATATTTTGGTTAAAATATAGAGAAAAAATATTTTTTTATAAAATATCAATAAAATATTTGTTCATATTATTTTTTTATTTTTCTAAATATTTAATTTTAAAATTATTTATCTATAGTTTTTTTATTCTCAATCAAATATTATTTATTTTGAGTAATATTTTATACTTATGTTCGTATATATATATATATATATATATGTGTGTGAATTTTTACCTCATTTTATATTTAATTTACTAGTTTTACCTATATAAATTTTTTATTATTTAAATTATATTATATACCTTTAAAGTTTATCGATTTATAATAATATTATTAACTATAATCTAAATAATTAATAAAGATTTTAATTATTTATTCTACAATATTTTAGTTAATTAGTTGATTTATTGATCAAATTAAGTACCATAACTTATATATATATCTATTAAATAAAATATTTGTTTAAAAAATATAAGTAATTAATTTTTTTGATATTTTATAAAGTTCTATAAACAAATTTAATTATTTTGATATAGTTTCCATAGTTTTCTTAGAAATTTTGAAATTTTTTATCGAAATTGACAATATCTTAAATATTTTCGTAATTTAAGTCTCAATATTTATGTTGACATCAATATTTTAAACATCATCCAAAAGATATAAATATCACATTTTGATGTCATAATGTGTAAAAAATTTATAATATTATGATAATATTGTTAAAATTTCAATCTTTAGTTGTCATTTCTATGTGTCATTCTCGACAAGTTTTGAACACAGTATAATTGTTACATATTTGGTGTTTCAAATTAATTATAACGATGAAAGTCGGATTGAATTAGATTGAAATTATTTATTATAAGGAGTTTCATAATGTATAATGTACGTAGTTTTATGAACCAATAAACATATTTCGTAAAAAAATCTAATTAAAATATTACTTCATTTATTTTTTTGGTTTTTATATTAAAATAGTTTTATTATAAAAATTTATTAAAACAAGTATTTAATTTTATTTTTTATGTTTTTCTTACAATTTTAATATTTTTTTAATTTGAAACGAAAGAAAATAAATAAATCAAAACTTGCTTTTAGAATTGAAAATTCATCAAGTTAAATGTCCAACTACACCTTCTAGTGGACCAAAATTTATATAACACTATAATTTTTATTCATTATAGTACAATTTGATTTCATATCTAAATATATAATTATATAAAAACTATACATTCTAGATATTTTATATGGTTAACAAACATATTATTAATGTTCCAACGATCCTATAATGTTTACAGAACAAAAATGGAGGATTTGCTTCATATGAACTCACAAGATCATATGCCTGGGTGGAGGTAAACATTTATTTTTATGTTACCTTTGTGACTTGTATAATTGTATTCATTGAGAGAAGTGAGGAAATTTTTTAAAATGGGTTAAAACGTATATGTTTTAAAATATCAAATAGTAAATATAAGATTTATAAATTAGAGACAACGAGTTGTAGCTCATCAATATGAAATTTATTTTAACATAAAATTTATTTTAACACATTGACGGTTTAGAGATTAAGTCTCATTTACAAGTGTATTAATTGAATGTATAAAAAATCCAAAAACTATTATAGACATAATTCATAATTATTTAAATTTCAACCATAATTGTATATAATTGATATATTAAATAAAGACAAATCATTTTTAATGTTTTATTCACAATTATATATCTTATAAACCTCTTAATATAACTATTCAATATAATCATTATCTTTTTACGAAGAAAAATATCACCATCTAATAATACATAGTAAAAGTATAATTTTATGATTAAAAAATTTTGTGAGCTAATATAATCTATAATTAAAATATAATATGTATTAAAAAATAATCATCATTAATGTTAATTAGATATATAAATATTGTGTGTATGGTTTAAAGTTTAAATTTTTAAATGAGATAAAGAGTATTCAAAGTCCTATTTAATATTTAATATTAGTCCTTTAGAATCCTTTAGAATATAAAAATATTTTTTTGTCTCATTGTTACCGGGACATAGAAGGATAAAAAGTGAAATTTAAATGAAATTTATAATAAAATATTATTATTTAACATATGTGATTAAGATATTGTTATCTAGATAAAAATAAAACAGATATTAAAATTAAAAAATGATACATTAAAATATTAAAATTGTTATTAAATGATAAAAATCATTATTAAAATGATAACTTTAATCATCTATTAATAAAATCAAGTGTAAATTACGTGATAAATTTAATTAAAAAATACTTAAAAATTAATTTTATACTTAAACAACACCCTTTTTTAAATTATCCGGATAAAAAAAACTTCATTATTAATATACAAAATTAAATCATCAAAAGGATTACCTAACTTAAGAAACAATGGGGGACTCTTCGCCCGCCCTATTTTTGTATCCCTTCGTGTAGTGGATATAGGGTTTTTTTTTTTCATATAAAGTAAACTATATATGTCTCTGGTACGTTTAAAAATATGATGCATATTTTTTTTATAATGTAATTTTTTTTTAAAGAGAGAGTGAAATGATGTGAATAATTATATTGGATAAAAATCAGATGTTTTTATTTATTTATTATTAATTTGATGCTGTGTAGTATTATATTTATTAATGTATGTTACCTGCACAGACGATCAATCCATCAGAAACGTTTGGAGATATCGTTATTGATTATCAGTAAGATTCTACATTCACCTAATTACTTACACGTATGAGACTTTCAAGTAAATTACTAAATTAGTAGTTAATTGGTTCTCCTACAGGAGATCATATCATTAAGGGACAGGATTATTAGAATTAGGGCTGTTCATCGGATCGAAACCGCTGATTTTACTGTCATTCGATCCGATCCGACCATCCGCTCGGATTGAAACATCCTAATCCGCATCCGATCCGATCACTTCTTACATCCGCTCAATCCGATCCGTAAATTAGTCGGATGACATCCGATCAATCCGATCAATCCGATCAATCCGACCAATAAATTTAATTAACTCTATTTTTTTGTATTTTTAAATAAATTTTTTAAATTTTTACATAAATCATAACATAAAATTATTTAACTTAAAAAAAACATTAAAAATTAAATAAATATATATTAATTAAATATATATATAATTAATTTCGGTCGGATCGGATCGGATCGGATGAATCGCAGTGAAATCCGTCATCCGATCCGCACTTAACGGATGGAAAAAATCTTCATCCGATCCGACCATCGGATTGGATCGGATCGGATGAAAAATCAACGGATCGGATCGGATTGATCGGATTGATCGGATGATCGGATTTTTTGCACACCCCTAATTAGAATGTTCATATTAATCTTCTTTCTCCTATAATTTCATCACCAAACAATATTATTAACTATGTATATTGTCATGTAATCAATACTGTGTTATGTCATTTGAGTTATCTATAATTTTTGTAATATCGTTAAATATATAAAATAATATTAATTGATATATTAATACTAGGTACGTGGAATGCACTTCAGCTGCAATTCAAGGCCTTACATCATTCGTAAAGAAATATGGAGGATACCGGAGAGAAGAAATAGAAGCTTGTATTGCTAAGGCAATCCAATTCATAGAGAGCATACAACTCCCTGATGGCTCATGGTTTAATTTCTCTCAATTTCCAAAAAAAAAAAAAACTTGTTAATTAATCTGATTATAAATTTTCATATTATAATTATTGCTGTGAAATTGGCGGCTTTTTCAGACATTAATTAGTAATTAATTATTAAATTAAACAAATGGTAATCATTGATATTAAAGCTAAATTAACTAGGTATGGGTCATGGGGAGTCTGCTACACCTATGCAACATGGTTTGGAGTAAAAGGGCTGGTAGCTGGTGGACAGATCTATAAAACAAGCTCCAGCATCAGAAGAGCTTCTTCTTTCTTACTATCCAAACAGCTCCCATCTGGTGGTTGGGGTGAGAGCTACCTTTCTTGCCAATACAAGGTTACTATTTCTTAATTTTAGATAATTTATTATTCACTACTTCTCCTAGTGTTAATAGAAGATTTTTAGGGAAATTCATGTGCGATATATACGAAAATTTAAAATGTAGTTAATTTAGGTGTGCAACTGTTTTCAAATATATATATATACTTTTAGCTCTTATTAGATGAATACATAAGATTCTATCCCATTCCTCCTTTAGGTAACAAGATCAAAATTGATTCACAGGTATACACAAATCTGGAAGGGAATAAACCACACATTGTGAATACGGCATGGGCCATGTTAGCTCTTATTGAAGCTGGCCAGGTGTTTTTTTCTCTTTCCTTTAATCTAAATTTTCATCCATATATACTTTTGGTTTATGATGTTATAATACTATTTGAATTCTTAATATAAGATATTATAAAGTAAAATATTCTTTTATAATTTTTTTTGATATAAACATAGATAATTATTGATTAAAATAATAAAAACTGTTTTTCTAGATTATAATTAAATGCTATATTAGTTATGATAATACAACAATATTTTTTCTAAAACAACTAACGTGGTAGAAAATTATAAAAAATTATGGATTAAAATAATTTGTAATACAATAATTTATAGTAAATATATATATATATTTAAAAATATGATTATTTTTTTAATTATCATAAATACTCACAAAATTATTATTAAATTGTACGGAATAAATCTAATAGATAAGGATACACTATTCAAAGTGGGATTATTTTAATTCTACGTGGATGTGTTTGTTAAATATTATTAAGTATTTTAACTATATAGTTTTTATATAAATATCTGTTTGTTTGGTTCGAGTGATATCGTATTGTATAATATAAAAATTATATGATTATTTAAAAAAATTTATCTTATTAAAAGATGCGAGTTTAAATTGTATTGAACACTCAATTTAATTTATTTAAATTTTTAATTTTAAAATTATTTGTCTCAAAATAAAATTGATATTTTTTTTATGTAAAAAAATACTTAAAAAATTTAAATATTAAATTAAATATATTTATAATGAAATTATTTGTTACATAAAAAAATAAATAAAATTTTATTTCAAATATAAATTATTTTATTAAAATACTTACCATCAATTTTATCCATCCTCACCAAACAACACTAATTATAATACAATTTAAATTAATACAAATATATTTAACCTACAGGGGAACAAATATGGCGTCAAGTTATTACTGTAACACTTTAAAATAGCTATTTCTACGTTCTTGTTGTGATATATAATTGCATGAACAGGGTAAGAGAGATCCAAACCCCTTGCTCAGAGCAGCAAAGGTGTTGATTAATTCACAGATGGAAAACGGTGATTTCCCACAGCAGGTAACTAATAGAAAGAGGAAGATTCGTGGTAGCCTAACCCATCAATTTGAATAGTTTAATCTTATAACTTAAAAATAACATTTTGCTTACAAAAAAAAAATGGTCAAGAAAGTAAAAAACTAATTTTTGATCATTTTTTTAAATTAAACTCATCATATAATTTACACAAAACTTTAACAATAAGAATACACTTATAATTTTAATCATTATTTTTATTATTCAACAAATTATGATAAATAATAATAATAATATTTTATTATAGATTTCATTAAAATTTGATTTTTTTATCAGTGTTTGCCACCTTTTGTAATAACACAAAACACTCATTCTTTCTTAAAAGATTAAGTCACTTAATATCTAATAAGACTTTTACATTCTTAATAATACTAATACCATTCATTCTTATACATTCTTGTGGAGAAAGCATGAGAAAACAAAAATGCTGAATTAGGACTGTTATTAACAAATTTTCTTATTATTAAAACATGGTTTATTTATGCTATTTTTCTTCGTATGAAATAAAAAAAACAGAAAAAGAAATTACAATTTACAAACCCAATCGAGAAGTTCAACTCATTTTACTACATTTTTTCATCTTGAATTGAATCCTTTCAGTAACGTTCCTTCTTTTTCCCCCCAACATGATCATGATTTATTATATTATAAATGTAGTTTTAATTTTTAATTTTTTTAAGGGATTACTTATTTCTCAATTTGAATAGTTTTTTAACAGAACATTTGCATAGAATAATTAAAAATTTTAATATATGTTTCCAGGAAATCATGGGAGTCTTCAATAGGAATTGTATGATCAGTTATTCTGCATACAGGAACATCTTTCCCATATGGGCCCTCGGAGAATATCTCAACCGTGTATAAATCAAGTTGAAACTATTGCAGTGTTATACAAGTCGATACAAAAAAAAAATGTACAAATCAAGTTGGAAATTGAAACCAACAAATATCATGTACATATGTACGTATAAAAATAAACATGAACACAAGTGAATAATATATTATGACTGTACATCTTGGTGTTCCCATGGGGCACATTGTCGCTGTAATTATTATTCTGGCTTTTACCAATGTCAACAAAAACAAAGTAAACAATAACAAAATCTTTTGATTGTATTTATCGAATTGCTTGTAAGTCTATGACCTTCGGAGCTAATGCAAAAACAAAAAGAAATGTTAATTTTTTATTGTACCTATTGAACATTTTATAACCGTATATGACCTTTGGAGCTAATTTGTCCTCATTAAAGACCATAGGTCCATAGCAAAACGTTTCTCATGGAAACATTATCAAGCAAAAGAAATAAAGGGGAGAAAAATAGTTAAAATGAAAGTTTAGGGCAGTTTCTTCTGTATTGACTTTAAAATTTGAGTCCTAAAAACAACTAAAATTTGTTCTCAAATTTAGTGACTAGCTAGCTAGGGATTCCGGGAACAGTAAAATGCATTTTCAAGGAATGGAAATGCCTGTTTATCATACATCTAGTAATATTTGATGTAAGCTGCAACCAGACGGATTGATATTGTCCCTAGATAGCAAGCTTATTAGGTTGAAGAACGGATACGTCAGAACAACCATGGCGAATGATTTTAAAGCTATGTTAACTAAATTTGTCATGAAAAAGGTCCAAGGTAGTAATGAAAAGAGCCGAGAAACTTTTCAGATCTATTGATCGGTGTAGAAAACAACTTGGTTATAAACGTAAAATAAATTAATGCCATTCCCTTATTCTGGTGTAAATAAAAGATATAAAATGACCAAATAAAAAGGTCCTCCAATCAATAAGAAGAGAAACAGGGTAGCATGAAAGCGTTTTCTTACTGGGACTTGTCCATTGTATCATTTGGATTACAAGATTGGGATCTTAAATCCTCGTTCTCTTGTGTTGCTTCCCCAGAATCTGACATGTTTGAAACAGAATCCTCGAGTGCCTCCAAAAAAGACAACACAGTGAACTTGTCTGCACAAATGTCAGGAAAGCCAAATTAAAACACATATTTGAGGAAAATGCATATAAATCTATCTATCTAATCAAATTTCATAAGGGCTCGTTGATGAAACCCTGAAGTAGTGAAAAAGATTGAATATAAGCTAGGAGCACAATTTCTACAACGTATATCATAAATAACTGATTATTTTTAAAATTTATTTAAAAAGAGAACCCATAGATAAGCCGTGGCATGAGAAACATTCAGCATCATAGTCTAAATGAACTGTTTCATATCCCCATTATTTTTAATTTTCTAACTTGTGTTTCATATTGTCATCAAAACAAGAAATTCCTTGTAACACTGAAATTTATTTTTCATATCCCTACTAAATCTCAACTTATCCCTGACTCTTTTTTTTTCCCTTTAGGATCAGATCAAACTGTTTCTAACTTGAATCGGAAACAATATCAAGTATGAATTTAAGCAGATAAACTGCCTCAATGAGAGAACATAATCCATGCTTACAGAAAAGTCAGCTTATTCGAACAAAATAGATCACTTACATTTACTGGGGTCAATTTCAAATTGAGACAAATCTATTTGCCCTGTTCGTAGTACCTGCAAGACATGTGCGGGGAAAATGAAATGAAAGCACCCATTGCATTTTGAAAAAATTCAAGACTACAGCCATATTCTTACATAGGTAAATGAATCTACTTGTTGGCGAAACTGTGGACTTTGCAGTAACTCCAAAATGTACTCTGGAGACCATTGACCCTGTTACCTCAAAAACAATTAGAAAAAAGAACACTAAAGTAACTACTAAAAGTTAAATGCAATAATGCATACCTCAGGTAAGTAGCATGCCAAACGCTGCTCCAAAGGCAATGTCTCAAAAAATGGCATTATTAAATCAGGCCTGAACATATCTCCTAATCCAAAGCCTAGCCCATGAAAAGTATCAGTAAAATAAGTGCCACGATGAATTAGGATCCAAAAGTAAAATAAATCAGTATGCAATAATCATGGGTTTGACTGCCTCATTCTTATATTAAAAAAATAAAAAAAATTTAGTCTCCTTCCCAGGTTTAAATCGAGAGTTTCTCTTAGTGAAATATCCTTGCCTAAAAAACATAAGTCCACTAGAAAACCTCTAAATAATAATTGATGTGGGAAATCACAATACTACAAAACTAGTCCAACAATCCTATCATCTCTTATTCCTGCCTAAATATTGTGCATTTATCTAAACATTTTGCTAATTTAGCTTGAGGAGAGATGGTGGTTTTGCAGGCTTTACTGCCATTTTGATTTTCAACAATCCAAAGGTTTTCAATGCATCAAAGCAAACTCAGCAAAAATTTAGATAAGCTACCAGTTTTATTTTTCGAAAGTGCTTTGAAATTATACTTTGAGGTTTTGGAAACTCACATACATGGCAATGCACATGCACCAGCCCGTTCTTGAGCGATCTGATCTGTGGAAGTCTATTTTCTATAGTCTCGTACAGGACAAACATTCCGCGACCTGAGGTTTACAATTGGATAGTAAAGGACATTGGTAGCTTTAGCAGTCTAGCACCATGCGACTTGGTATCCACAACCTTATGGTTGTGATCCAATTATTTGGCAATCATCTTATACGACCTGAGAGTACCGACCTTCTCATTCTTTCTAATTATGTTATGTAAAGGTTAGTTCTGACATTTCGAACAAACCGCCTACCATTATAATAGTGACACTTGTATAGTATGTAATTATATATAACCCCTCATTATCAATAATAAAGGATCTAAACCTTTTGAACATTTGCCTTCTCTTTAATATCTCCCTAAAACTCGTAACACAAACAATTCTTTAAACAATTGGCGTCCAACGTGGGACCTTAACTCTTTCTACTCCTTAGTTAGTATTTGAGATCTTACAATTTATATCAAATGATAATCAGCCCATACCATAAGAAAATTCACTTCTATTGTCATAACCAGTCATTACACACATCTCGAATCAAGAAACAACTCTACTCATCCCACTCCTAAATTCGATTTGAACGATTATGCACCTCTTGTCTCACCCATAACTGCCTCACATCACGGGATAGGATATGACCCTCCACAACTTTCCCATAAGACCTGGCCTAAAGTGACCAAAACAATTCCGCATATGGGAAGTTGAAATAGTCATAGCTATGAAAGCTCACCTCTTTCAAGAGATGTAAATATGGAAAGATTACAACAACAAGTAACAGAATTACAAGTTTTCATTAAGTCACAAAATGATAACAAGGAGCTCGGGTCACTTTTGAGGCAAGACAAGTATAAGGAGGTTGAAAGTTCTTTTCAGATGCCAACTCCCCCCATAAGATCGCCCCACCTGATACGATCTAAACAAACTTCTCATCAACCAACGAGATATTCTCACACACATCATCCTGATTATACCTTCGAGTGTCCCGTACATACTGCTCCAACTCAAGAACTAGCACAGACAACCCACCAACACCCAACACAACTAAGCTATCAACATTTGCCTATGTCATATGTTATAAAGAGGCCATGTTCCGAAGGCACACCAAAAGCCTGATCCTTCCAATTATAATTTGGAAGTAAAGCTTAAAGAGATGGAAGGAAAAATGAACGACAAATTGAAAAGTCAAGGAAAGTTACGCCTTTCAATGATATAGAAATTGTGTGCGCTTAGTTATCGTCATCCCCTTCTTGAATGATATCAAATAATGGTATCATCCCCTAAGTTTTTTGTCCCAAAATGTCCCACTTATAAGGGGTCAAAGGATCCTATGGTACATATGATCTATTTCAAGATAGCAATGGCTGCTGTAAGCGTGCCAAATGACAAGAGGGAAGCCATGTTCAATAAGCTATTTATTGCCACTTTTTAGGAAACAGCGCAGTAGTAGTTCATCGAATTACCCCTTAAGAGTAAAGAATTTTGATAGTCTAGTGAAAATGTTCGTCACCAACTATGCATGTAACAAGCTTATTAAGGAGTCACACCATCTATTTTTAAATGTCTAGAAGAACAATGAGACTATTGAGACCTACATGAGGAGATTTAAAACAGAAAAAATGAATCTCTCAGTATCCAAATTCTGTTGCCAAGGTCTTTCGAAAGGGAATCAAGAAAGATATGGGTCTATTCATAAAGTTGACTAAACCTATCCTATGATCCTTGGATGTAGTCTATGAAGAGGACTAGAAATATGTCAACCTAGAGAGAGAATTTAAACCACCCAAGAGCTCATCGAGTCGATCTTCGAATAAGGCTATCACAAGCAAAAAAGAAGAAAGAAAACCCAATATGGATAGACACCCGAATCCTTCCCATTTTAAACTGATGGTAACGCCTAGGGGAAGCCCTACGACCTGAGGGAGAGCTTCATCTCCATTTAGGGGTCCACTGTTAAGGGTATCATTGGCTGATGATGTACAAAGAATGCAACACATTACTCAAGTAAATATTACGCATTTCATAAAGATAAGTCATTGGACAAAAGATTGTCAACACCTCAAGTGAAAAATTAAACATTCCCTATCCGACGGATATTTGAGGGACTTAGTAGATGGAAATAGAAGTTCGAGAGGAGAAAATAAGGAGGTAAACAATCGAAGGGAATTTGTACCTCCTAATCTCCCTAGGAAAACAACAAGCCTAATCAACCCCTTCAAAGAGATGTGCGTGTAGTTCACACCATACATGGTGGCTCGACAATGTCAGGTCACACTTAGAATTCAAGAAAGACATGCTTGTGAATCGAGAGATTCATACCAATTTGTTTACAATTTAAAACGAGAAGTATCCACATTCCCCATTATTTTCAAAGTGAAGTCTTACCACCCCATGATAATCCTTTGGTAATCACAGTCAAGATTGCGCATTGGTAAACAATGGTAGTTCCTCCGATCTGTTATACTTGTCCACACTATTGGACATGGGGATAGACCGCAAAGAGATTACACAACAATAAATGCCACAGTGGATTTCAATGTCGTTGATCTATGGAAGTCTATTTCCTATGGTCTCATACAGGTCAAACATTCCATGACCTGAGGTTTACGACCTAGTAGTAAAGGACATTAATACCTCTAGCACCATGCGATTTGGTATCCATAACCTTATGGTTGTGATCCAATTATTTAGCAATCAGCTTATAAGACTTGAGAGTAGCAACCTTCTCATCCTTTCTTATTTTGTTATGTAAAGGTTAACTTTGACATTTCGAACAGAACGTCTACCATTGTAATAGTAACATTTTCCTAATATGTAACTATATATGTCCTCTCATTATCAATAATAAAGTATATGGACATTTTGAATATTTGTTCTATCTCTAACATCTTTTTATAACCCTTAACACAACTAATTCTCCAAACAAATATAATTTAAGTAGAATGATTGGGATTTGTACTTAATTTATTGGGTGAAATATGACAAATACTCCTCTGAGTAGTGGTACATACCACAACTCTTTTGAGTAGTTCTAGCTATTATTACTCTTTATTTTTAAGAATATGCAACAGTTCAGCATAATGAACAACTAGGTTATTGAGGAAGAATTAATGATGAATCTTCCTGAAGGAGGGAGGGAAACACTTTGATTTATTTTCTGTTAAAAAAGATAGCATATGCACTCATCTTAATTGATCAATTCACAAACTTGTCATAACTGATAAAATAGACAGCAAGAAGACAAACAAAAACAGCAGATCATATTATCACCTTCATCTAGATCTTCAGCAACACCTGCAAACCAGACGTGTGTCAGCCTTAAAGTAATTCAATATACAACAATTTATGTCATCCATATGTTAGAAGGCATAGCCTTCATTGAGGGTAAAACAGGATACCTGAAGGCTCAATATTACTCAAGATTCTTTGCAGGTCCTCCAATTTCACTGGCCCAGATGAAGAGGTTACTTCACTTATTCCTTCAGCACTTAAGTTTGAGCCAATCAAGGCTCCAGCTCTGTAAGGGATATTTTTTTTTAATAAGACTAAGGGATAAATAAAAATCGTATGGAAGTTCAATCTAATAAATATAATTAAACTTTGAAAGATCCCCATGACAAAGTGCAATACAATTCAATTACATCAAAATTCTAGCCACATGAATGGGAATGTTTTAAGATTCATCTGCACTTGTTTCAACACTTGGAATACCATAAACAAGTAGTTTTTAATGGAGCAAGAACAACAAAAGTGCAGTAGCCTTTATTACAATTGAACTCTTACCGAAAACCATTGTGATTTGGAAGATATGATTACAAGTTTTAAAATATAAAGTTTTATAAGTCAGCAAAAACATGAAGAACAGTCCATTAATGAAATGGAAAAAATACTTCAAGTACAGAAACTAGTGACTAGCACTATAGAAGTCGAAGACAGAAACATAAAACCCTATTATGAAGATCATGAAATACCAAAACATATGACAGCCCATCTTTCCTTTTTTTTCTTTTAAGAATAGAACTGCATCTTAAACACACATATTGAATGTGCTGATTGTATCGCTTCCCCTCTCATCCTATTAGCATCACCATAAAGAAAACATCACAACATAACAAAGGTTCACTACCACTATTTAAGCTATTACAGTCATATACAAAAATGGTCTTCCGAGAGAGAGAGAGAGAGTTAATAAACCAGAGGAGATGAACAATTAATAATACAAAAATACGTTTCCCCACCTAGCATTAGGGTCCTGATATAAGATACAAAAGGTGTGAGTATTTAAGGGGAAAAAACTGTCAATATTGGAGTTCACATATTCTTCACGATAGCTCAGTTCAAAATAGGGATTCAAAAGCCGGATGGATCACCCATAGCGGATGAGCTTAATGGCTTGAACTATATCAAATTAAAATACCTCTAAGACATATTGATGTCATATGAAAGTTCAAACACTACTACAATACCTTGATGAAATTTCATCTTCATTCATATCCTTCGAAACTTGTAGTGGATCTGAAGAATCAGGCTCTTCATCACCAGGGAACTCTGTCAAAATAGTGAGACAAACACAAAATCAAAAACCCAACTCTCAGAATTATTATTTTTTGCTATTGTTTTCAGAATTTAAATTTGTCATGGTAAGAAGTTAATTTGATTTTAGATATCCCAGGAAGTCAAAAGGAAACCTGGGGTTCAGGTATCATGATATAACAATAACAGAGATTTAATACAGGTAGGTCACTGACATTACTTCTGTTGTCATTCACACACTGACAACATACTAGAAATATGCAGACTTAAGCACAAGATAAGAAAGCTGGGAAATAAGTTACAAGACTACAGTAACAGCTTTAGACATTGAGTGAATGAAAACTTGTAATTAAACAGCAAATAACTAAAGCTAAATTAGCAAAATGATTTTACTTACTTAATGGTCGGTTTATGTAGTAGTTTACAGAGCTACATAACTGTGAATCATCTTCTGCCTTAGGCTCCTGCAATCAATTTTCCACTATCTCAAAAAAAGTTGCAGGTCAATAAATCACATAAATGCAGATAATGTTCAATAAGCCTTGCCTGCATCCAGAAGAAGAATTTTCTATCGTCGGAGCTGAATTTCAATATGTAAACTCTTCCCGATGCTTGATTAACCTTAAAGAAAAAAAGAGCAGACCTCACAAAACAATACAAAAATAAAAAAAGAAAAAGAAAAAAGGAATATATGTTGATTATAAAGGCAAACAATCCAAAGACAACGTATACCTTCTCAAAAACAGCTTCATGAGGAAAAATAATTTGATCCTGGGCAACTCTGTTAAAGAAAACCAGAGGGAGGGGGAAGGAACAAGAAAGAAATACAAGCCAAAGTGACAAAACTACATCATGTGGTATGTGGCTATATCACTAAGGTACTAGAAAAAGCTAGTGAAGTAAAGTGTCCAACTAGCCAAAGCTACCAATTTGGCACCATACCCTTAATAAAAAGCATACTAAACTAAAATTCTAAAGAAATGAGGAGGGTGAAGAGCTCAAGAAAATATAGAAAACAATGTTAGGAAAATATGGGAAAAAGCAAAGTTAGAAAACATGAAAAGTGGCATACAGAAAGCAACAAACATCACGATCTTAGATTCAATCACTACACTCATTGTATAGAAAAAGTTATTCAGTGCTTTCTAATCCTAGATTCAATTATTATAAAAATACCCTAGGATTCAATCAGATTTTAAATCAAAATTCTTTTAACTTCAAAAGGTTACAACTATGTCCTTCAACAAAATCATTAACTTAGGCCTTAGATATATGCAAAACTCAAAAGTTTTGAATACAAAACATAAGTTTTGAATACAAAACATAAGTTTTAATCCAAGAAATGTCATGCCAGGTATGACAAGCTCAACATATCATTAATATGATTAAAACTTAGAATAAGTTCCACAATGCAAAGCAAAAGGAATATATATATATATATATGATTATTTTTGCCTTCTAACTCATTGCACCATATAAGTTCTCAACTCCAATATCATATAGAAATCCAGCTTTTTCCATTGGCTTATGATTTTTTATCTTTTCTAAAGATATCAAACACAAAGTTCAAGCTCAACCTTGCAACAGGAAAACAACAACTTCCAGATAATAATGAAACAAAGGAATGAGAATTAAAAAATAGTAAAGATACATTCTCGACAGCATTTTGAGTTCGATCAAGCCATTGGAAATGGACTAGCCCCTCTTCACCCTGGCACACAGAGACAACATAGGCTTACTCTAGAAGGGGTAAGTTGGACTTAAAAATGAATGGGTAATAGAAGGAAATATAAGGCAAGCAAAATATAAATTTTACCCTGGCTATGCGAACAAGTCCTTTATGGGGGTCAGGTATAACCCTTTTTCCCTCAAAATGCATTTTACCAGCACGAAACTCCAGCATAATTTCCTGCCAAGTGCCAATACATGGTTCAAACAATCAGTCACATCAGTCAAATACTCGAAACATTGAAATCATGAACTATGGTACAAGCTCAATGCTTAACATTAACCGAAACCTAATTTTCCCATTCTCTATGCATACAGCCAAAAGAATTCTGTAAACTAATAACCAGAAAAACAATTCATAAATAGTTAACATGCAAGCAGAAGAGAAAGGAACAAAGAAGTAAAAACCAATGAATAAAATAGAGGCTAAGACAGGTATAACATCGAGCATCAAATCAATCAATAAAGTGTGAATATTCCACAACAAAAGATAATAAAATCCAAACGGTAGGATTAACTTCAGAAAATATTTACAGCCTTCTCAGCATTCTTATTAAGGAAAGACTTTCTCAAGGTTTAAGAAAAGAGGCAAGCAAGCTCAGCTTATATATCCCACTACCAATGCACATATTCAAGTCATTTAACTATATATATAACTGCAACAACTATCTTTCGACCTTCTTCCCTTCAAATTCCAACATATTCAAGCTTGGTATGCTTCGGTTACCCTACAGCTTGAGTTGACGGTATCTCATAATATACATTTAGCAGCGGGTCTTACACATCTTCGTAGAGTACGTGTTCTCATAAGATTCAAAGTTAGATGAAGTGCCATCAGTTTGCTCCACTGAGGCTCCCAACTGAAAAGAGATATTCAAGCTCCGTACTTTTATAATATTATTCTTCAGACAAAATCACGGTAAAAGGACAGCCTCAATGCACACAAGAAGCTTTAAACCGAAACAACAAATAGAAAACAAGAGATAATGCGAATAAACAAATAGAAAGATAGCGTTTCAACATTACCTGCATTTGGGGAAAATCGTCGGTTGAAGACGAACTCATAACTGATAGCTTCGTTTCTGAATTTAATACCTTCCAATATCCAAAAAAAATATACATATAAATAGAAAAATACAAATAAAATCGACTAAAGTTGCTAGGAATTCATCACCAGCACTTAAATGTTCCCAATTTCTTCACACCAATGACTTACAAAACCCTAATTTTTTAAATCTATTTTTTGATTGCCTACAAAACCCTAGCTAAGAACATAACGAAATCCTGAAGTTGAAAACCATAATATTGCCGTTAGTACCTTTTATTTTGTTTAACTGAGCCTTCAGAAGTCGCCCGAAGAGGAGAAAATGTTTTAATGGGAGTAACTAGGGACAGGAACTTAATCAAGCTTCACACTCGACAGTCGACACCATTGAATATTAGATTGGTCGAAGCTCGAGAGAAGTAGAAAAGATTAATTCAAATTGTGCATAAACTCATAACGGGCTGGTAATCCACTAATTTTATTATGGATTAAAATAAAAATACACTCATAATGGGCTGGGTAATTGCTAACTCAAATAGCACTTCATAACAAAAAAAAAATGATTCGAACAGGTTTCAACAGTGCAATACTAATAAAGGGTCCGGTTCGAGTTATGTCACCCCGTTGAGCTGGCTATGCATTCTAATTAGGGTTTTCAATTATTTTTAATAGTAAATCAGGATAATAGTGAATAAAAAGTGAGAAATAGAGAACATATTTCACTGTAAGAATGAGATCATATTTTTCATGTTAAAATTATATATTTTATTTTGATAAATATATAAATATATTTATATTTTTTTATAAATTTTATTAAGTTTAAATTTAAATTATTCCTATATAATAATATATATTGTATATATTTTTTAAAAAGTATGAGTAGTTTTTATCATAAAAATTAATTATTTATTTAATGTAAAAAGATTATGTACATTTTATTTTTATTTAATATATATATTGTTAATTTTTATTTTTTATTTACTTAAATTTTTTTTATCAAAAATATTTATTATTAATTTAATTTTTTATAATTTATTAAATTTAAAGAAATACTAAAAGAATTGAAAAATATATATTTTAAATATAATTTGGATTCCGTTCCACCAAACGGGTTCCTATTTCTAGTTAGGATCGTGGATATGTCTCCATAAGAACGAGGATCGCCCCATTTAAAACCCTCCCAGTCGCCTTGATATTTTGTGGGCGCAAAGTTTCTAGTGTCGAAAAACTCAATTTTCAGATGGAAAGCTTTAACCAACTTCTAAACAACGATTACGTTCAGTACCAACATTGTGACGCCTTCAGATTTTCAAGATGGACTGCAAGGTTTTTAATTTACCATTTTATCCCTCTCTGCTTTAGATTTCCAGGTTGACTAGTGAAAACTCAAAAGTGCTTTCTCTCTCTCTTTTTTTTTTTAACTGGCAGAGAAAGCTTCGAGTACATGCAGTCCAGACCTTGGCATCAAGTCCTTGATTTTTACTCCAGTGTTGTAAATGATAGCCTTTCCTTGTCGACCTTGTTTGGACTTAAGGTCAGTTCTGGGTCGCTCATTGTTTTTAATTTTTTAATGTTTGTATTTATATTTGTTTGGATTTGATGTATCCACGAGGTGTCATAATTGAGGCACCCACGAGGGACAATGTGTGAGATGTATTTTATGAGGTACAATGTGTAAGGTGTATTGTAGGAGAGGTAGTGTGTGAGGTGTATTCTACGAGGTATTGTCCAAGGCGGTCTTGGAGTATACGAGGTAATGATAGAGCATGAGGTATTTCTTGTAGTTAGCTTTCGAGTGCCTACGATGTTTATAGATGACCTCATCCTAAGACAATAGAACTGTCTGTGTTAGTCAAAGTCAGAGGTGGTTGCTCCATAGAGATGTCAACTCCCGAAGAATACATTGCCTATATATATGGACCCATGTATCCCATTAAGGGAATATGTAACCTCTTTCTCTAAAAAATTTCTGTAATTTTATAGCACTTGCAATTCCCCAAACAATTGGCATCCGTCATGGAAAAAAATCTCTCTTAAAATCGTCGTTGTTTAAAAGCTTTCTCCAAAATTGTCGTTGCCTAAGAGGTGTGAGGGTATGGGCGCCAAACCTACACGTGGAGGAGCAGCGTAGGTTCTCCTGATTCTATACATGTTATTAACACCCAATTTACTTGGCGTTTTTTGGATCTGGTGTTTGTTCTTGGTTTTGTTTGTAGGTGCCCTGGTGCCCTCAAGGCATGCTTTCTTTTTCCTCTGAACTTTAACTAGCACTGTGATGTGAATGGGTGGAACAAGACCTAGTGAATCAAAAGTTTGTTTAAGGTCCCTGTTTTCTAGAACACTACCACCTTGAGCGTGCAAGCCTGAGGTGTTTGTTTTATCTACATCGGATCCATGACCAGAAGTAGAAGCGGGGAGTGCTAAGATTTGACTTTGTGTAGAAGTATCATGTTTAGCTCGAATCTCCTTGCCTCAATTGTCAGAGTGCCTAATGATTGGTGGAATAATGAAATCGGTGCGCAAGGTGTTACTAGTGTGACCTTTAGGTCGTATAGACTCTTTTTTCCTGGTATGACCTCCAAGTTGTGAAGAGAACTCCTTTTCAACCATTGAACAAAATTAAAGGAAAAATGAAAAAAAGCGAATTGGATGAGTGGAGTGAACCTAAAATATGGACTGAGTGAACTGAAATTCCAAAAAGCGAGCTGAAATGTTGATGTCGCGGCGTGCTTTTCTCTTAAAACGGATTGCTTCCCTCTAAACTCGTCTAATTTTCTTGTTGTGTGGCTTGAATTGCTCTAAAAGGAAGAAAAGAAATTTCTTGAGAAAATAAGAAGTGAACTTGTAGGATGTGGTTGAGGCCTTAATATACTAGTTGTAGGAATGTTCGATCCCCATAAAACCAAAAGAAGTTTAATGGTTACCAAAAGAAGTTGAATGGTTTTTGCATCTTAGAATATGATAGGTTTGTACCCCGGTTATCAACCTTGCCCGAGAAGATTCTTTCATTTTGCTTCAAATTAAAAGAACGGGGCATTTAATGTTTAGATGTGATGTACCCATGAGGTCTGTAGCACAAGGTGTTATAGTTGAGGTACCTATGAGGTATAATGTGTGAGGTGTATTCTACAAAGCATTGTCCAATGCAATGTTGGAGTATATGAGGTAATGGTAGAGCACGAGGTATTTCCTTGTAGGTAGCTTCGGGATGCCTACGATGATTATAGATGATTTCATACTGGGACAGTGGGATTGTTTGTGTCAGTCATGTCAGAGGTGGTCGCTCCATAGAGATGTCAAGACCTAGAGGATATATTACCTCTATATATGTACCCATGCATCCCATTGAAGGAATCTGTAACCTCTCTCTCTAAAATCTCTTTGTAATTGGAGACAGAGATTGTTATGTGCATGCTTGTTCTTAGGATCTAATATCTTAATGAAAATCACCAATCTTCCGAGAACTGTTTCTCCAGCAGTAAATTCTTTTAAGGACATTAGTGTTTTTTTTAATACTTCCCTGCATTGAATGCTAAAGTTATTCAAATGTACTTGTCTCAATGAACTGATAATATGGATATCTAATATCCTCTTTATTATTTTGTACAGCTTGTTGTTATGATTATCTTATTTGTTTTTCTGATAATTATTCTAAAGAACTTCCTTCACAGGCATGTCATGTACATGATGAAGCTGAAATTTCTGAGTGTCTGGATGAAACTAAATTGGAGATGATTTCTCCTAAAGAAAGGTCTGGGAGGTGGGCAAGAGTGACCTTTAAAGTTATTCTTTCATATCATGGTGATTCTTTTGATGGATGGCAAAAGCAACCTGGATTAAATACTGTTCAGGGGTAAGTAATTGGTGCAAACAAAGATAACTATTATTTTAAATTAGGGTTTATCAAGGTTGAAACTTGGGATTAGTATCTTTTAGGACTTTGATTTATTATATTACTATAATCTTTATTTTCAAAGTTTTGGGTTCATTTATTTTGTTTTAGAGAACCTATAAATAGGGGCATGCATTTAGAATCAGACTTGATTGAATGAAATGAATTTCAGTTTCTCCCCCAATTGTTTGTCAATTACCTTCTGCTTCTATATTCTTCTCAAATCTCTAACCCTATTTATGCTCTGCTATCTCCCTTCTCCACTCCCATTTCAATAATTCTTTTCTGTATATACATCAGTAATTGTCCTGTCAGCTTATGCAGAATGTTATTTATGATATTTCATGCCCATTTTATTTTGTTTATCATTCATCAGCAGTGATCCATGGAAAGACCTTTCAAGTGGATCACTTTGGTACCTTAAAAGGACCACTTAAATCCAAAATGCTTAAGGATTAATAAAAGTTGGTTTTAGATTCTCCCATGATGTATCATGACTTATTTTCACACTTAAATCCATTGCCGCCCTCACCCTTTAGGATGTAGGTTTAATAATGATATTAAAAATCGTAGTTAACAAAATGCACAATATAACGAGTCTACTATCTTATCTCTCGTATTTATATTTGACAGTTTAGTTGAAAGGTCCCTTGGGATATTTGTTGATGAAAACAAAGTGCAACAACTGAAAAACAAAAGTTTACCTATAGAAGGTCGTGCTCAAGTTGCAGGGCGCACTGACAAAGGAGTCACGGCTATTGGACAAGTTTGTTCCTTTTGTATGTTTATAACAACGAAAAGTTCTTTTAATTTATTTATTTCTACATCTTGCATGATCTTTAATACTTTATAATTTTTTTCTCCTTTACAGAGTTACTCTGAAATTTGCTTTATCTATTAGAACAAAACTCTACTCATTGCAAGTTAAAAAGTTTACTGAAATTGGTCCTAATCTAAAGGCTTCTGAAATTTAACCAACTGTATCATGAAAATCTTATAAACATGTGTTTGTTCTCTAGTATTAAAGCTACCAACTAACGAAGCTCCCTTTAGCTTCAAATCCAGGAAATTTGTTGTTGCAACATGTAAAATATATGTCAAATTTTCAATATACTCATAGATAGTGCATTAGTATAACTATTTGTGTGAAAGCTTTTCTACTGACTACTGACTGGTAGCATGTATCTCTATTTTTTTTTTGTTTCACTAGATACTTGGAGAAAAGATGTTAAAACTCAAGATATTGAAGATGCTATAAATAGTGCAGCACCAGGAAAACTCAAGGTCCACTCTGTCTCTAAGGTATGTTATCGACCTAATGATGAAGCTTAAATTGACACCCATTTTCCAAACTGCTTCAATATTTTGACATTTCTAAGTGATCTGTAATTTTTTTTTATTGATTCAAACCAATTATTCTTGCTTTCTTTCATTTATGTCTAGAAGTTTGTGTTGACATCAAGAGTGACATCCATAGGTATCACGTGCCTTTCATCCAAACTTCTCTGCAAATTGGAGACGATATCTATATATTTTTCCCTTCAATGATGGAGAAGATGAAGAGCAAATTACCCAAAGTGGAGAGAATGCTGGAAATCATAGAAGTGATATTCATAATGAGCAGAAGCATGAATATGGTGAATATGATCATGAGATTGCTGAAAGCTTCCCTAGTGATTGCCAAGAAGAGCAAGAAAATGGAAAGAAACCCCAAACATTCAGTGTAAACCGGGTGAACCAACTTTTACAGCAACTAGAAGGGAAGCTATTATCATATAAGATGTTTGCACGTGATACAAAAGCATCGAGAAATATGTAAGGACCCTTGTTTGTCCAAAGACACTTGTCCCAAGTTAGGATAAGTTTTGATCATATCTGCGACTAACTTGGACTTCTAACTCTATCACGGGCTAATTCAAATGGGAAAAGTAACTACAAAAGATTATAGAAGAATCATAAACGAAAAAAATATGCATTTAACTTCCATTACATTTAATATCAGGACACTTGTTATTACCTTAGCTGAAGCTTAACATAAGTGATGGGGTTTTAGCACAAGTAAAGATGAAATTTAGAGGGTTTTGGTGCAATTCATCTGATTGGCACCTTCATCAGTTTCATTAGCTGGCAATGTTAACCGTTCTCTTAAAATTGAAAATGAATGAATATTTTAAGTTTTAGCTTGGTTGTATTTTTAGTATTGGAGTTTAAATTCAAAGTATAAGTTTTTTTTTTGGGGGGGGGGGAATGGGGGAGGAGGTACTGTATAAAATGGCTTATAGTGTTATTCTGCCTTGCATGAAATGAAATTAAAAAAATTGAGTATTGTTTTCCCCATGACAAAAACGAAGGATGAGAAAAATCTAAAAAAACTTGAAGCTATAAATAATAAATAATCTGATGAGTCTTTTCTTGGTTTGCATCTCATTAACTCTATTTTGTAGAATGGAGCTGTTCTATAATGTACTAACACAGTGGTGTAATATTATTCAGAGGTCCACCAACAGAGTGTTTTGTATACCATGCTCGGGCCACAGTTGCTAGATTACCATGTTTGGTAAATAATTCTGCTTGGTCTTTCCATTTCTTTTCCTTTTAATAATTTACAATGCACACAACTATATCACTATATCACTAATTATTCATTTTTAAAAAACCATAGTGGTTGAAAGAACACTGGGTGATTTATGGGGCTGACCGTGAGATGAAAGCCATGGTTCTTACCCTTTTTCATCTTGCAGAAACATACCCATGCACACATAGAGATGAAGATATGAAAAGAAGGCTGGGATAGACTTGAAACTAGATAAACAATAGTTAGAGGACTAGCAATTCCATTTAGGTGGGATTTATTCTGTCGATATTGTTACTACTGCCAATTGTTTTCTCCAAATGTTATCTGGCTAAACTGAGATAGCATAAAATGTTATATTCCTTTGATATTATTACTGCCTGGTTTCAGCATGCGATTACTGGAGAACCTCTTTATAATTAGCCTCAAGTAGATTGTACTTGTGTTCGCGTGCTCTCTAAATATATATTTTTGGAATTATATAAATTGTATAATGTTCCACCTGTTTGATGGGGCATAATTCTTCTCCATTGGCATGCTTAGTAAATAGTATATTTTTGTTAATATATACAATATAATTATTGGTAGCATTTTGTTTCTGTAGGATTGCATTGAAGGAAGACGGGTTATGTGTATTGAATTGGTTGCTAATCGGTTCTTACGGAAGGTAATAACATGTACATCCTTTTTTCTTCATAATCTTTATTATTTATCCTCAACTAACTTCCAACACAAGTTCTTTCTACACAATTCTATTCCATAATTTGTCTGATAATATCCGATTGGTATAGAGGAACCTCTAGTTAAATCACTCAGATCTTTATTATATAGCTTTGCCTTTGGCTTATTTAAGATTAATTTTTATGTTTTATATTCTCCATTACATTTATGAAGAAAGCTATTAATTTTTAAGTTTTATATTCTTGACCTTTACATTTATGAAGAAAACTATTAATTTTCAATAGATGGTTCGAGTACTTGTTGCAACCGCAATAAGGGAAGCAGCTGCTGGTGCGGAAGAAGCTTCTTTAGTAAAACTGATGGATGCTACTTGTAGACGTGCTACTGCACCCCCAGCTCCCCCTTATGGCTTATCCCTTGTAGATGTAGGATATGGTGAATTCAATGCAAATAATTGCTTTATCCCTAAAGAATGAGTTGATTTTTGCAAATGTTTCCAAATTTTGTGGGAAAATGATCTTTGTTGTATACAAAGTATATATAAAGATTGTGGCTGAAAAGGAGAAATGAAGATAGATCATTTTGTATGTTTGTACTATCTGACTTTTCTATGTAGTTTTTTGCCAGTGTTGTGAGCCTTGAATGTTCGTATAGCATTGGCTGGGGTAGAACTCTCTTCCTCCACTTTTCTTTAGAAGGAAATGCTTGATTTTTTAGGTGAACGTTTGTCTTTTACATACTACTGACTATAGATCAAACTTCAATAGAATGCTGTCGTTTTATTTTTACCTTTTTTTTCTTTTTTACATATAATACTTTCTATTTTAATTTAACAAAATGGTCATTAAAATCGTGTAGGTTAGCGTTAAATTGTCCATTGATCCTTTTAAATAAATATTTATTTTTAACCCTTTAAACATATTTATTTATTTTAAATAAACATATATTTTCTAACGTGTATGAAAATAAACATATATATACTAATAAAATTAAATATATAATCATATTAAATAACTGAAATCATTTATGCAAAGATCAATTTATTTAAATAATTTTTTCGGCTCACTCGCAAATTCTGTACATGATAGGGCACTTTTCTCACTAGTCATGTGTGACAATGTCCCAGGGCTTTTGGTCAAAATGTACTTAAGATAGAGAATAGGGTATCCTCACAACTAACATGCATGGTCATCGACCCCAATTTTGGTATATATTCCACTACGCAGCGCAGCGGACATCAGATGCAAAATAATTCACCTAGAGCATTTTTCAAGGGCATATTCTGGTAACTACTGAAAAGACATGCTTCCACCTATTCTAAATCTTACAACAATGAATAAGAAAATCATAGAGCTACAAAGAAAAAGCAGTGGCAAATGCAAGACTTGCATCTGTATTGGTATCAGCATTTCAATACATGTATATTTATGCATTTCTCCATCTTAAGGACAAGGCTAAAATTTTCAATACAGGCTCTATTAAACGACCAGCATTGTACTGAAATAAGTATTGCTCTTTTATTGGTCCATGCAAAGTGTATCAAGATGGAGGTACAGAATGCTTTGAAGTCTCATGAACAGCTGAAAAGTCATGGTCCCCGAGCCCCATACTTCTGGCTTTCTTGAAGGCCTACAAAAAACATTTATAAATGGCAAGTCAAACAAAATCATCGTTACAACAGTGATGAATACTAGTTTTCTAAAGATGAGTCGTGAGGTCTTAAATAGCTAAATATATAAGAATATTAACCTAATGAAAAAAGTCACATCCAACACAAGGAAATTAATCAAGAGCACATTAGCACAATCATTCATGGAAATCCATGATTTCAATCCCTATAATATAGATTTTGTTTAAGCATGTGAATAGTGGCAGCTGATCTTCTGTTGTATATCTAGCAGTGGGATAAAAAATATATATATAGCATATCCTACACTAATGCAGCTGCTTCTCAGCCTGTACTTAAAGAGGTAATATATTTAAAAGAAAATTATACTTCATTAGCTGCAGCTGCCACTGGCATTGGAACTGCATTCTCATCCCCAAGGGCAAGAGCCAATCTCATGTCTTTCTGCTGATGTTTCAGAGGAAACGCAGGAGAGTAGCTGCTCTTTATCATACTGGGTCCTTTTAACTTAAACATGGGATTAGCAATTGCACCCAAATCCTGCAAGAAAGCAACTCGTCAATGGTGTAAATTCCAAATGAAGAGAAATTATTCATGGTTGCTAACTTACCAACACATCGAGAAGTACATGAGGATCCAATCCACTTTTTCCAGAAAGAGTTAGTCCTTCTGAGAATGCATTCATCATACTGCAAAAGAAAGTCGTGACAAAGGACCAAAATATAGCTCTGAGTACGTATTTATGAATATTAGAAGATTAAGAACAAATCAATAAGTCAAAAGCAATAAACAATTTCACATTTTATTAGATTTAGGAATCTTCATACCTGCCCATTATCATGTTGACTACAAGTTTCATTTTAGCTCCATTTCCAACATGGCCCAAGTAGAAAGACTTTTTTCCCATGACATCAAAAGCAGGAATTGCTTCCTCATACAAACCCTACATTTATGGAAATCAAGAGCTTATAGTTGTCGTTAGTGATAAAACAAGAAAAAGAAATAAAAGAGAGTCAAACACTTACGGCCTCCAGGAACTAAGAAAAGAACATAATGCCTTATTCCTTACTAAAGTCTAAAACATAGATAAACATTATGGAGCAAAATAAAGAAAGATCATAAGTTCATGACACAGTAAATGTAGCTTCAACTATAGTCAACACGGCAGCTGTACAGACCTTCAAAAGTACGGCTATCATGAGAACTATAACACAAACTTCCAGTAATTTTTAATTCAACTGTATGTCTTTTGTTTCTTCAAATGGAAAGATGGTTAAACTGTAAGGTGATATGCAGGAACCTATGTCATTTTTTGTGATGCGGAAGGAGAAGAGGAAGGAATGTTGGAGCCTAATATAAAGCAATGAGGTTTGAACTCTTGGTCTGGATTTTTAATCCTTACAGATCTACATAACTTAACAAAGAAATTAGAACCCTGAGTAACACTTTAAGATTACAGCAAAACCCTAATGGCTCATTCTTCACCAATAATGAAAGGAGATGGAAACAAGCCAAATATGGCTTATGGACGCTTCTAATTTTTTTGGGTTTACACAAATAGTCACACAAAACTCCAAAAAAACATAACATACTTTCCTTGAATTAGGAAGGATATGTGCGAGAGGTGCAATTTTTTTTGTTATGAGTTTTAAGGGAGATAGATTTGTTAGTTTCCTTCTTTCTTTCTTTTTTTTCTTCCAAGACACTTTTTATTATTGCTATTTGCTTTGTCAGGACTTTTGATGATTCTAAACCTCCAAAAACCAAAACCATAATACAAATAAATATTTAGACAGAGCAGCAAGAAAAAATGGTATATCAAACTGATAGCAATAATGAACCTTTATATCATACTACCTTCTCCCCAGCAGCAAGAATAACGAGTTGACCATCTTCAGCAGGTTTTTTGCTTCCTGAAACAGGAGCTTCAAGGAAACGACCACCCTTTGCTAAAACTGCCTGTAGATATTTGGCAAAAAAAGTCAAGTGATCCTCTATTGATGTATTGGTCCAAATATTTTCTATCACATGTCTCCAATTTAGGTAATATGAATGACAGCACTATTACATAGAAATGTTCCAGCAAAAATTCAAGCTTGAAAAGGCATGGTCAACTTTTTCAAGGAAAAGAAGCAAGTACAAAAATATTCAGAGTGCAAGTAAATCAGAGTAACAAACTTTTTTCTCTCTCTTTTGTAGAAAAGAGAAACTAAAGGATTGCTACCGAATTTTAGGTTAATGGTTTAAGTTCTCTTGTGACTATAACCTGCTCAAGAAACTCAAAATCCAACATGTATCTTCTGCATTCGATATTATTCCAAATAGAAAAGTGTACTACTCAATCCATTTATGCACTATGTATGAGTGTGGAAAGATTAAAAGAAGCTTATATTACAAGAATATAGTGCCACATTCACAGCATGAGCTCCAGGCATTGCAGAAAAAGAAAAAAAGGAGAGATGCATCTGGTGCAAAGCCATACTGGAATGGAAAATTGAAGGTAAGCATAAAAGGGATGGGGTAGCATTAACATGCATCACCAACCTCATTAATCCTTAAAGCAGTATCAGCATCAACAGTTGACATGTCAATGTAACTTTTTCCGGGGCAGATTTGCTCAAGAACTCCATTTTGGTAAAAAACCACCTATGCAATTTGAACTCCCGTAAGAACTGTTATATATTTATAACTTGTCAAGCACTAAATAGTAAATTACTAACCGAGAGAGCAGCTGAAGGATCAGCTAACATTGCTATTGTGTACTTGCATTTCTTCACTACTGCTGCAGGGGTTTCTGCTATAGAAGCGCCATGCTGTGCAAGTTCTTCACACTAAAAAAAAATGAGCAAGTAACTAAATGTAAGACAAGTTGGTGCAAGTTCAAGATGTTGGTCACATTCAAACAATTATTTTTGTTGAAATGAAAGACTTAGATTGGACTTTCTATGAAATTAGACTGTCAGGAATAAGTGAAAGCTGCAATCAAGTAAATTGGTTTGTCGGGCTCAATGCAAAAAAGCAGTATTCCCATGTATTCTTAATTTTATTTGGAAAGCTTCTAAATATAATTTGCAAGGTTTGGTCGCGTAGTCAAATTTTCAACGGGAGATTTCGCAAACTCCAAGGTGCATATAATAAGAACTTTCTCAAAGATTGCAAGTAACGAGTCATCCAGAGCATACTGGAAATATTTGTTTCAAATGAAACTTAAGCAAACAAGGCAAACATAGGAAGAAGTAAAAATTGATAACCCCTCTAATTGATAATTTTGGAATAAGTACGTAATACATGTAAAACGATCAAATGCAGGACTAGTAAGAATAACAATCAAGGGTAATCAACATGATATAATTCATATATTTGTATTGATATGAAAGATAATCGCAATCAAATGAGTAGCGAAAATTTCAGGGTAAATAAAACTAGCTCTTAGCAAAGGAATGAATTAGTATTGAGGATGTTTATAACAGTGGATGAAGAAAAGATGGATAATACCTTAGAGAGGGTCCTGTTCCAAACGGTGACCTTAAAGCCATGGCGGAGAAGATTCATGGACATGGCCTTCCCCATTATCCCCAGTCCCAAAAACCCTACATCCTCCATTCTTATTCTCCCTCTAATCTCTCTCTCTCTCTCTCTCTATCTTCGCTAACCAGAAACGCATATACTTTACTCAAAGTGTCGTACTGACTGCATTTTTTAATATTGTCAGGAAAATATAAATTAAATAATTGATAGGTCGTATTATTTATTAAAAAAAATGATATTAATGTAATGTAAATTGTTATTATTATGAAATAAATTTATTTAATAATATTATTATTAAATATAATTATTAATAATATTAAAATTAAATTATTATTTAATATTAAATTTAATGGATATTTTTATTATGTTAGTAATAAAATTTATTATAGAAATGTTAAATTTACATTTATTTATTTTTATTTTGAAAAAAGAGAAGAACTTAATTAATAACAATAGAGAAAATATATATTTATCTCTACTATTTTGTGCTGATATAGCTGAATCATTGACACTGGTTGGTTGAGACTCGAGACCCAGTCATCTTCGGACATATATGGACGGATGGATGCGTTCCACGTAAAAATCACATTCTAATCCTTTTCTTCGATTTGTTGGATCCCACCAATTCTGGAACCTATCCACTTGCCGTCTTCCACATGATCATATTCCCGAATCCCGACGTTTTCGTTTAAATTTTCATTTTTTTTTACAAAATCTAAATACTCAAACATTTGATAAAAAATTACTGTAAAAAAATATTCCAAACTTATTATTTATAACACAATTACTAGTAACTAAAATATTTTATTAATAAAATTTTATTTAATAATAATAATATTAAAATATAATTAATATAAAAATAAAAATTATATTTCATATATTTTATTATAATAATATTATTTTTTTTATAAAGTATAATAACATTTTGTACCTCTACTTAAGTATATTGTATTTATTTTTAAAAAATATAAATAATTTTATTGATCCACTAATTTAATTATGTTTTATTATATGTTGCTTTAATCAAAGTTATTTAGAATCATTATAATAGATCATGTAGTATAATAATTTTGAAAATAATAAAGTAATTTATTAATTTATAATTAAATTTAATAATGTTATTAAAAAATATTGTTTTTATTTTTAAATTATTATTTTGTTGTAAGAATGTAATATAATAATGTATAAAATAATTAATTTGAGTAATTATTTTTACATTTAAAATTTTAAGTTTATTATATTCAATTATATAATATATATATATATATATATATTGATATTAATTTCTCACTTATCCATGTTTGGTCGGAGGGAATAAAAATGAATCAGAATTGATTCCTTTTATTTTGTGTTTGGTTGGACGGAATAGGCGAACGGAATGAAATCGATTACTAAAAGAGAAGAAATCACAATTTTTTCTTCCTTTAATCATAATTCCATTCTAATTTAAACTTTTTTTTCCAATTTTATCCTCACTTAAAATATAACTTTAAACTCAAATCCCAAATTCTCAAATCCAAAACCTTAAACCCTAAATAGAAAATTTCAAAACCCTAAACCCTAAACTCCAAATCCCTAAACCTTAAACCCTAAAACCCTAAACCCCAAATCCCTAAACCTTAAAACATAAATCCCAAAACTCCCCTAAACCCTAAATTCCAAATCCTAAAACCCTAAACTCTAAATCCAAAATTATAAAACCCTAAACCCTTTTTAGAAAGATAATAATTTTAACCCTAAAACCCACAAATATAAACTCAAATCTTAAATCCCACATCCCAAACCTCAAAACCCTAAACACTATTTAGAAAAATAATAATTTGAATAATATATTTCTTTTTAATTAAGTAATAATTATTTAGAAAAATAATGATTTCAATAATGTATTATGTTTTACGAAAAAAATAGTAATTAAATGACATTATTTGAATTTTACTAAATGTAAGGGTATTAAGGTAATTTATAACTTTTTTCATTCCATTCCAATGGCAAATCAAACACTGTAATCCTGATTCCGAGCTTGATTCTAGTGGTTAAACCAAACAACATTGTTTCCTTTCCATTCTATTCCATTTCAATTTCAATTTCAATTTCATTTTATGAACTAAACGCCAACGAAGAATCTAATCCTTATCGAAAGAAAATACGAAACTCTAATGTATAATCGACAGTGCCCCATTAATTATTTAAATGGATGATGTAGCCTCCTTGCATCTATCCCCTTTTTGTTGATATCTTTATATATGTTTTTATTAACATGCATAAGCACCAAAAAAAAAGTAAAAAAAAAATCGTATAATAATATTCACATTTTTAATTATTTTTACTCCTTGTATATTAACATCAAATATAATAAAACATAATATAAAATTGAATTTAACATTAGGATATCATTTTCGATATATATTATATCAAAATTTATTAATAATTATGAACAAATTTTCAACCATGGTTAATGTTTAAGGATGATTTAGGTATTTTAATTTTGAATGTCGTATAAAATAAGTTTTTAGCATTTTAGTAGTATTATTTAAATAAAAAATATATATTTAAATCTATATAATCAAATTAGTATATTAAAAATCATATTTAACAAAACATATAATAATAATCCAATTTTTTTTAAAAATTAAATTTATAGAAAATAATTTTGTCTTTCAAGAAAAACATTTATTATTTTATACACCATTTCATTTATTTCAATACTAAAATATCTTATATCACTTTAATAATTGATGTAATTTTTATCATCATTTCTGTCTTATTTTTAATACCATTTTATTATTTTATCAACATATTAATTTTTATTATTTATTACAAAATAATTTAAATTTTATTTATTAAATTTATAGTTAATTCACCACTAACTTATTTGAATATAATTTTCTATCTCTTATTTTCATCCTTATCAACACATTCCTTATAATCACATATTTATCATTTTTATCATCAAATCTAATATGAAAATAACTTTGTGTTAAGTCAAAAAATAATAAGAGGTAAAAAAGATCGTAAAAAATAGGCTAATAATAATGGCTCATATTAACAAAGATCATGCTTTAAATATTTTGGTGGTTGCATAATTTTAATTTCAATAAAATTTATAATTTTAAATTATTTTGCATTAAATAAAGAACGGTGGATGGAGGAAAAAAATTAAGTGATATTAGGTATAAGATAAAAAAAATAAAAGAGATACGTGATTGTTTTTTTAATGAAATTAATAAAAATATATAAAAAAATATATTAGAAAAATAAATATTTTTATAAAAATTAAATTATCTTTTAAGTTTTTTAAAATTAGAACGTTGATGTAACTTTGTTAAATTAAAAGATTATCAATATATTAGTTTAATAATATTTGTTTAAATATATATATTTTATTTAATAAAAATATTTTTAAAATATCTAATTATATAAAAAATATAGATAGATTTTTAAAGATAATTACATGGATAATGCTCTCCATTTAAAATAATTTAAAATATTATAAAATGAGTATAATTTAAAATTAATACATATATTTATATATTTTTAAATAATATAATATAATTTTAAATTTTTAAAATTTTATACGATAGATCTTAAAATTTTAATTTATAAATATGTATTTTAGTAGTCAAGTTAAGTAAAAAAAATTAAAAATTTAAGATTAGATTATATGATTTAAAAATTTAAAGTTGTATTTGTGAAATTTTAAAGTTTATAAATCAAATTAAATAATTACGAGTGAATTTAATTAAAATTATTTTAATATTATTATAAATTAATTTTTTTATATTAATTAAAAATAAATAAATTATTATTATAACAATAATATTATCATTAAATATTTTAATAATTAAAAAAGAGAGATTAAAATTAATTAAATTTTAAGTATAATTTCGCAAAAGAAAAAGTGAAATAAGAGAACAGTTGTAGCAACGGCGTTATTAATTTTATTTTTAATGAAAATTATATCGAATAATTTCAAAAACAAAAGTAAGATAAACTGGACTGGAGGTAAGACGAAGAAAACACAATTCAATTGCCGAAGCCATATGCGGCAGCCAAAATCGCAGAAGGCTAAAGGCCTACCACAGCGGCCAAAAGCATCCCAACAACCATCAGAAATAGAAGATATGGAAGATTTATTCAGCGAAGCTGATATAAAGGGCATAAGAGCTTCTCTGCTGGGATGGTACGCTCTCAACCATAGAGACCTTCCATGGAGAATAGCAGAGGATGATGTAGAGAAGAGAGCTTACAGAGTTTGGGTCTCCGAAGTAATGCTTCAGCAAACTCGGGTTCAGACCGTCATTAGCTACTTTGACCGCTGGATGCTCAAATGGCCCACCATTTGCCACCTCTCCCAGGCTTCTATGGAGGTCTTCTTCTCCATTCCTTCTTTTCAATGCTTTCTCCAGAAATAAAATTTCCATTTTAGAGAAAAAAATGAAATATTTTGGGTAAAAATATTAGACTTTTGCAGGAAGTGAATGAAATGTGGGCTGGTTTGGGCTACTACCGACGAGCTCGTTATCTTCTAGAGGTGTGCTTCGATATTTTCGAAAGCAGTTTTTTATTTATTTTAATGGCCTTTTTCATCATGGGTTTTCTTATTTTCTATGTGGGTCTTTTTAGGGAGCAAAGAAAGTTGTTACAGACGGAGGTGTGTTCCCCAAAACGGTGTCTTCGTTGCGAAATATTCCGGGTATTGGAGATTATACATCCGGAGCCATTGCGTCGATAGCGTTTAAAGAGGTGAGGTTATGGATAATTGGTGGAGTTTTGTTTAATCAGTTAGGCGCATTGTTAAAGAAATGAACATTTTATCATCAGGTTGTGCCGGTGGTTGATGGAAATGTAGTGAGGGTGATTGCCAGACTAAAGGCCATTTCTGCAAGTCCAAAAGACTCATCCACCATCAAGAAATTTTGGTTATTTTTTTCACTTATTCTTGAGGCTTTTTTTTTAGTTATTCATCTTCTTTTCAAGTCTTTAATTGAAATAGCTTTTAGTCGTGAGCACTTTTAATAATCATGCGTACCACAAGTTCCAGGCTACTTGGCACAATATAATTGATCATCTGCTGGTAACTGTCCACGTTTTCCATATATGGTGCCATATACTATAAAGTGTAATCCAATCACAATTTGCCATATAAAGTGAGGTGTTATTCTAGTATACTCCACTTTAATCACATTAGTTACTCTCATTATTAAGTATTGGATACTTGTGTTTTAAAAAAAAAAATAGTTTTATTGAGTATCAAATCTACTTTAGATGTAATGAATAATTTTTCATATGGTAATTCCAATTTTTAAAAAACCACTTCTCCCGATATAATGGGACTCACAGCCTTAATTACTTTTACAAAATTATGTCCATCGTTACTATATTTACTACACCATTATGAATAATATTAGGATTATTTTAGTAATTACAACATATGCAACCACTATTACAATCTTGTTACCAAACAACCAAAAGTACTTTCAAATATTTTTTTGCCAAACGCGCAAATGCTTTCGTATAAAAACCACTTCTAGTGTAAAATGCTTCTTAAAAAAACTGCTTCAATTAGAATTGTTTTTTGCCTAGTGCATCCAAATGTGCTCTCAGCTTATCTATGACTTGCAAAGGGAAGAAGATTTTGTTTTACACATTAACGTTAGTCTGATGGTTAGCACTCCCTCTCCTTGTTGAAGCCAATTCAAGTCCTAGGTTCAAAGCATATTAAGTGATCTAAAAAGATTTTGCTTTACACTACTTTTACTAATAAACTGTGATGAAAATTTCTGATTTATCCTAGCATTTTCCTTTTCAGTCAATGAAAATTTGTTACATAGTTCACTTTAGTTTCACTTCTCATTTGTTCCTGAAGAAAGTATGAAAGTTTTAGGAGTTTGGTGTAGTCATAATTTGGAAGCAAATATAGTTTATTGTATTTTGTGGAAATAGATTTTTTTTTTCAATAAAAAAAATTTCCGATGATTTTTTATTGGCAAATAAAAGTTGCTCCTTTTTGTGTGTATTGGGTTGGCAGGCATCTAGCAGCTCAGCTAGTTGACCCTTTCCAGCCTGGGGATTTCAATCAGGCTCTAATGGAACTTGGTGCCACTGTATGCACTCGTTCAAGTCCAAGCTGTTCTTCATGTCCTGTTTCATCGCAGTGTCGTGCGCTTTCAATATCCACAAAAGAAAGTTCAGTGCTTGTTACTGATTATCCAGCTAAGGTGTTAAAGGTGAAACAGAGAGATGATTTCTCTGCTGCATGTGTTGTGGAAATATTGGGAAATGAGGAAATATCAGCAGAACAACTATCAAACGGTAAATTTCTAATTATAAAGAGGCCTGAGGAAGGTTTGCTTGCTGGTTTATGGGAGTTCCCATCAGTCTTGCTGGATGGAGAAGCTGACTTGACGTCTAGGAGGAAAGCAGTTGATCAATTTTTGAAGAAAAATTTCAGCATTGACACCAGAAGGACTTGCAAAGTAGTCTTACGTGAACACATTGGAAACTTTGTCCATATTTTCTCTCACATTCGCCTCAAGGTTTATGTGGAATATTTGGTATTAAATCTCAAAGGTTAGATCTCTCTTCTTTCTAATGGATTCTTATAAGGAGTCTGCTTTTGTGAAAGTGTTGGGGTTCAATGATAACTACCCTTCTGTGTGTCAACAAAATACCTGCAAAGACATGTTGTCTTTGATGATTTTATACTGTCCTAAATCATAGTGTTTGTGAAATGATATGATTCAAGTGCTATATTAGGCCATTAACAATATTAGATTTCCATCCAATTTCTGTAAAGTATTGTTGACGCCGATTCTCGAAATTACCCCCAACAAGTATTTAATAGCTGTTTGTTTCTGAAAGTGGCCTCATTAATCTATTATCTCTGTAGCCGCTGCTTCTGAGAAGCAATCTGTATAGGTGACCTTTTTAAGTGCTGGGGCATTTGTGTTTGTACTTGAGAAGTTGAGATTTTGCTTTCAAATGGAATATGGTGCTCTTCCCTATCTATTTGTAAATTGTAGCATATCAAATGCCACATTCAGCCAGAGTAGCACCAAATTGGCTTTATCTCCATTTTTTGTCTTTTTATTCATTCTCTGATGCAAAATTTTCCTTTATGTCAAGATGAAGATGAGACGAAGAGTATGTTAAAAAAGCAAGACAAAGAATCTCTAAATTGGAAATGTGTGGACAGTAATGTCCTTTCAAAAATGGGATTGACGTCTGGAGTAAGAAAGGTAATGTCAAAAAATGACTCACTGCTGAATTCTGTAAGAATGTCTTGGGTCTTGACTTTTGAGATTTTATATAAAGAAATCATATGTTTTTAAATTTCTTAGGGTACAACAGAAGTAGCTTCAATTTTAATGACTGAAATTTTGACCCATTCTTTGCCTTCTACTCATTTTGACTTGAAACTTATTTTGTTAATCAGTGTTGAAAATGTCAAAGCCTAAAGGCCTTCCCAAAGAAAACAAGCTCTCTTAAAGTTGTATTATTCTTATTCCCCTTCTTTTTGATACAGATCATATATATATATACTATTGTTATGACTAAAATACAGCTGTAATACATTAATACAAAGCTGAATACAAAACTGGAAATAAAGCTGGAAGTCACCCTGAAAATCAGGAAACTGCATCCTGAAAATCAGGGGTTGATTACACCATGAAAATCAGGGGCTGTTTAGAACCAATTATACGTCTAGATTGATTTACTACAATTTATTCTCTCCCCTGGACAATCAAGTAGACAATTACCAAATGAATTGGAATATCTTGATCATTATAAATGTGCATACGAGTTTTTATTTTGAATGTATAGTTGCTTGATTGAGTTGTAGTTTAGTGCAGAAACATGACAATCATCACAGCAGTAAATTTCTGTAAATTATTTACATGGTTACAAATTATATCAAAGTGTAAATTAAATTATGTAGGAAATCAACCTAGGAGTATGGTCAGTTTCCTGATTTTCAGGGTGGAACCAACCCCTAATTTTCAGGGTGGAACCAACCCATGTTTTTAGGATGTTAGTTTCCTGATTTTTAAGATGTTTACAATTTGTATAGTAATAATTCAGTATATGTTAGACATAACAAATGTATATATAAAGGGATATTAAGAAATGAGAAGAAAGTAATTTTTACGTAAAATATATAAAACTTCGTAGTATCGAGCTACGGCGAGAAAGACATTTCTGTCCCTATCTCTTTTATTTCCAATATAACTCCCTTGTGGAAGAACATTCCTCTGCATCTAATCCCTCTTTTAATACTCGCTGCTCCTCGGTTAACATCGAGGCAACAATGATAATAATCTCGCCCCCTGTCATACTGCACCTGAGCACTTAATGGCCAAAACTATCTTGATGGTCTCGATCAACGATGATGTTCGCCAAGTGGGCGGCAAGGATGAATATCTCGCGGAAATATCCCAAAACCCGATCAATCTGCTGATTTGAGAATCGGGAAAGCGAGAAAACAATCTGGTTATGTCACGGTTAATCAATTACTATGACAAGCGAAATAGGAGAAAATTTCTTGTTATGCATACAATGAAAAGAAATATGGGAAGGCACACGAAACGTTCTCGCGTGGTGAGAACACTTACGAGGACTCTTACACATGTGGAGAGTTCTCTCGAAGACTGCCAGCGGCGACAACTCTGTGACTATTTATTTCACAACTCTTACTCGATCGTGCATAATGGACTTGTTTGAGATACATGAATGGAAATGTCCGAGAGAAGATCGTGCATATTTCGGAAAAATTGTGGAGACTAAGTGTGTCTTCAAATTCTTGATGGGACTCGATAAATCCCTTGATGAAGTAAGGGTAGAATTCTTGGAACAAAACCATTACCAAGTCTACGAGAGGCACGAGGTGCCTTGAGAGGAGAGTCGAAAACGTGTCATCTTTGGGACAATCAAATCCTTCCACGATTCACGAAGTCCAACTTTGCGATCAAAGCAATTCACGGATTTTTGGTGCATGTCTTGCCGCGGCAATACTGACATGCAGACGCTAATCGAATAAGAAGGTCGCACGTGGTGTGACTATTGTGTAGAAAACACGGGCATTTTTAAGGAGATTACATTTGGAAATTACATGGAAAGCCTGTTGGAAAACAAATCGTCGAGGCAAGGGAAGCAAAGAAATCTTTATGATTCCGGCATATCTTTATCCGATAATCATGTCCCGTTCACTAAGGATCGATTGGATCTCCTCAACAACTTATACAAAAATCAAACATTAATCCCATTCCGTAGCTCGATAATTCAACAATGCATACCCAAATTTCCCGCTTCATCTTGGATAGTAGACTCAGGTGCTTCCAATCGCGCCATATGAGGTGATCAATCACTTTTCACAACCCTCTTCGCACCTTGTAACGGACTTGAAGCAGTGCGTGTGGCCAACGGTACTCGAACCACGATTGGTGGGAAGCAGGAACTATATGTCTATCGAACAACCTCGCCTGAAATCAGGTGTTATTTGTGCGATTTTATTTGCAATCTCATATCGGTTAGTAGACTTAATCATGACCTTAAGCGTGAAACTCGATTCTTGGCTAAATCTTGTGTTTTTCGGGACACGAGCTCAGGAAGATGATTGGAAGTCTTGATTTTGATGCGGCCTCTACATGTTCTTGGCTGATCAACCTTCAATCCATTCTGGTAGTCATCGATGTCAATTGAGTCATAATCTTAAAGTCCCAATAGTCGTCTTGATAAAGAAAGTGAAATCATGCGGTGCACTTTTCGCTAGGTCATCCAAATTTTACGTACTTGAAAGCGTTTGTTTCCATCCTTATTCATCAATATAAATCCAAACTTATTTCGTTGTGAAGTTTGTCAATTGGCAAAATATACTGAAAACACTTTTTCTGCCTTGTATGCGAGCAAGTCACCACTTTTTCTCTCATTCACGGTGACATTTGGGGACCACGTGTCGCATTCCCGATGTGCGGTGCTAGATGGTTTTCTTGTTAGTTGATGACCGTACTGATTGTGTTGGACATTTCTTATGAAAGACAAATCTGAAACCAAGCACATATTTCCACTTTTTCATGCCATGATCCAAACTCGGTTTAATGCCCGTATTCAAATCCTAAAAGCGATAATGCTAGGGATTTCTTTAATTAGATCTTAGTGGATATCTCGAATCACGTGGTATTGTCGACATAGCTCTGCGTTGACACGCCACAAAGCGGTGTAGTGAGCGTAAACGCCCGTATACTTGAGGTTGCCGAACTTTGCTCTTTCAAACCAATGTTCCTAAAAAATTTTGGGGTGAAGCCATTCTTCTTACTGACCGCACGGTCAATCAATGCGCTTACCGAGTTCTCAAATTTCACTCACCTTTACAAGTATTTGGGATCAATATTCTACCTCTGACTTGTGTCACAAATTCCTTTCAAGATTTTTGGTTGCCTTGTTTTTGTCAATGTCATTCACAATATCGTGGTAAACTTGATCCTCGTTCCTTAAATGCATCTTGGCTACTTTCGGCCAATCAAAAAGGTTGCAAATGTTTCTCTCCTATCACCTTAAGTTTTACAATTCCATGGACGTTACTTTCTTTGAGGAAACTCCATTCTATTCTAATTACGCAATTCGGGGAGAATCGCACAAATGAATTCTGAGGTGGGATGATCATCGCTCGTTGAACCAAACCTACCATCTCGGGTTATCTTTACTACTTTGTCCTCTTCCAACTGGTTCCCGTTCGATTCTCCTTCCAAACTTAATCAATCTCCCATTGTCTATCACAGACATCTTACTCCTTCTAATGATGCCATAAAAGTCTATGAAAGAAAGAGAAACTTTTGACTTGCCGCACAAAATCGGCAAAGAGAATCTCTCCATGCGCCAGACGAATCTGAGAGATTACAAGATGAAGCGAGAATCTAGTCCAACAATGAGTTCGACCACGAGTTTGATCTTCCTATTCTTGAGAGAAAAGGTGTTCGATGTACCTCGGACATCCCCTTCGAAGTTACATTTCTTATGCAAATTTGTCCCCAAAATTTCGGGCATTTGTGACATCAGACAACATCAAGATTCCTAATTCTATCAATGACTTTAAAAGTTCCTGAATGGTGCAAGGCAACCTTAGAAGAATACCTTTGCTGAAAAAGAATGGTACGTGGATGTTAACAAAGCTACCACGTGGAAGAGGGACAGTGGGTTGTAAATGGATATTCTCGGTTAAACAGAAGCGGATGGAAATATCGACAGATATAAAGCTCGACTAGTGGCAAAGGGTTCACCCAATCATATGGAATTGATTATCAAGAGACTTTTGCTCCTGTGCAAAACTTAACACGATTCGTGTCTTCTTGTCTATTGTGCAGTTAATGAGGATTGGCCACTTGCTTGACTTGATGTCGAAACGCATTCTTAAATGGAGATTTGATCGAAGAAGTTTACATGGATGTGCCTCCTCACGGCTTTAAGACTAAAGATACCTGAGGAAGGTATGCGAGTTGAGAAAGGCACTATATGGACTTAAGCGATCACACAGAAGCATGGTTGAAAAATTCACCAAGGTCCTCAAACAGGATGGATACTCTCGGACACGTACGAGACCACACTTTATTTGTCAAACACTTCACGGATGGGAGAATTACAACTTTGATTGTATATGTTGATGATATAGTTCTTACGAGGAAATCATGTAGGAGAAATGAAGAGACTTAGATGCTATTATCCAAGGAATTCAAGATTAAAGACTTGGGATATTTGAAATATTTCTTAGGGATGGAGGTGTACGTGGTACTAAAGGAATCTCAGGTTTCTCAACGCAAATATGTTCTAGATCTCTTGCGTGGCTGGCGTAGTGGGTGTAAGCCTGTTGAAACACCCGTGGATCCTAACACCAAACTAATGCCTCGAGCGATGAATTGGCAAGTGACGAAGGGCAATATCAACGTTTGGTAGGTAAGTTAATTTATTTGACCCATTGCGTCAGGATATAAGTTTTTGTCGGTGTTGTTAGTGGGTTCTTGGCAGCCCATCATTAGATCACTTGGAAGCGGTAAATCGTATTCTAAGATACTTGAAGAAGGATCACGGAAAGGACTCATGTTCGAAAACAATTAATAAGGAGATTGAAATTTATATATTGTGTTGATTGGTGGGATCTCCTAGTGACCGAAAATCCACATCTGGATATTGCTCATTTATTTGGGGAAATTTGGTGACATGGCGTAGCAAAAAAGCAAGCAGTGGTAGGACGTAGTAGTGTCGAGGGTGAGTTTCGTGCATTGGTTTTGGGCATATGTGAAGGAATTTGGCTAAAACGTGCTATACGAACTCAAGGGTTGAACATTCGGAATCTATTAGAATCATGTGTGACATCCGTCGGCAATTGCAATTGCCCAAAAATCCGATCCACCATGATCGAACTAAACATGTGGAAATTGATAGACACTTGTCGGTGAGAAAATTGAGAGGCAAGATGATCTCCCTCAACTATGTTCCATCTAGGCAACAAGTAGCGGATATCTTAACTAAAGCTTTGTTTTCGACCTAATTTCCACGAGTTAAATGTAGCACTTGGTTTGGAAAACATATATTGCCTAGCTTGAGGGGGAGTGTAGGAAATCAACCTAGGAGTATGGTCAGTTTCCTGATTTTCAGGGTGGAACCAAGCCCTAATTTTCAGGGTGGAACTAACCCCTGATTTTAGGAGGAACGGTTTCGATTTTCGGGGTGGAACCAACCCATGTTTTTAGGATGTTAGTTTCTGATTTTCGGGATGTTTTTCTGGTATATAGTAATAAATTCCAACAGTATGTTAGACATAACAAATGTATATATAAAGGGATCTGATATTAAGAAATGAGAAGAAGTAATTTTTCTGTAAAATATATAAAACTTCAAATTATATAATAATTTACTTAAGTTTATGTAATCTGGAATACAATAGGAAGCCTTTTTAAATTGTAATCTTGGTCACAATCTCTGCTTTCTGAAATTTGGATAACAAGACTCGTGTTAAATGTCATGTTGATGCAGGTATACACCATGGTTGAGAAATTTAAGAAGCAAAAGTTTTCTTTGAATCCATCCCCAGTTAAAGGGAAGAGTAGGAAAAAGACTTAAAGCAACTAAACTCTTGTGGGAGCAAGCGTAGCTTCAAAGAGCAGGAGGAGACAACAAAATATGAGAGAAATCTGCAAATTGCTTTGATATTCTCTGGAAAATGATTATTATTTTGTTAGACATGCGGCTTGCAGACTTTCTTAGAGTAAGATCATGCTCTGCATCATTTGGATTTTGAAATTCTCATGTAATAAGAGTAAGTATTTCGAACTGTCTTGCAGGTTTGTTTATTTTTTGTTTTGCATTCACCTTGACTAGCAGCATAGCATATCGAATCACTATGTGAGAGAAAGTGAGAGAGAGAGAGAGAGGTTCAATGCCTCCACGTTTAGAAAGAGATGCGGTGATTGAAAATAAAGGGGGAAAAAGACAAGAAAAAAAATAATACTTGCAGGGATTGCTTGAAAAATATTAAGCTACATTTTGAGGTGTGTATGCATATTCCATTGAATATTGCATGGAGGTGACTGGGAGTTGATAGCCACCATATCCATCATTGATTACTACACTATTTGCTCATTTTGTTACTTGTTACCAAAATATGGGTCTTAAATTTGGAGTCTTCAGTTACTGAGCTTATATCATGGGATTCTCTCATGACTTAAAGATTATCTCTAAACTTGAAATGACACGAGTTTCGCAGTCTCACTGCTTACTTTCAACAACACAATTTTGATAGACACGGGGTTTGAAACTATTATATGTATGGCCTTGTACAATTGGATATATTCCTATTTGTTATGATATAATGAAGTTTATGGTTTTGTATTGTGTGACTTGTCACAGGTCTCGGGGCACTTGGAGAACCAGAGATACATTGGAATGGCTTGGCTCGTTCACATCTCCTGATTTGCACTGCTGTGCTTGTGTGTGTGTGTGTAGACTATAAATGATATAGCTCTGATTTTTGGTGATTCACGTGTCTTTGAACACCGTGCTCTCTTATTCTTATTATACCGTGTAATTCTAATTCTGATGCATAGGATTAGGATTGCTATTGCCTATTGATATGGACAGTGCACTGCCTTTTGTTTGAAGGAGTTCTGCCAAAATTGATGGAAAATATCAAGGTTTTTTTTTTAATTAAAAAACGACCGCCAACAGTATGAACCAAATACAAGCTATCATATCTTTACCATTTTTAATATTTTGACCCTATTTATATTTTATCGACCATAAGTGATAAGCGATAATCTATTATAGCTGGTCAAAATCGACTGAGAGTACTTTAAATAAAAAGCGCCCGTGTCCTACGGGTCTTTGAGTTATTAGTTTTTTTATATATTTTTTTCCCCTTCTCTTAGGCCCTTTTAACACAAATTACCTTATCCTTTAATCTAAATGGAGGTGGTAAATAATACACATTTATATTGAGTAGCCATTATCCACTTCTAGTGTATGTATGATTGTATTTGTACGTAAGTAAACATACTATTTATATCAAACCCACTAAAATTCACCACCACAGTTCTTTCCAAGTCTATTATTTGTATAATCTATTTTTTTTAATTTTATTATAAAGACAATGAGTGGCATATATTGTCCATAAATCTTTGTGGATGAGAAACGAAAATCCATATTCTAGCTACATAGTTTGGAACTCTCTGTCCCCTTATTCTCTATTTTCACACAAGAAAGGACATGGCTGATAATGAATAGAGAACGAAATCAGTGTAATTGATTCCAAGCTCAGAGAAACACACAATACAAATGGCAACGACCATGCTAAGAGGGAGTACTGGAGGAGCAGTTTCAATTTCAAGCTTTCCCTCATCTTCTTCCTCTTCTTCTTATTTTGCTCAAAATGCCAAACCCACTTCCTTGTGCTCACCAATGATCCATTTGGTATCTTATCATCTTCTTCCCTTTAAACAAAATTAATTATCCTTTTTATTTTTTATTTTTTTCAATATTAGTTCAAATAAATTAACTCTCTTTAGTCACGACCCAACTCAATTACAGATAAGACGTATCTTGTTGATTCTTTGATAAGATATATTATATACTGAAGTCTTGATTATTGGAATAGAGGAGTACCCAAGAGGGTGGTATGTGAAACACCAAATTTAAAAAATGAAAAGTCCAAATTAAAGTACTCTTAGAGCTATTACTTATTAGCAAGCAAATTGGTGTGAAAGCTGATGAGTTTTGAAACTGTACAAACTTTGGCTTGTGCAGGAAAGGATGAATAAACCTGTAATTAAATCTCGCAGAAACATAGCCTGTTCTGCTGTGCAAGAATCTTCTACTTCCACAGGTAAAATCCCTTCATCATAATGCAATACGATAGCTAGGTCCAGAGCGTTGGAATTTTTCGTGGGTATTTTAGACATTTTAGTCTCATTATTATAAAAATAAAAAATTTTAGTCCCATAAAAATAGACTAATTTTTGTAATAAAGTAATCATTTTTTATAATAACACAACTAAATTACTATTTTTTTAATACTAGAATATTAGATTTTCTTTACTTGTATTTTTAAGCTTGTACCAGTAGATGCTGAGAGTAAGGAGGCAATTGTTTTTACTAAAGTAATCATTTTTCACTATTTTTTTCTAATACTAGAATATTAGATTTTCTTTACTTGATATTTTTAAGCTTGTACCAGTCGATGCTGAGAATAAGGAGGCAAAGCCAACACCAAAATCAGCTCCAGCAAAGCCCAAAGCTGCAGCAAAAGCTCCAGTAAAGGCATTGCCTGAAATGATGGAAGAAGATGTAATCCCTTCACTCAAAACTATTCTTGAAGCTCAAGTTGATATCTATGATCTTGAGCTCTCTTTCCATGACAATAGAGTAAGTTTCTCATTATCTCAAATATAATTTTCTTCAAACGCTTGGAGTGTCAGTTATAACATTAATCTTGATTATTAAAAATGAAACGTTATATAGTTGGAAGGCTCTTTTTCAAAGAAGGGGATTCAATATTCATTCTGGGCCTTCTTCCCCAATGGAGACCTAGCAGGTACTAACTCTTTCTGCTCAATGATTTGATATTCATTCAAGTGAAATTTGCAGTGTTAATTGGCCAAAATGATTAATAGGTCCAAAAGGTTTTTCTTTGTCCTCCTATGGCTCGGAAGCAAGTACCGTTGAGCCATTTCTCGTAGATGAGAAGAAGATAACTGCAAAACATGTTGTCTTTTGGGTTGAAAAACGTTTGGCCGCTCAAGGAATCATTCCTGTATGGGCAGATTAAACTACTGCAACATTCCCATATTCATTCCAGATGATGTAAAATAAACACAACCCAATAAATGCACTACATTTTTTTTTTAATTTTTTTTCACGTCTAAAGCATAGTTATTTTAGCTTCTTTTATGTTTTTAATAAAAATAAATTAGTATACAGTAAGTCAGCTTCTGCGTTAAAATATTTTGCCGATTGGAGATTTTATTTGTATTTTTCAAATCAATAACAATATAACTATGAATCGTTTTTGTACAATAAAAGTGATTCATTGTTTATTTTTAAATAAACTACATAAATAAGAGCATAAAATTTATAACAAAAAAAATTACTCTTAACAATATATAAAACATATTTAAATTAAATATAAATTTATAACTTATATTTTTTTTTATATTAAAAATATATTATTTGCATATAAGAAATGTTATTTTTTTATTAAAGTCTTAAAGAATATTATTTTTATTATTTTTCCCTTATTTCAATCATTCCAAAAGACAAAAACCTTAAAATCTAAATATGTTAAATAAAATGAGTCTTTAATCACTTTTTTCTTTCAAAAATTAGACATCTAAATTACTTTCTTTATAAATTAATACATTTTAATTACATTATTATTGTTTATTTTACACTTTAATCACATTATTAATATCTTTTTGAACACTTTAATCACATTACTATTGTCTTTTTGGACACTAATAATTTTTTCTTCTAATTTTAGATTATTTTTTAAAAAAACTTAATTTAAATTAAATTAAACTTTACTAACAAAGATTAGATAGATATTTAAAGAGAAAATACCTTAAATAGTAAAAAAAAATGAAAAATAGAGTGAATAAAATAATAAAAATTGACATATAATGACAAGCGTCCACAAATGTGACAATACAGTAAAGTAATTAAAATGCACAAATTTGAAACAATAAGATAAATGTATTCTAACTGTGAAAGCAAAACATCCACTTTTTTCTAAAAGAAACTAATATTCAACTATGAACTTCCGCAGATAACGGAACAAATACTGGTACTTAGTTGTACATTTCTGACATCCAGTAACACAACATATTAGGCAGATTCGCTCTAAAAAAGCTATATACCAAAGTCCAAACCAAATTTGTACTTTATTTTCCCTCTGACGCAAGATATTATACGTCAAAACTAACATTGGCGCAAAACATTGCACGGCGAAGTTCACCCAAGAAATCCATTTGTGAGACAGGAGAGCCACCACTTCCAGGGGAAGCCATTAACTGAAACAAAATAATAAGAAGACGTTCAGTCTTTTTTGTGTGTTTTTTTTTTTTTTTTGGGGGGGGGGGGGGGGGAGGGCAATGGTGGTGATCTACTGTTTACCTGATGTGGAAGTTTGATGTTTCCCCATGCAGATGCCCCAGTTCCTGAGTACATGACTGGTCTCTCTGATGTAAGGAAACAATAAAGCAATTAAATCGCATGTATGTAAACATACTAACTAGAAAATTTGGCACATGATTAAATGGGTATAAGCGAATGCTCAATCAAGGTCTCTGCAAGAATCTCATTCCTTTAATTGAAACTTATTTTCTGTCACACACAAACAACACAAAAATGGAGTGTATATAGATAGAGTACCAGAGAGAGTCAAGATTAATGACCCACATCAGAGTCAGGATTAATGGTCGGTCAATAAGAAGTTTCACCACTAACGTTATCAGAAAAATTGCTATTTCATATAAAAATGATCCATCTTAAAAAGAGTCCAACAACATGCTTATAAGCAATGTCTCCAAGGCATTCTGCTGAGTCTGTTCATTGAGTTTTTCAAAATGTGAAAGTTTAAGCTTTTGGCATGAGATGAAAACGCACAACTTTTCGTCAAAAAATTATCACTTTTTAATTTGTAAGGAAAACAGAGAAAAAAGAAATAAGAGGGAAAGGAAAGAATCAAAAAATTAATAAAAACTAAAAGAATGCAAGAGAGTCCTTGATCGAGAAACAATGTGCAATATCCAGTATGAAACTCCTCGTACAGACAGATCCGTTCATCCAAACAAAAGGTGAAAAAAAAAGTCAAATAACAATAGATGCCCGAAAAATTCCATAAACAGATAATGAAAAAATTTCAAAAAATCAACAATTTTTTTTATCTCATAAATGAATCCTTAATTCAATCTGAAGTCTGAACCAAACACATATAAAGAAATTATAGAAATCCAAATAAATAGAAACTAAACAATATTCCCATCATTTCTCAGTTATCACAAGGTTCTTTTACTTATAACTCAACTCTAACACAGATAGCAATGGCTAATACGAGTTAGCATTTCCTTGTGATCAATTCTAATAAAATTGATGCAGTACCAAAAAACAGAAAGAAAGAAAAAAAAAAGATTACCAAGGAGTGAGAAAAAGTTGGAAGCAGAGAGATGAGAGAAAGAGGAGGAATTAGAAGATGGAGAAAAATGGTGAAAAGAACAAAGAGGAGGAGGAGCAGTAGTAAACTACAGTTTGTGTGCATGAAGCCTATATATGGGAACTGAAAAAAAAATAGAAATAAATAATCACAAGGCAATTAAAATAAGAAGATAAAAAAACCACACAGGTGAAAGTAATAGTCATAAGCCCAATATTCTAGACCAATAAAGTAAACCACCAATAATTCCCCGGTTACACCAACCTGACAGATCAATGGACATGTCATTAAGGCATTGCATAGCAGCTGCCCAACCTGCATTTGAAGAAGCAATGAGACATGATGTCAAAGGCAATTTGATTTTTATGCACTACGTCAGATAATATCATATCATACCATCACTGAGCTCATAGATAAACTATTGAATTAACTGCAGATGTAGATTTAAGTACTCCTTGTATATTTTATTTTAAGGTAAAACAAGAGCTTTTCAAGTGGGTCTTAACACATCACTAAAATCAGATATTAGAGAGAGCAGGAAGTGAAGAAACAAAGGTGAGAGGGAAGATAAATAAAATGGAAAGAAACCTCAGTACTCCCTGCCTTTTCTTTTAAAACATTTAAGTTAATTGGAGATACAAAACATGCCTCTCAAAGGAGACTCGCATGAAGATCCAGAAGTACAAACAAACAACAAAAAATATTCCCAAAAGCTGCAACAATGAAAATAATGGACAGCAAATACAGTGACACACCAATTTTCAGCATATCTCTTTATGAATGCCTATCAAAATGCTAGGTGTATAACAACCTTGCATGCCAAAACCTATAAAAAACTGATTAGATTGGTAAAAATTGTCAGCATCGTGTAAAAAAACTTCCATAGCATCACAATCATCACAAAAAAGAAACTTAAAAGGATAATGTCTATGTTTGAATCGTTTTAAGATAGTTTCATCTCTCACGGACACTTACGGTCATTCAAGAGCTTAGAAGCCTCACTGCTGCAACATCCTTCTAATGCTATTAAGCCTGCTCGAGATTTCTCATTCATAAGAATGCTGCTCCCCACATCTCCATGATCTACAATGGGAACATTTCTTGAAACATTAGCCGGATACTTCTCCACATCGTTTCCATAAAGATTGCTGCTTCGATCAAAACGATCTGAAACCTTTTCAAGTGACCATGTTAGAAATAGGTACAGCTCAGTAAAGTAAACTAAAATAACATATTAGGGAAAAACAACATTCCTAGCCAACTTGCAATCTCATTAAAGCATAAACAAAAACAGATATAAAGTAATGAGTTGAAGCCTTGATGGATATGTCAGCTTTAACTTTTAAGTAAACAATCTAATGGTCAAATTCCCCACTACTCATCCTACCCAATACTGCAATAATTTAGATTTAAAGCCTGCTGTTTTCTTTACAGAATATAATTTTCTACAACAGTCTTCAACTAGCAACTTCATTCACAACACCAGAAAAGTTAAAAATTCAAGATTTGCACAAAGTGCACTTCAGATTTTATAGTGTTCACAACAACAAAATGAATCTTCCAAGGCATTTCTACGGATGAAACTTTCTTAAGCAAGTCAGTTATGGCTTCAAAGGGCAAGGGAGGAGAAACATTCTGAAACTTTTGTATATGGTCAGAATCAGGCGACAACAAACAATGAAACTATCAACAAAAAGTCTTCAACATACACAAATAGAGAGATTTTGGGAGAAACATTGGCATGAAAAGACAGAAGAAAGAGCTTTAAGATGGAGCAGAGGCAGATGATATCTCAAGGGAAATCAGAAGGAATCTGACAAATTAAAGTACGGAAGTGTTTCAATTTTCTTTCTTTCCTTCCTTTTCCAATTTCCTTTAGCCCTAACCTAAAGAGCTTATTTGTGTTCTAAAGATCAGGAATTGGTGAGAAACAGATCAAATTCATAGGTTCAGGACTCTCCATGGAAAGGTTTACAAGTTTCTCTCCCAGCTTCTGGAACACATATCTTGTCCTTAAACTAAGCTGACCCAAACTCACTACAAGATTCCAATTTCTCTTGTTCCCTTGATAGATTTCCTCCCAGAAAAGTTCCTTCCTGTTCGTATCACTTTTTGTCAAAATAGGATACTCGTTGGTGGTTACTTATACAAGAAATCAGGGAAGTCCCATAACTGAAATATATATATAAATTTGAGCACCTCAGGCTGTGTTGCACTAGTGTGGAACTCATGACCTATCGTCTCTAAAGCTATTAAGTCACAAGCACAATAAAATTTATAGCACATTTGTATCCACTCAAAGGAAGTTATCTCAGCAAGCTGATCAAGCAATCATGTCCACTGTTCATGTTCAAGCCGCTCATCAAGCCTGCAACTCTACTCATGACAAACAATCAAGCTTTTCAAATGTTTCTGCTCATGTTAATTAGCAAGCAGTTTGTTGTTCTCTAATGATTGGTTGTTGTAGCTTATGTTAGCATACATTAGCTGTAATATGGTGTATGTTAGCAAGTTGTTATTACAGCTGTTAATAGTTGTAAATTCGAGGGAAATTCAGTTTCATTGAAGATATTTTTACATGTAAAAAGGCTGCACAGTAGCACTGCCTATATAAACAACACTCATGTAATACGATATACTGCATAAGTACAATACAATGAATATCAATTTTTCTCTTCCTCTCTTCTTCTTTCTTGCTATTTCTATATCATTGTTGTTGTGATCAACTTTGGAATTCTTGTTTCTTTACATAGTGTTAGAGCTTAGGTTCTTAAATTCTTGCGTAAACATGGGAGAAAGCAGTCACAGATACATATCTAGATTTTTATTCATTCTCAGATCCTACGGATCAATTCCTGGTAACTTTTCACAATCAAAACTCTATAATAAAACTAGACGGATCAAATTATATGATCTGCAAGAAACAAATGCTGCGAATTCTGAAGAGCTATGATCTTGATCATTTCGTTCTTGGAATAAATAAGTGTCCACAGAAATTTCTTGAGAGTGGAAAACCTAATCCTAGTTATAAATTCTGGATCAGACAGGACCAAATGATAGGATCTTTGATTGTATCATCGACAGATAAAATGATCAAAGAGGTTTCAGATTTTGATTCTTCGGCTGAAATGTGTTCTGCCTTAGAAAAATCATTTACAATTGATTCAAGAGCAAGAATCTTTCAGTACAAGTCAGGGTTAAGCAAATTAAGGAAAGGAAATTTGTCAATAATGGAGTATACATCCAAAATCAAAGATATTGTTAGAAATTTGTTTGCTGCTGGTTACTCCGTAAATGAAGAGGATCAGGTTCATACAATTCTTAATGGCTTAGATCACAATTATGATATTGTAATGGCTACAGTTCAAAGTAAATTGGAACCTATAACAGTGCGAGAGCTTCAGACACTTTTGCTCAGCAGAGAAAAGAGAATAGAGGCAAATGATAGAGTCAATCTCTTGAGTAATACATTGCTTCCTTCTGCCAATCTTGCCAACAAATATGAGACTCAAAAAGGCACAAATGGTAGGCTTAACTGGTGGACAAAACTTCTCCACATCCTCTAACACAGAAAAATCTAAGCAGTTTTATAATCCTTCTGAAAACAATTTCAGAGGTAGAGGATGAGAAAGAGGGTCATACAATGGTCACAGGCATTTATATCAAATCTGTGGAAAAATCGATCATCTAACAGGTAGATGCTAGTACAGATTTGATCAAAATTTCACTCCACATAATAACAGTCAAAATCACAACCAACAAGCCTCAAGTAGAAGTGAAATTCAAAACATTCATTCTTCTCCTTCAGCAAATTCTGCACAAACATTTATTGCTTCACCAGATACTGTGGCTGATCCTTCTTGGTATGTTGATTCTGGAGCAACACATTGCATTACAGATGATCCTGGAAACCTGGCTGCCAAAGTTGATTACAAGGGGCTTGAGCAGTTGCACATAGGCAATGGCACTAGTATGACAATCAAACATACTGGTAGTAGTCTTATTTCCTATGCTCGTGACACTAATAAGGATTTTACACTAAGAGATATGTTACATGTGCCTAAAATTGCAAAAAATCTTCTAAGTGTGTCTAAATTTGTTGAAAATATCAAGTCTTCTTTGAATTTCACTCTAATGTTTGCTTTGTCAAGGACAAGAAAACAAAGGCAATTTTGTTGGAAGGCAAAGTTAAGAAAGGTCTCTATGCTGTTGATCTTCTTTTCAAGACAGTTTCAGCTACTACTCAAGGTACTTCTATTCATCATCCTGTTGATGTAATGATGTCTAATAGTTTTAGTTGTGTTTCAATTCTGAATAAGTCACAAGAGCTTGTAAATACTTCTGCTTATCATAAGCAACGTGGGGCATTGACTTGTAATTTGATTGATGATGCTTTGCTATGGCATCTAAGGCTAGGATATCCCTCTGTAAAAATTGTAAGTGCTATTTTACATAAAAAAAAAAAAAGTTGTTTGAAACTTGCATGACTTGTCTAATGTTAGTGAAGCATAACAAAAGGGAAAAAAACATAAACTGCCCTTTAAATCCATTGATAGAAAGGCCATTAAGCTTCCAACGGTTACAGATGGTATGCTGTTTTCATTGATGAATTCTCACAGTTCACTTGGGTTTACTTCTTCAAAGAAAAGAGTGGAGTTAAGAGTGCTTTTCTAATGTTTAAAGCTCAAGTTGAGCTTCAAACTGGTTTCAAAATTAAAGCTCTTCAATTAGATGGAGGAGGAGAATTTCAATCCTTAAGAACCTTGCTTAATGGTTTTGGCATTTCAAGGCATCTATCTTGCCCCCATACTGCAGAACATAATGGAATTGCAGAAAGAAAACATAGGTACATCACTAAAGTAGGCCTAACACTTTTAGCTCATGGTCACATGCCCTTGAAATCCTGGGATGAGGCTTTCTTTACATCCACTTATCTCATAAACAGGTAACCCACCCCAGTTCTTTCTTTGCTGTCACCATTGGAGTTTCTCTTCCATTACAAACTAGACTATTCCTTTCTAAAAACCTTTGGTTGTTTGTGTTTTTCACTTTTAAAGCCTTACAACTCACACAAATTCGATTTTAAATCTAATCCCTTCACCTTTATTGGGTACAGTGCTTTACATAAAGAATATAAGTTTTTAAGCAAGTCAGGCAGACTCTATATCTCTCGACATGTTCTTTTTGACAAGTCAGTCTTTCCTACAAAACTATACCTATCAATTCTAGTCCTTCCAATTCCTCTCATGATTCATCATCAATTTGCCCTTTGTTTGTTCTTCATCATGGAGCTTCTGTTTCTGCTCTTATGCCTTCTGATTTACCTGTGTCTTCTGACACTTCTTTGCCAGCTACTGATACTGTTGTTTTCATTCATAATCAATCCCCTACTTCACCCACACCATCCATCTTTGCTTGCCAATTCTTCTACTACACCTCTTGATCCTCCTTTATAAGTCTTATCCCCTCAACAAATGTGCATTCCATGTTTATAAGAACCAAAGATGGCACTCGAAAACCCAAAGTTTTTCTTTCCATTCTTGATACCATGATAATGCAAGTATACGTATCGCAACAGATAATATAACGATAAGAAAAGATCGTTCCCACAGAGATTATCTTATTAGAAACCAATTTTTAAAACAAAACAAAAAAAAATCAATTTTTTTGTGTTTTTATATTTTAAGGAAACAAAATTAAAATAACTAAAAGTAAATAGAAATAATTAATTAAATCAAATTTGGTAACTAAGAAGATATATGAGAAAATATCTAGGAATACTTAATCCCCCAATTTTCTAAACATACAAATCGCTAAAATCCCCCAATATAATTATCAATTAACTATATGATCAATTGAATCTAACCTAGCATGCATTCCTCTCTCAAGTAAACTACACACCATATAGTAATTAATTTAATCACACTCTCATGTCAATTAAATTGTATATTACTCATTAAGTTTATCAATTATGATCACATACATAAGAATCGTACATCTTTGCCTAGAAACTATGCATGTTATTCAATCAAGACAAACAATTAAATAATTCTCTCAAATTTATTTAATTACCTCTATAGATAAATTGCTAGTCAAACAATTAATAACATAAAAATAAGATTAAATAATATAATTAAATTAAAATTAAAATTGGGATAAAATATTAAATCATCAAATGAGGAAAATTAGGTTCATAAGATTCTTAGATTAATAAATTAATTACACATAATTGTGTTCATAAAGCTCATATTTTTCATAAAGAAAGACAAAATTGATAAAGAAAAACATTGGAGAAGAAATACAATCAATCTCTTAAATTATAGTGTTAATCTCCTCTTGAATCTTCACCAACATTGTGTCTCTTTTTGAATTTTTTTGTATTTTTCTCTCTTTTTAGCTCCAAAAATTGACCAAAATTATGCTAATGATGGTCCCTTTAGGGTTTAGAAGATGATTAGGGGCTTAAATATAACTCAGGTGCGATCTGGACCGTCAAATCAACTTTAGATTAAAGACTAAGATCAAAACAAGCAAACAACGTCAGCCAATCACAACGCGACACGTGGCACACAGAATTTACTGAGTGAATCAGAGCGTGACGCATGGCAAGGGAGACCAGTCAGAGTCAACGCTCGTTGAGTCAGTGCCACACGACGCAATCTGATTCACAGAAACGGATGGCATGGCGCACGAGTGGAACGCGGAGAGCAATGGAATGGAGACACATGGCAAGGTGGTTTGACCGATGTCTGAACTCGGATTGAACATCGTGCTAACACATGGCACGCGGTTCATCCTCCTCACACGCGACGTAACGTGATTCGTTATCCCTACTTGTGTGGCGTCCGCATGGCTTACCCAGTCATCTTCTCTGCGTGCCTAGCATGCCATATGGTAGCTCCTGATTAGCCTTGCGATAAAAATTCCAAAAAAATACCAAAAATTATATTTTCATCCCTTTTCACTAAAAAAATTATATTTTAATATTTTTAGCCCCCAAAATACTATTTATTAAATAAAACAAGTAAATATTAAGTAAAAAAATGATGACTCTACTTTCATAGAGTTCATCATACCACAGAATCAATCAATGTTAAACAAGCTCTTCAACATAATGGTTGGTTTAAGTCCATGAAAGATTAACTTGAAGCACTGCTTAAAAATGAAACCTAGTCTTTGGTGCCTAGGCCCAAGGATCAAAAGGTTATTAGTAGTAGGTGCATTTACAAAGTTAAAACGCTTGCCTCTGGTCACCTTGACAAACTTAAATATCGGCTTGTTGTCGAAGGGTATGATTAAGTTCCTGGCTTTGATTTCTCTAAATCTTTTAGTCCAATTGTAAAATTCCCCACGATCAAAGTTGTCTTAACCTTAGCTCTCAGTTTTGGTAGGGATTTAAGGGAAATAGACATTAGTAATGCCTTTCTCAATGGCATCTTGAAAGAGGAAGTCTTTATGTAACAACTTGATGGCTTTAAGGACAATGCACATCCTGATTATATTTGTAAGCTTTATAAGGCCATTTATGGTCTCACCTTAGAACCTGATTTGACAGGTTAAAATTAGCTTTAATCAAGCTTGGCTTTCACAATTCTAAGGCTAATGTTTCTCTATTTGTTAAAGTCACATCTTAGCTTACTATCTATCTATTAGTCTATGTAGATGATATCATTATCACAGGTTCAGATGCTGTTGAGGTTAATACTCTCATTCAGTTGTTACATGTCGAGTTCTCCTTAAAAGATCTTGGAATGTTGATTTATTTTTTAGGCATCAGTGTTAAAAGGTTACATTCAGGTTCTCTAATTCTCAGTTAACAAAAATATATACTTGAGTTTCTTGACAAAGCTAATATGTTAGATGCAAAATTAGTTGTGACTCCAATGTGTTCCACAACTTCCCTATCAACCTTTGAGGGAGACATTTTTTATTAACCTACTTTGAATCAAAGTATTGTAAGAGGATTACAATATCTCACCTTAACTCGACCAGACTTAACTTTTGCTGTCAACAAAGTTTGTCAATTCATGACCAATCCACGTATGCGTCATTGGATAGCCACTAAAAGAATCCTTAGGTACCTGAAAGGAACTCTGGATCAATGTCTTGAATTCAAGGCATCCACTCATATAATTATCAATGCTTTTATCGATGCTAATTGGGCTTCTAGTGTGGATGATCGTAAATCTACCTCGGGCATTTGCATTTTCTTAGGTGCTAATCCTGTCATTTGGTCAGCTAAAAAACATTCCTTGGTTGCTTGATCGAGTACTAAAGCTAAATATCACAATGTGGCAAATGCAACTTCTAAAATTCTTTAGCTACAATCTCTCCTTTCAGAGTTGCATTTTTCTCTCCCAAAAACTCATCTTATCTAGTGTGATAATCTCAGCTCCATTTCTCTCACATCTAACCTTATTTTGCATCCCAAAATGAAACACATGGAATTGGATTTGTAATTTGTACAAGAAAAGGTTTTGAATGGTCAGTTGCTCGTTCAATGTGTGCCCATTAATGAACAAACAATTGACATTTTTACTAAACCTCTCTCTAACCCTCAATGTCTTATCCTTCAATGCAAACTTAGTTTTCATTCCTTTCCCCTAAGTTGGGGTGGGGGGGTGGGGATGGGAGGGTGAAAGGAATTTATCTCAGCAAGCTGATCAAGCAAGCATGTCCACTGTTCATGTTCAAGCTGCTTATCAAGTCTGCAACTCTACTCATGACAAGCAATCAAGCTTTTCAAGTGTTTCTGCTCATGTTAATTAGCAAGCAGTTTGTTACACTCTAGTGATTGGCTGTTGTAGCTTATGTTAGCATACATTAGCTGTAATATGGTGTATGTCAGCAAGTTGTTATAACAGCTGTTAATAGTTGTAAATTGGAGGGAAATTCAGTTACAGTGAAGATATTTTTACATGTAAAAAGGCTGTGCAGGAGCATTGCCTGTATGAACAATACTCATGTAATACAATATGCTGCATAAGTACAATACAATGAATATCAAATTCTCTCTTCCTCTCTTATTCGTCTTCACTGCTGCTCTTTTTCTTTCTTGCTGTTTCTATATCATTGTTGTCGTGATCAGCTTTGGAATTCTTGTTTCTTTACATCCACTACTCTACATGTGCATTTACATGCGTTTGGGAACAAACTAAATAATACTTCCATAATATGTTGTCCCACTTTTACTGCTTTTATTGAGGTTCACGTTACTTCTAACAAGAAACACTTTTTAACACATCTTTTAACAGCAGTGCTACAAAACTTGCTCCCTTTTTTTGGTCAACATGTTCATAGTTTTGTTGCTACTTAACTACATTCAATTCCGATCTATATAATTCTCTTTCCATTTTTCTATATTTTTCATTCAAAAGAACGTTATGGAGGTAGGCCGGTAGCAAACACATCATCAAGGCAAAAAGGCACATAGCCTCTATCAATACGTGAAAAAAAACAAGGCAGTGATTAGCATTTAACCGAAATCAGGAGCAGCATACTAACAGTAATCTATCTATGCAAGGTCCCTAGACTGTGTAAATCGAAACGAAAACGAAAAGTTAAAACTTAAACAGTGAATAAATGAAATGTTGACCTGCGGATTTGCGCCTGTTGAGAGAGCGGTTCCTGCAAATTGCAAAGGAAAGTTTCCCAAATCAATACGCGGATTAGACTATCGAAGAATTTTTTTTTTCTTTTAAAGTCAAAGGTCCATGAAACATTAATATACACGCAAGCAAACAGATTCAAGATGGAGATACCTTTGATTGGGAGGAGCATAACGCTTCACGACTGGAGCTGAATCTGACGGAATTGGAGCTGTAGGGTTTTCCAGCATTCTCTCTCTAACTCTCTCACACACTGTCACCTCCGAGAAAGCTTGATTGATATGCTCCGCTAAATCAACCCAAATCCCAAATCCAACTCACCAAGGACCAAACCACACCATAAAACCTTATTATCTTATACTTTTGGGTTAAAAACTGCATTTGTCTGGAACTTTATTTTAAAATATATTTTGGTTTTCGAACAATTTAATTTTTAATCATTTTATATTTCACAATTTTAATTCAATTTAACATTTTTCATTAATTCATAAACGAAACGTTAAAAGTGGATACTAAATTTGTTTTTAATATTATTTAATATTTAAAATTTATAAAATACATATATAATTAGATTAATAAGATTGAAAATGTTATTTTCAATTTTTAATTTAATAATTTAAATAAAACAATCAGACATATAATCACGTGTAAAAATAAAATGTAAAAATAATACAATATTTTTATGTGGAAACAACCTACGCCATAACCATGACCTAAGAGTAGAACAAACGGTTTATCAAACAACCTAATTTTTTACTATAAAAACTAAATCTTCAAATATAAACTCGGTTTTGTGCTATCCTCTTTGGGATAGTGTTCAAATGTACTTTACTTACGAACTCTTACTTTGTTTTCACAGTTTCTAATATTAGCGTGAGCGGTATCCAGACCTACATTTCAATAAACTTCTCGTCAATTAAATACGTTCACGAATCAACTGTAAAAATATTAGCATGGAAATACAAGTGTCCGTGTGTATTCTAAAATGAATTTAATAATGAATAATCCTAACTAGATGATGCAAAACATGTTATTTAAATCAAATCAACTAATAAATTCTAGAAAAAAAATATTAAATACAAGTTTAATAAAAATAATTTTTAAAAAATTTAATAATCAAATCAAATAATTATAATTATACATAAAATTATTTTAATTTAAATATTTAAAAATCTAATAAAGAAGAAACTATATAAAGATATAAATATCAAATAAATTTACTAATAAATACTTCTAATACGATATCAATTTAATATTAATTAATCTATTTAATCTCCTATGTTCTAATTACTTTGAGTGCAACTCTCAATTATCATTCCTCTATTGTTGTTGTTCTAAACTCTCTTTTTTTACAGTTTTTGCGGCACATATAGGATTTTAGCAACACACTCACAAACTTAACTTTAACTCTTATAATGTGTGTATATATGTGTGGAAATAATAATTTAATAACATTATTAAATTATTATGGGCTAAATTATTCAAAGTCCATTAAAACTTTAATAATATAAAAGATTATTTTTAGTACACATTTTAAGAACATTAAAACATATTAAAGAAGCCGCTAACTAGTAATTTCATAAATTTATTTAAATTTAAATAAATATGTTAACAACAAAAATAATTTGAGTTTTATGAACATGTTCTATTCAATGTATGAGTGCAATCATATGTGTCATAGTTATAAAAGATATACCTGAAATACGACTATCTAAAATTCCGATGTTTGTTTGACTTTACTTGATAAACTTGATAACGAGCTTAAAAACAAGTTTACATACAAATATTTCGTTCACAAAAATAGCCAATACTTATATTTCTTACAAATTCCTCTTTTGGCATTTTTCGTGTGATAAAATCTTTCAAACACTATATGACAGTTATAAGAGTAATGTAAAATTACATTGATGTTTTAGACTCTATAGTGGAACTATCCTATGATCTGATGAATCCATCTTTGTTATAACTTGAGAAACTTGTAAGCAATTAAAATAACATAAACAAAGCACACGACAACTTGGCTTGAAAGTCTCATTATACATTAGTTGAGTTTACACATAAATAAGCAAAATGTAAAGAGTAATCATGTAGTGATGTTCTCCCCTATATGCATAACAAATTAAAACATGAAAGTGAAGCATACTCTCCCCTTTTAACATACTAAAAGGACAAAACATTAGATAAAACAATGGAGCTAAACTTTCCCTAAAGACAAAAGAGCGATGTATGTAAAAGCATAATAATGCAAAAGTGCAATGTGGTTTAAATTTTCCCTAAGTTCTATGACTCTTTAATTTAAAAATCAATTAAAAAGTAATAAATAAGAAGAAAATATAAATGAATAAAAATTTGATTTTTTTAATTTTCATAAATAACCACATAAGGTATTAAATTCCTTTAATCATAAATGAGTACACAACTAATTGAGAACTCATCATTTTTAACTCAAATTTTAATTATCTATTGTATAAATAAGCAAGTAGAGTAGAAGAGGTACATAATCAAAATTTGCACATATAATGACACATTGGTATTTACTTAAAAGTAATATATATGTTTAAACTCCACAAAGATGCTAATTAATTAATTCATGATCAATCAAGAAATATTCAATAGAAACAAAATACTACATATTATGTAAAATTATAATTGAATCTTTAATCTCACAAGATAAAATATATCTACCAATTGAGGACTTAAATTTTATCTTTATTTTATAAATGAGACGTGATTATTATTATTTATTATTTTTTCTTTAACCTCTATTGGCTTTTCTTTGTATGCATGACAAGTACAAGTTTTATAAGCAATCATTTTTTGCACAATCTTTCCTTTTTTTTTGCACGAGCCATAAATCTAGCTTGATGACTTCCACATTAGTTGTGAGGTACCATATCCACTCGCTGCGGTAGCTTTACACATCACAGTAGGTAGCTCTCTCAATACTAGGTGTCTCCATGCGGTAAAATTTTAGAAAGCAAAAAATAGAACTCAACACAATTTTATAATCAAAATTAGTTGAAGTCCTAGAATCTTTCAAAAGAATTTATAAACTTAATGCATAACATATATGTGTGTTCGTGAGTATGTAAGTAAGTTCATGTCAACATCGATAATCATATTTACAAGAATATATGTATGCATAAGTCAAAATTGTGAAATAATTTATACAATAATTGTCAAAATGAGTTAAGTCACTAAAAATAAGGTTATATGTATATAAGTGTTAAATAAGTTCAATACCTTGTTGGCCAAATAAGGATTTTTTTTTTAAATAAAATTTAGAATTCAATTTGAGGGAGATATTCAAGGCATTCTTAAGATCTTTAAAATTCATATAACCTAGCTTTTTATGTCATAAAGTAGTTATTGTGGGTGATGTGTCAATGCAATAACAATTTTCATATGATCTGATTCCCTTAATCATATCTTCACTCTTTTCGATTTGTTATAATATAATGATTGTTCATAAATTTCATATTGAAATCATTTCACATATTTGACTTATGTTAATCAAGTTTTCCTTGAGTCCTTCCATATATAAAACTTCATCAAGTTTAGGCTTGCCTTCTATTTGAACGGAGCATTTCATAATAATTTTAGATATTTTACCATCACCAAAGTGAATTGTCCCTTCTTTGTATTTTTCAAAGGTTTCAAACAAAGAATAGTTCCTAATTATGTGTCTAGAGCATCCACTATCAAAATATCATGTGGTATTTGATTTAGCTTAAAACATTATGTGGGCCACAAAGCAATACAACTCAAACTTCTTAACTCATCCTCTTTTAATTTTGAAAGTTTGAGCTACTAGTTTCTTAGGTTCCTCTTTTTGTATAGTTCTTACAGTAAAAACTTTATGTTGGAATTTTTTTTGAAGTGTCCTAGAAACATTTGTATTTGTGATAGAATCATATATATAAATAAATCTATACTTAGGTGGATCAAGAGTAAGCTCATAGAATTGGATTGACTTGACAAGTTTATCAATTTTAGTGTGTCCATATTTTTGTTTTTCTCTATCGATATAACTTTTATCTTGTAGTTTGCTATTAAGGAGTTTAAGACTTTGCGTACTTGTATAGGTTGTATAATTTTCTCACCAAGATTAGAACAAGCATTAGAGATATCACAAAAGTGAGCATAGAATTGACTAAAAAATTCAATGTTGCTCATTTTAATGGAATCAAACTGAGATGTTAACAATCTCAATTTTGTTTATTTCACTTGGAAGGTTCCCTCATAAGCAATAGCAAGTGCATTTCATGCATCTTTAGTAATCTTATAGTCAGAGATGCAACGAAACTCATCCATCACCATTATAACAAAGATTGAGCTTAAACCATTTTGGTTTGCCCCACTAAGGGTGCAATCTTCAATGGTCCACTCTTTTCTTAGCTTTATGGTTGTTATATCATCTTTCATTATCGAAAGTGGTTCCCAACCGTCAAGAATAACATCCTAGATTTTTTTATTTTGTCTGAGAAATGCTTTCATGTGAGCCTTTTAGTAAGGATAATTATACCTATAAAAAAGTGATGGTCTAACAAATGACCTACCTTATTTCTTTTGGTCAATAAGTAAAAGTGTGTGTCTTTAATGATCAAATTTACTAAGTGTGTCTAATGTTGACTCTGATATCAATTAAAAATTTATTAAATATAAATTTAATTAACTTAAAGGGAAATGTAAATTATTTTCATTTTTTATCAATTTATAATTTAATAATGTAAATAAAACGGTCAGGCATTCAATTACGTGTAAGAATAAAATACAAAAATAAAATAATAACACACGATATTTTTAATTAGAAATAACTTAACCACAACCATAACTTAAGCAACTATAACTTAAGAAGAAAACCACTGGTTCACTAAATCACCTAACTTTTCACTATGAAAACAGAATATTTAAGTACAAACTCGTTCTTATGCGACTCTTTTTAGGATATTATCCCAATGTACTATACTTACAAACCTTTTTCTATTTTCATAGTTTTTAATATTAATGTGAGTAATATTCAGACACACATCCTAATAAATTTTCCGCTAATCAAATATATTAACAAATCAATTATAAAAAAGAGTTAGTATGAAAATACAAGTGTTTGTGTGTATGTTCTGAAATATATTTAATAATGAATAATATTAATTAGATGATTCAAAATATATTTAACTTAAATTAAATCTACTAAGAAATTTTAAAACAAAAAGATTAACCACAAGTTTAATAAAAATAATTTCTTTAAAATTTAATAATCAAATTAAATAATTATAATCACATATAAAATTATTTTAATTTAAATATCGTAAAAATTTAATAAAAAATAAGTTATATAAATATAAAAATATTAAATAAATTTACTAATAAATAATTATGATATGATATGAAATTAATATCAATCAGTTTATTTAATTACTTATTTAATTACACTTGATTCTATTACTTTTGTCATCTATCTATCTTCCTCACTGTAGTCATTCTCAATTATCACTCCTCTGCTGTCGTTGTTATCAACTATTTTTTTTTCCTACAGTTTTTGCAGCACTCATATAGTATTTCAGCAACACAATCGGAACTTTACTTTAACTCTTATAACGTGTATATAAAACGGTGATAATGATAAACTAATAGCATTAAAATTAAATTATTTTGGATTAATTATTTAAATTAGATTAAAAAAATTAATAATATAAAATTGTTATTTTTAAAAGACATCTAAAGAACGTTGAAACACATTAATTGATAATTTTGTAAATTTATTTAAATTTAAATAAATATTTTAATATTAAAAATAATTATAAAAGAAATCTAAATAACGTTGAAACAGATAATTTTGTAAATTTATTTAAATTTAAATAAATATTTTAATATTAAAAATAATTATAATTTTATGAATATATACTATTAAATATATATATGTAGTTATATATATAATAATTATAAAAGATATATATAAAATATAATTATTTAAAATTATTATTTTTAATTGATTGGTGTTATAGCTTAAAAACAATTTTTTTTATTTATGAAAATAATAAACATTTATAGTTTTTACAAATTAGTTAAAAAAAATCCAAAATCCCTAATCGTCGTCTCTCGTTCGCATGATAAACCTTAAATGTTTGAAGCTTTAGAATTATTTTTTCAGCTCTAGCACAAAGGTATTGAAGTTCATATCTCTCTAGCAAGGATTGGAGCCTTACAAGAATGAATTGGAGCATACATTTCTTGTAACATTTGTTGTTATTACGGAAGCAGCACTCGTGAGCTCTGTTCATAGACATCTGATAACCCAAGTAAGAGGTTCTTAAACTATCCTTTACGCACAGTGAAAGAGATATCATGATTGTGGATTTTTTCGGTGGTTAGATGATGAGATGATTGATAGGGAAAAACAAGTAATCAATGAATTTCTTCGAAGTAGGGGTCGAGTTGACGAAGAAAGGGACTTCATGTGTGATGTTCAAATCCCCAAAATGCAAAAGAGAGAAAGGAAGCTGTGGATTGCTCTTCTTCTATGCATATTTCTTATCATGAAGATGTGAGTTAGGTGCAATTGATTGGGGATTATTGTTTTGTTTTGTTACCAGTTGGTTTATTTTGTTATCCTCGAAATTGTTTTGTTTTGTTACCAGCTGGGGAAGAAATTGGGGATTATAAGGATTGGTGATTATTATGGTTGTAACAAACAATTGTAGTTGAAATTGTTTCTTGTATTTTGTTTATGAATTGAACGGAATGAAAACGAAAGTTCAGTACATTACACTGGAAAATTATATGAAGAATAACCTGCCAAATTCTTCTCCAAAATTAGTACATTACATTGGAAATTTATATGATAATAACCTGTCAAATTGTCGTTGCCAAATTCAATACATTATAGTAGAATGAAAATTGTATTATCTCAAAATTGTTAAGTTCTTTTTACTTTCATTAGAAAAATATGAAAGCGATGAGTTATCTCAAAAGAAAAATTATGAGCATAACTTATCTCAAGTACATTTTGGACACATCCATCCTCACAGGTACATTTTCTTGGCACCAATTACTTTTATTTGATTTGTAATCAGAGCTGATGCATTTTATAAGGGCTTCATTTGGAAGTATGATTGTTTATTTGCATAGGTTGTTTGGGCTGTGTTTGCATACACCAAATTACACAAAATTCAAACCAAATTACACAAAATTCATATCATTACGTATCAAATCTGCCACCATTCCTATTCAGGTGCTAGTTGTTTCTTAATCACCCAAATGACAAAAACACCGAAAACTGGTATCCTAACAATAACATGGCCTGGACAATAACACCAGATGACCACAAACATGTTTCTTACTCAAAATAATACCAAGGCAACCTGTTTGTGACAATAACTGTTTGTGGTGTCAGCCTAATGACCATAAACATAACACTAACTATTACATTATTAAACATGATCATAACTATTACAAAAGATGACACTAGTCACTATATCCTGGTTCAAAATTACATTCTTGCACTTTGTAGTAGTGGCTGATGCACTAGTTTGACTACATGCTGGCCTTTCCTTCCCCTTTGTGAATGAAATTGCATATAATTAAGTTAGTAACAAGGTATTAGAATTTAGAAGTACCACTTTCGTGTCTATAAACACATATTCCTTTGTTTAATAACATGTGAGCTTGAAGGTCCAGTTTTTTTAAAAATTGACTATCAAGCTGTAAATTTTGGTGCCATTTTGAAGTAGTAGGTTCAACAGAATTATCACCAACTTGCATTAAATTAGTACTCAATCAAACATTTATATGAAATAAAATTCTACATTCAAAAGGCAATTTTTTAAGGCTAATTTATCACCTAATTTTTTTACACCATCATATACTAGCAGTCTGGCACAAGGTTTTTTTTTTTTGTATCATTCAATTTCTTATTGGCTGTACCACTGTACGTCGTTGATTCACTTTCTTGGTTGCTAACTTACAACCGTTTTAAATTCAACAACAAAGATGACCCCTTGTTTAAATTATGAAAATGCAATCTCGTATTCTCGCTTCAGTTCTCACTTTCTTGTATTATATTTATGAAGAAACAAAAGAATGTAAACAATACAATAGAGAATCAAAGTCCTACCACCCAAAAAAAAAATTAAATTAATATATATATTATTGTGATGGCATAAGAAAACCAGGTCTTCACAAATAATTTTTTTTAATGTAGCTATAGTGTATTGATTATTGAATTAACGTAATGCCCACGAAAAATTGCTGTCTACTTAAAGGCTTTTCAATAGACTTTTGAGAGCATAAAAATCTCTTTGGCATATAATACCCATGAACATCTGAGTCTTTTTATCAGATAAAATTCACTTCGGCACGAAGATGATTACTGATGATCAAGTTGCCCCCGTCCTTTTCCGTTACTAATACTCTGCTCTTTGTAGACAAATCATTACTGCAAATTAAAAATTAAGCCACCTCAAGTTTTTTGTAAGCATCCTGTGCATGAGCATTTCCAGTTCAAGTGTCACCTCTAGAGTAAGACGTGAGGTGTTATCCCACCATTTTACTATTTTATCAGCTAATGCTATGTCCTATATCCATTTGTATGAAGCCTGTGCATTATTCTTTGCTATTTTTGTAGATAACCATGTATATGGAAGCTACAGTAACAGTGGCGCCAACCAGTTGTAATGGTGTGAAAGTCTCCCCAAGAGAGAGGAACCTACTAGTTGGATCTCAATCAGGCTCGTAACAGGGAAAGACAATTTATTAGGCAGAACAGTTCTTTATAATATATTATGTATGTAATATTGTAAATAATTAATGCAGCATTACGCTTGCTCTACATGCTTGAACATGCTATGAAACTATACATATGGTATCTTAGCATTTTGTGCATGGGCGTGCACACGGAAATAGAGAGAAGCCAGGAAGAACTCAAATACTGCCAGCTTTCTTGGTATGTTTGCATATACTATACACACATTTCCCATTTCCCTTTTTCTTTCCTTATAAATGAATGATTTGTAAGGTTTGATGACCTAATTATCCAAAAATTGAAGCAAACATCGGAGTTAGAAATGTAAGGGAACTGAGCTTTGTCAAGCTACCAGAAAAATATTACACCACAAATTCAGAAAATCAACTTGGGGACTGTTAAATGAGTGCATGTAATTTCGAGATGCATACACATGAATTCTAGTATAGGAAAACAATTTATTGTCACTCCAAAATAATATTATATGCATCTCAAATTAATCTGGAAGTGGAGTTAACAAACAATTTCACATTGGGCAGATAAAAGTTAGAAAATACCTTTTGTCGCACTATAGAAACATACATCGTAGGTGATGGCACTTCAGAAAATTGATGTATAAAGCAATGCCAGTGTGTCATTTGCAGTAAACTCCCTAAGACCACCACTAACAGCATTATCATGACTGAGAATGGAAATTGCAAGGAGAAGCAAGCCACCGATAACCATGTGCTACAACCAAATAAATATCATGCATTAATCTCAGTGTGATTCATATTTCCCTTGAATTATTGGACAAATATGGAACTTCTATAACTTTATAAATGCAAGAGAAACAAAGGTTTTGAGTCTGGAAAAATCAAAACTTTAAGTGAGGTGACAATCATTCATCACCCTCCAAGACAATAGCTTTAAAGGAAGCTCACTGTAAACATCAATACAAGCATCAATTTCTCAAATGTATAACCAAGTGGTCAGCCATTATCAGACGATCACAGGTAGAAAGGATAAAAGATCCGCAAGTTGAGAACTTGGAATTACCCACCCATCCAGTTGCCATAACAGGATCTAAGTACTTAGGAACCCTACAAACCATGAATGTGTTAAATTTGGACACAATTGTATCATAATTTATACGTTATGAACATAATTATAACTATAAAAATATAAGTTGGTATATATGTTTTTATTTTTGCGTATACGTTATGAGTATAATTACAATAAAATAAATATTTTTGATATTTTTACATATTGTTCCGAATGAAAATAGAATGTAATTAATTTTTATTTATTTATTTCTAAAAAGATTTTTTTTTGAATAATCAGGACGGGTTTATGATTGGCTGATTTTTGATGAAATATCTCCACTTCATTTTTTTATTAGTGTTTTTCTTGAGCTAATAAGGGTAACTTCAGTTCGTTCTTTCTTATGAACAAGTGAGGTGTAAAAAATGTAACAATACAGTTCTTTCTTTTTCTTTTTTCTTTTCTATTTTTTTAATAATACAAAATGATAATATCTCATAAATTTACTCTCATTTTTACACTTATATTTCTTATATTGCATGGTGCCAAAATAATTTTAAAATTTTAACATTGATTTATTTTTCTATTTAATTGTATTTTTAGTATTTATTATCTCTTTTTTGCAAATTCTATCCTAAATTCGTGAGAAAAATACTCTTTGAGAAATCACATCAGAAGAAATTTTTCCATGTGAAAGCAGCGAAGGTAGTTTATCGAACATCCCCCTTAGTTTTTCCCCTTGTAATCCCTAAAATGCATTAGAATTATAAATCACAAAAGGGATTATAATTTAATTTTTTATATTCTTTATATCTTAACATTTAAGATTTATAATGGATAGAAGTGAGAAATTTTGTGATATTAAAGTATAAAAAATTGTGTAATAAATTGAAATCACACCTCTTATCCCATGAGAAAAATTAATAATAAGAAATGCTATCAATACTCTATAATGCGCTATTTCATAGAATGGCATTTTCTCGATACCTATGACATTTTTAAAATAATTTTAAATAACCATTAACACATGAAAAGATTAAGTGGCATAGTGTATAACAAAATGTTCTTAACATATGACATGATAATAAATATTTATATATGTTATATATAAAGATTTAACTCATGCATTAATTAATATTCTTTTGATAAAAATATTCATATATTTTAATAATATGATAACTATTACGTTTTGTTATACATATTAAGAAGACTATTAAAGTAGGACATATATTATAACAAATAATTTTTATCTTATTTAAAGTCTAGTATTTTTATGAATTTAAATAATGGTATAATTTATAATTTATAGTAGTAATTAAATTTTTTTAAAATTATTAAATAAATGATAAAATACTTATAGAAATAATTTTTATGTAACAAAAGACCTTTATTTTGTTTTTATTTGTTATTGTAATAATTAATAAGAGGATTCACATAAATTAATCTCACTATTCTCACAAACAAATAACACTATCTATAATTATTAGTTGTTTTTATTTGTTAATGTAATAATTAATAAGACAAACTATTCTCATTATTCTCACAAACAAATAACACTATTTACAATTATGAGTTAAAAACTTCAAGATAAACTTCAACGATAATATACATAAATTTTTTCCTTCGCTTCTTCTTTAATTTCATCCACCTTCGTTACTTTCATTGTGTATTTAATAATTTTTAATAATAATTTAAAAATTAAAATATAAATAATCATTATCAAAAAAATTATTATATAAATGTTCAAATTTTACATAAATCAATGTAATAAAAACTTCTTTAATATTATACTTAAATTTATATTTTTTTGACATTATTTTTAAATTAAATTAACCATGTGCATTGCACTTAAATTTTACTAATATAATATAAAAGCATAAAGCATGAAATAAAAATATTCTAATAACAATTTTAAAATTTAAACATAAAAAAAAAAAGACGAGAAGAAGCTTCCTATAATATTGAAAAAGTCAAATGCTTTAGGTGACCTTCGTAATGGATCGTGTGAAACTGCGAATAACTGAATAAGATTTCAAGAAGTCGTTGGCAAATGGAAAATTAAAAAGTCGGTCTATTTGCCTAACCTTGTCATGTGAGAGCTACAAGTTTACGATAACTACGCATAATTATTTTGAGAAATAAAGTTTATATACCTAGGGAAAAAAATTTATATTTTTATTCATTTACCATCGTTCATAATATTTTTTTTTTATAAAAATGATACACAATGCACATTACTTATATTTATGAATATGTTAATATATATTAATATTTATTTTTTGATCTTAAATAAATTTTATTATAATTTTAATTAATTAAAAAATATTTGTTACTATTCCCTAATTAATTAAACTATATGAATCACTCAATCATTAAGTAAATTTTTAGGCTCAATTATTGTATAAAAATCATAAATAATATTAATTTAATTCCAAATGTATAAATATTTTTTAATTTAAGATTAAATGTATAAAGAAATGATAATAAAATATACAAAAAAAAATAAATAATATAAACACAAATTAAATTCATAAAGAGTCATTAATAATTAATTCTATTATGCATAAATTATTTAACCAAATTTCATATGTATAATCAACTATAAAATTTATACATATAAATACCAAAACAAATAATTTAAACATAATAGATTTTAAAAAAATTAATCATAAATAGTTTTTAATCTATCAAAAAGTATTTAAACAAATGTCACATGTATAATAAATAATAATATTCTACACATAACAAACCTAAGTTAAATAAATTAATCACATTAAAATTATAATTTAATTTAATATTAAAATTAGCTCAAAAATTAAATTCTAATTTTTTAAAACAATAAGTTGTTTCTTTTTCATGGCTAGAAACGAAGAGTTGTTTGGCTTGTCTTCAACCTCCAACCGAGTCACGCGACTCAGTTTCAACCCGAACGGAGCTCCGATCATTTCTTACAATTCAGTCGAAAAAATTGGTGTTCTTTTTATCAAAATTCTCATAATTGGATTTCTTAGTGATTTATGGTCTTAGTTTGAATAAAAAATATTAATTTCAATGAACGCGAATGATAAATTAGAATAATCTTTTTCATATTTTTTCACGTTTTAATTTATAGAATCATTCAAATATCAATATTGAAATAATTTATAATTTTCATACATATTAAAATTGAGCCAAGCAGAATAAACCCAGTTTCATCGTGTCACGGTGAAACAAAGCAAAACAAAGATGAATATAAACTTATCATGACAGAGGTAATATGAAGCTCTGATACCAAATACAAGCATAATTTAAGATCCAAAAGCAGAATAAACAAACTAAAAGGATCAAAAATTTGTAAAGACAAGGATATTATCTCTAGCCATTGAATTTGTTCTCTAAGCTACAAAACAAACAAACTGTTATATGCTCTCTGTGTATGGTCTTTTTAAGCTTTAAACATCACTCAAATTAGACGGTATATTTCGATAAAAAATAAATGTTGAACTTAGGGACCATAATAGTCTTTTATAACCATGTTTTTCATCAAAGTTTCGGTGACATTATCAATCTCCAACCATTAAATGGATGAGTTATGACTCTTTAATGACCAAAACGTATAAAGTATACTAAATAATCTGTTGAAGAAAAACAAATTTAAAACGAAATTAGAGAATAAACAATGAATTGGTAACAAAATTGCATCATCTTTAATATTTATAACAACGAGAATAATATTTATTTATGACTAGTTATATATTTTTACTATTAAAAAAATATGATACATTATTTTTATATTGAATGTTGTTAAATTGAATATCTTTTCAATATTGAATGACATACAATTGTATCTAATTCAATGTATTTAAAATATTATTTTTATTATTATAAATTTTAAGATATTATTTTTTATAATTTCAATCAATAAAAAAATATTTTTGTCAAATCAACCGTGTTTATCAGCAAATTTAAACCTGGTTTTATTTTTGATTGAAGAATAAAAACAGATTGGCTAAGATTCGATTTAGTTAAAATAGAAGGTTGGCTTTCGTTACTTTTAATATAATTCATATAATTATTTGTTAGTAGGTTATATTTTCATTAATTTAAATACAATTAATATAGTTAACATTAATTTCAAATTATTATTATCATTTTATATATAATTATTACTCCTAATAAGCTAACTTTGTATATGATTATTTCTGTTTAGTATTTTCAACACATTATATTTTTTTAAATAATTTAATATTTTCGTATTTTATATAACTTTTACTGCATACATGTCAATATTGATCATTAATATATATATATATATAAATGAAATAATTATTTCTACCGAAGTACCTATTTTCATTTATGGTCATGTACGGAGTAATGAAAAATATTTTTATTTTTTCAAACTATAAAAAATACTCATATTTTTGAACTAAAAAGTATGATACATGAATAATATTTTTTTATAATATAAATAAAAATAATTTTACCTACAATAATTTTTTATTAAATACCTATTATTATTATTATCATTTTCTTAATGTAATAACATATTAAAATTTTCTTTATTGATTCATATAAATAAATAAGAATTTTTTAATATTAACGAATCAATAAATCAAAATTTTAATATAATTAAATATAAATATTTAATAATAAAATTATTAATTATAAATCACATATTAAAAAATTAAGAGTTTAAATATGAATTTTTAATATCAAGTTATAATAGTTAAAACTTCTAACTTTAAATATTTAATAATATAAGTCTTATTAGTCAAACCATTAGACAAATTATATTAAAATTCAATTAAATTTAGTACTAGTATTTAAATTATCTTCCAGTATAATATAATTATATTAAATCTATTATTGATATTTTATATTATTATAAAAAAAATTAAATAATATCTTAATATTTTTATTATATATATATATATATATTATTATAATTTTTTTTAAATTAAACCAATCATAATTGTATTTATATATTTATATATTTTTATTGTGTACATATTTTATACTAAATTTTTATATAAAAAAGTATCACATATATACATACGTTTTTCTGAATAATATCCGTATCTTTTTTTTACTATGGCAAGGAGTGTGTTCAATTCCCACACAGGTTGATTGAGTTTTTAGTTAAGTTAGTATGTCTTCCCATGTAAACCTGATGATACTAAGTTTAGTACAAGGTTAACTAATGGTTGGTGCCCTTGTTATACTTTGTATCATTATTATTGATGAATATAATTATAATTAATAAAAAATAATTATAATAATAATAATTAAAATTGGGATAATATTTTTAATTTTTAATTAAATAATAGCATTAAAATTTATAATTATAAAATAATACATATATTTATATCTAGTTTATACATTTTTATTAATAAAAAAAATTATAACACATTATTTTACATTAAATGTAATTTAATATTAAATATTATTCAATTAAATTCATTTTAATATTATTAATATGTTATTTTTATTATTATAAATTTTAGTATAATTCTGTTTTTTTTTATTTCCCACTATATGTTTTATTTCATCTTCAATGCGTATAGATTGAAACGCGTGAGTTAATAACTGTGTGTCTTCGAAATTAAGGAAGAATAAAAATAATAAAAAAAATACGCGGCATAGATTTCTTACATAACAAATACATGCAGTATTTTGCACAAAGACGCATCGTTAATCCTTGCCTATCTTTCAAGGAAAATACATCTCAGAAAAACGCGTCCACTCCTTACCTTGTTAAAGAAAAAAAGAAAAAAAAAGCTTCATATCAAATTGTCACCATCCTCTATATTTTATTACCAATAGTCTTATATAGCTAAACAAGTTTATATTTAATTATATATGTCTAATAAGCTAAACCTTTTTAATATCAATAGTTTGTTTGTTTCAGCTAGAAAAACAAAACACAATTTTATTTTCGTATTAATCTTTTGTATTTTTTTTAAATAAATGTTGTATTTAATCCACTGATCATATAATTTATTTTAAGCATATATGATTAATTATTATAATAAAAATTTAGTTTTATTTTTATGTTTATATAGATTATTTAAGTGAATATTTTTAATATTAAATATATTAAGATTATTTCTTTAATCAAAATTCGTTATAAATTTTGTATGAATAATTCATTAACTATTTATTATTTATAATAGATTTAAAATATAAAAATCAGATTTCATACACATCATCTAAGTTTAATTTAGATTGTTTGAATGTGAGTTTAAATTAATGAACTGACCAAATGTATTGAATTGAATGATTTGTTATTACTTATTTTTTTAAACATTAGTCATAATTTAATTAATTGGTTTGATTATAGAAAAAGAACGATCCTAACCAAAGACATCTTTTATACTAAAAATCAAAAATCAATAATATGAATTTATATTTTAATTAACTTAAATATTTCTAGACAAGCATGGTTAATTAGCTAAATATTTTCATTAATTCTCTATTAATTATAAATTATATATCTATCTTGAATTTATTTAAGTATAGTCTATATTTAGTTATTTAATTATTTTATCATTAATTTAGTATTTTCAAAACACAATTATTGTGATAAAATGTTTGAGTTTTATTTTCACATTAAGAAATTTGAAGAATTATCTAAAATCACACAATCTATCTTGATAGTATATTTATCGTTTTTTATAAATGATTCGTATACTTGCAAGTTATTTATAAATATAAAATTTATGCATTAAGTTTTTGATGCTGTTATTGAGAAGAATAATGTTTTTTATTATCAAAATTCTTAAAAAAACTCTTTGTTCATATTTGTGATTTTTTATTTGTGATTTTTGTAAATATTTGTAGTTCATATTCATGATTTTTGTAAATATTTGTAGTTTATGTTGATTTTTGTTCAATTTAATTATTTTTTTTATTGTTTGCTCTTATTTTTTTTATTTTGTTATTTTTGTTTAATATTTTTTTGCAAATTTATTACTTAACATATTATTTAACTTTAAATAAATAAAAATAAATTAACTATGAAAAAATATTTGGTAATTTTACTTTTCGTTTTATTTATTTTTCATGATATTTTCTTTTTTCTTTTAGTTGTTTTTGGTGGCAACGAGGGCATTCTACGATTTAGGTTGGATAGATGATACATTTTCATCTCACAGTTATGTTTTAGGTATTATTATTTAATTATATTGTTACGGATATTTATGCACATTTATAAATAAATTTAATATAAAATTATCATGTTTTTAATTAATTTAAAGTGAATGATTGAGTTTTTATATAATATGTTTGATATCTTAAACCTTTTATGTATTATTGTAAGAACAAGTTATATTCATAGTTTGTGTTTTATGTTTAGATATTGAGATTATTAAAGCAAAAACATTTTATTTTAAGTAATGATTTTGCTTCTATTTTTTTAAATATTTTTATTATGATTTCAAATTATTAATGATCTTTTCGAGCTTTTTATTTAATATTATGATATTTTTTAAATATCTAACGAAGAATCATGATTTTTTTTATACTTAAAATTAAATTATTTGAATAAAATTTAAAAGACGTGGTTATCTTCATTTATTCTTGACTTTTATTAATTAAAAAAAGAAGAAGATATATACATGAAGTTTTCTTTAATCAAAAAAAGCCAAAATAACTACTTATTATAACATATACATAAACATACGTACATATATATATAATTCCATTCCCTTAAAAAAAATATATAACCAAATTTTAAAGAATTTTTAATATATCCTACCTACCTACCTTTATTTATTATTATTATTATCATCTTTTTACATATTTCAAACGAATTTTCTATCTTAGTATTATTACGATTTTATTTTTGATACTTTTTTACCTAGATTTTTAAAATAATACCTTAATGGTATCCCATTTAAAAAAAATATTAATTTGATACAATTTTTTCATTTAATTGAAGATTTTTTTATGTATAGTAATAAACATGCGATATTCAAATAATATTTTTAAATAATCAATTAATTGAATGATATTTAAAGGATATTTTGATATAATCAATTAGTTGATTATTCAAAATTGTTATTTGAATAACACATGTATATTATTACTACATGAAAAATTCACAATTATACGACAAATTGTGATAAATTAATGTATTTTTTAAGTATAATACCACTAAATTACCACGTTTAAAACCTACTTAAAAATGATACTGAAAATAAAATCATAACACTAATAAAGTAACAAAAATCATAATACTAATAAGATAAGAAACCTTGCGTAAACTAGCAGTCTAACACAATGGTTTTTCTTGTATCATCGTTCAATTTCTTATTGTTGTACCCTTATACGTCTTTGATCAACTTTTTGGGTTGCTAACTTACAACAGTTTTAAATTCAAAAAAGATGACCTCCTTTATCTGAATTAGGAAAATGCAAATTCAGTTCAATTCGGCAACTCTCACTTTCTTGTATTAAATTTATAAAGAAACAAAAGAATGTGAACAATACTATTGAATCAAAGTCCTATAACAAATAGAGTTTTCTTTTCCGAGGTAAGGTTGAACCAGAATCAACATATATTAGTGCTGTAAGGATGAAACCAAAATCACTCGGCGGTGCTTGCTCTGCGAAGTCAAACTTCCTAGCTATGGTGTATTGATTATTGAATTAACATAAGACCCGTGACGAATTGTTGTTTACTTAAAAGCTTTTCAGTAAAGTTTCCAGAGCATAAAAATTTCTCTTTTATGGCACATAATACCCAAATCCATGAAAATATGAGTCCCTTTACCAGATAAAATTCACTTTGGCACGAAGATGATTATTGATGATCAAGTTGCTCTTGACAAATTTAGGATTTACATTGGAAAGAGGCATCAAATACGCATAACAAATAATATTAATTATTTTTTAATTACTAGTTACTTTTAATTGAAAAAAGATATCAATTACATCTTATTTTAATAAATAGATATTCAAATTATTGAGATTTTCACGATATTAAGTATCAAAAACTTAAAATTTAAAATTCAAATTGAACACAATTTTGTTTCATGTATATAATTTATTTATAATTTTATAAATATTACACCTAAACTTTATATGTGGATATATGTCGAGAATTAAGGTGGGACATGTGTCCCTCTTCAAGTATATAAATATCCTCCCCTAGCTGCCGTCCTTTTCCGTTCTACTCTTTAAGGTACATACTATGAAATGATGATGACTCATACTCTGCTCTTTGTAGACAAATCATCACTGCAAATTTATAATACAGTACCTCAAGTTCTTTGCAAGCATCCTGTGCATGGGCATTTCCCGTTCAAGTGTCACATCCAGAGTAGACTGAGGTGTTATCCCACCACTTTGCCATTTAATCAGCTAATGCTATATCCTATATCCATTTGTATCAAGCCTGTACATTATTCTTCGCTATTTTTGTAGTTAACCATGTATATTGCAGCTACAGTAACAATGGCGCCAACCAGTTGTAATGGTGTGAAAGTCTCCCCAAGATAGAGGAATCTGCTAATTGGATCTCAGTCAGGCTCGTAACAGGGAAAGACAATTTATTAGGGAGAAAATTTCTTCCTAATATATTACGTAATGTTGTAAATAATTAATGCAGCATTAGCTTGCTCTACATACTCGAACATGCTAAGAAACCAGACATATGGTATCTTAGCATTTCGTGTATGGGCATGCACGTGGAAATAGAGAGGCCAGGAAGAACTCAAATACTGCCAGCTTTCTTGGTATGTTTGCATATACTATACACACATTTCCCTTTTTCTTTCATTATAAATGATTGATCTGTAAGGTTTGATGACCTTACCCAAAAATTGAAGCAAACATTGGAGTTAGAAATGTAAGGGAGCTGAGCTTTGTCAAGCTACCTGAAAAATATTACACCACAAATTCAGAAAATCAACTTGGGGACTGTTAAATGGGTAAATGTAATTTCGAGATGCATACACTTGAATTCTAGTATAGGAAAACAATCATTGTCACTCCAAAAAAATATTATATGCCATCTCAAATTAATCTGGAAGGGAAGAAGTTAACAATCAATTTCACATTGAGCAGATAAAAGTTAGAAAATACCTTTTGTCGCACTATAGAAATATACACCATAGCTGATAGCACTTCCGAAAATTGATGTATAAAGCAATGCCAATGTATCATTTGCAGTAAACTCCCCAAGATGACCACTAACAGCATTATCATGATTGAGAATGGATATTGCAAGAAGAGGCAAGCCACCGATAACCATGTGCTACAACCAAATAAATATCATGCATTAATCTTACCAAGGTTCATTCTTCTCTTGAATTATTGGACAAATATGGAACTTCTATAACTTTATAAATGCAAGAAAAACAAAGGATTTGAGTCTAGAAAATCAAAACTTTAAGTGAGTACAATCATTCATCACCATCCAAGACAATAGCTTTAAAGGAAAACTACTTGTGATTGACGTTCAGAAGTTTCTGTTAGTTCACTGTAAACATCAATACAAGCATCAAGTCCTCAAAGGTATAACCAAGTGGTCAGCCATTAATAGAAGATCAAAGGTAGAAAGGATAAAAGATTCCAAAGTTGAGAACTTGAGATTACCCACCCATCCGGTTGCCATAACAGGATCTGAGTACTTAGAAACCCAACGAACCATGACTGTGCCAACGGCCATGCTCTGAGCAGCAAGAAGCATCCACCACTCCCCACTTCCCCATAGTGAAAAGTTACTTGCATCAAACTTAAGTGTCGGTACCTGAAAGGTTCAAATCAAAAGGTTCAAGAAATTTAATTTTCTAAAATATAGCCATGAATTCCAACTTATCTCCAGTTGTAGTATTACAAATCATAGGAACTTAAATTGGACAGTGTCTTGAAGCCACTCAGCAGTAGTGAGAAGAGAAGAAGAAACCGGAGTAAATTGTCCAACAGTAAAGCTTGAGAATACTAGAAGTACAAAAATAGGCTCATCTCTCAAAAACCAAAGCCTGAGTTTCCTCTTGCAATATCTAATAACTTGATTGGAACTTGAAGTATAGAGTTAATCCAAATTAAGTCAACTCTCAGGCCTTTCCTGGTTAGAAGCTTCTGAGTTTTTTAAGTGCAATCTGAATTTTCTTTACCTTTTTTACTTGCATGCTCCTCATGTATAAATATGTACCCAACCATTGTTCTCAAACCCAAGGCAGAGATAATACTGAAGCATTTCACACTTTAGACCCATAAACTAAATTGGAGAGTACGACAAGATCTCAAAAGTTCAGCAGAACAGAACCAATCTAAAGAGGCAATAAGACTATAAGAGGTATTGTTTAATACCTCAAGAAGGGCAAGCCCTACAACACCAAGCACAAGTCCTGCAGCTCCAACAACACCAATCGACTCACCAAATAGAAAAGCGGCTAGTATAGCCACTGTCAGAGGCTGGGAGTCAATTATGACCTACAATGTGTCCAAAACTAAGTCAGAATTATATCAATCAAACAAAAAAGGAAGAAGCAATAATAAAATTTATAGCACCAATCAGTTTTTGAAACTTACACTACCAAGACCAGCAGAGGTTCTCTGTAAACCCTGAGCAAGAAACCCTTGAAAACAAGCGGCATCAACGAGTCCAAAAATGGCAATCGAAAGCCAAGCGGCGAGGCCGGAGGGAAAAGGACGGCCTCTCCAGGCAGCGAAGGCAACGAGAAGGAAGCCAGCGGGGATTAGACGGAAGGATGAGACAAAGAAAGGTCCGGCCTTTGGGATCACTTCTTTCATAGCCACCATTGCTGTACCCCAGAAGAAAAATGGAGAGACTACAACCGCCCATTCCCAGTAAGACGAAGTCGTTGAAGTAGTAGTAGAAGAAACGTTGCATTCAATGTCCAGACCTGAGCCCACACAATCAACTTCTGAAGATGAAGATGAAGAATCGTCTTGGAGATCGGTGTCTGTGTGTTGGTAGCTAACTTCTGTTTTAAGTCTAGCTCTTCTGGGAAGTGAAAGATTAGAAAAAGTAGAATAGAATTGAAGTTTAAAGGAGGGGTTTGGATTTTCCCATGTTGCGATTCTGATGAAACGAGGAATTGAGCGTGAATTAGAAATTTGAGGAGTCAAGCTGAAGCAATTGCGGCAACTGGAGGTTGAAGCTGTTATCAACCACCCCATTGTTCCTGTAATTCTGTTCCTTTTTTTATTTATTTATTGTATTTCTAATTATTATTATAATCAATCGGCAATTTCCATTCCTTTTTTGATATACGAGTAGTCGTGCCGGGTTGAGGTGTCAGCGGTTTGGGTTACATTGGATTGGTTTATAATAGTGGGTTAAAATTGAGCTAATCGAAAATCTCGTTAAATTAATGCATGTTATATATTATCAATCCTAATTCAAATTAAAAAAAAACTAACGTAACTAAGAACTCAAACTAATTCAAATTTTTATATTTAATATAAATTCATATTTAAAATATTATAATTTTTAAAATAATAAAAGTTTTAAATCAAATTCAATACATTTCAAATTTAAAACAAATAAATATTTTAAACTTGATCATCATTAATTATGATAATGATAATATAATATAGTTAGAAACTTAATCTTAGAGTTAGTTATGTATTTTTAACAAATATATTACAAAAATATATAAAAATAATAAAATTATAAATTAATTTGATAAATTAATAAAATTATGGTAAGTATTTTATATAAAATAATTCACAAATTTTAAAAAATTATTAAATATCTTATTTTTAAATAAAATTCATAAATATTTATATAATTAATTAGGTTTATATTGATAAAATATAATATAATTTTTAATAATAAATAAATAATTAATATATAAAAATAATAAGAGAAATATTTTTTTATTGAATTGGTTCAAACTCAATCTTAAATAAATGTTAATTTTTTATATTATTTAAATTTATTTAAATTAAATTAAATTTATATTCTATTTATATTTTTGAATTCGTGTTTGTTTTAAACAATTATAATTAGTGCCGGGTGACGGGTGGCGGGGTGAGGCTGTTCTATTGAAAGATGCTACCCGCGATTTTTTGTTTGCGTTATCTGGCTGGGAAGATTCCCATCACGATTTAGGCAGACACTACTCCTAATAGAATTTAGACCACTCATTCCCACCCCAGTATCAACTTCAACCACTTATTCTCCTCTCATTTTTTTTTGTTTTTCTTCTATTTTATATTTTTAAATTTTTTTAAATTAAAGTTAAGTCGTAAAAGTATGTGTTTGAAGTAATTGATTCTACAATTTTAAATATTGGTTAAAAATAAAATAAAAGATTTAATATAATAAAGAAGGTCAAACATTTATATGTGTATTTGAAAATAAATCTGTTAAATATCATTATTCTTTTATTCAATTTTTATATACCTTTTAGGTTGGTAAGAGGTTTCATTTTGACTAGTGCTTGTATCTTATTCGGGTTGGCTTTGAATCTTCGAAGAGATACGAGATATCCCAAGAATTTTTTTAAAACAACACCAAAAAAACATATTTTTTAGGGTTAGTTTCATGCATTACCTTTAAATTATGTGAAATATTTCTTTTAAGTCTTTGACATGGTTCACTAGTTGTGCTAACTTTATCACTATATCGTTCACATATGTTTCCAGATTTCTCCCAATTGATCAATAAACGTCTTATTGACGAGGTGTTGATACGTGGCTCTCGTATTTTTTAAACCAAACGACATTTAGGTGTAATAGAAGGTCCCTTCCTCAATAATGAAAAATGTTTTCTCCTCGTCTTCTGGGTACATTATGATTTGATAATAACTAGAATATGCATCAAAAAAACTCATCAAGCTGAATATAACAATATCATCCACCAGTTGATCAATACTAGGCAGGAAAAAACAGTCTTTATGGATACCAGTTTCATAGAATTTGTGTACTTAAGGGTAGGTCACAGGTTTGAAGCTGGGTAAGAGCGAAAGAAATGCGTGCAACCTAATACGGTGTCGGCAATCCTACTCACCAGGGGCCCATACGTAGATATCCTGAGATGCCTTATGCCCTTGGCTGAGCTAGGCGCGGTACAAATAATATCTATGTTTATTTTTTTGATATTAGATTAGGAAATGCAAAATCAAAATATCGTGACAAAATGTTTAAAATTTAATTTAATTTTTAAAAATTTGAATAATAAATTAAAAACTACACATATTTTTTCCTTAGATCGACCTTGGGAGTATACTTGTCATTTTCTATAAAATGATTCGTTTACTTGCAAGAGGTTTACAAATATAAAACCAAAATATCTGTAAGATCGATATTGCTAACTCGATGTTGGTTTTGTGCTCATTAGTAGTCCACCTCTCTAATGATCTCTGTCTCTTTAAGCGTGGTGACTTAAATTGTAATCACTTCGTTCTTTTCTCTTAAGAACTTTCTCTTTCTTTGTTTAATATGTCTAGCTTTTGGATCAACATTCAATCTATGAGTTATAATCTCTAGGTTAATCCCATGCATGTTTATAGGCCTTCATGCAAAGATATCCGAATTTTCTCTTAGGAATTAAGATAGATGCTCCCCAACCTCTTTTGTTAAGTCAGTGCTCAATTTTAGAGAGTGGTCGTCCCTTAAATCTTTAAATGGAAAAATTTGCGTCGACTTTACTAGCATTTTCCCTTTGGCCTTTTCTAACAAGGCCCATGTTGTAATAGCTACTTGGGAATAGTATCCTTGATAGTAGCATTATAACAACCTTTAGCCTTTTCTTGGTCACCCTTATTTATTTTATGCCTTCCTCAATTAGGGTTTTGATAACTTAGTGGAAAGTAGAGGGAACTACTTTCATCTTATGTATCCATAGTCCACCTAGGATGACATTGTAATGGGTTGGAACGTCAATAACCACAAAGTTGGTCATTATTGTAGATTATGCTGCTATGATGGGTAACATTATGGTTCATATTGCATAGGTAGTGCTACTGTTGAATTCCACTAGGAATAGCTCTATCATCACGATGTCACATTCCTTAATACCAAGAGCCCTCATTGTTGACAGAAAAAGAAGGTCGATAGAACTTCTCGTATCGACCATGATTTGACAAATGTTGTAGGATCCTATTCAAAAGGTCTTTATGGAGAGACGAGGCCTCGTCCTTCCTAGAGAAGGTGATTTTAGTTGAGGACATTCCTTTACCCAAATTATTGACATGCGAAAAGCCACATAAGTCTCTAACATATCTTTTACGTGAGTTATTATAGGTCCCATTGAGCCTGGGCCCTTCATCTGTAGTATGGATGGCCCTCATATTAGACTCATTATATGGGCCTATCCCACTACCAGGTAGAGTAGGTAGCCTTAACATTTCGCGTTCGGGCTACTGATCAACTTCTATGCTATTGTTTCTCATGAGGTCCTTTAGATACCCCTTGGATAGTAAATCCTCTATTTCCTTCTTTAGATGCCTACAATCTCACATATCATGGCTTATATCTTTATGAAAAGCATACCACCTAAATATGTCCCGAAGGGTAGTCCTTATTTTTGGTGGCTACCTAACATTCTATTCATCCTTTATCCTCAATACTACTTGGACAAGGCTTACTCTCAATGATGGACCCTTGAAGAGAGACAATGACCTCCCCCAAGATCCCCTATTCCCAGAGCATTGTCCAATTATCCTGTTATTGGGAGTGAAATACTTGTTCTTATTGGCCATTTTATCTTGGTGTGACCTATCTGGGCTTACCCTTATTTTTTCCTTTTCTAGGGCGACTTCTATAGCAACCTTACCTCTCTTATTCGACCTTAACTCCCTTTTCTAGATTGACAAACTTTATTGCCTTTCTATAAGCTTCCTCCATCGTTTGGGAAACTATTTTGGTCAACTCTGTAAATAAATCAAAATTTCTTAATAGACATAGCATGAAAGCTTCTATTACAATATAGTTAGGACAGTCCATTATTTCTAGCTTTTCCTTCCTGAACCTTCTCATGTTTTCTTCAATAGCCTCCCTACTTCCTTGGGTGATTGAGAAATGATGGTGAAATTTTTTCCTTAAAGGCTTGTTGCAAGCATAATTGGTGATGAACAACTTGGAAAATTAAGAAAAAAGGTTATAGTACGAGGTGCCAAGTTATTAAACCACTTTTGTGCTCCATCGCATAAAGTGGTAGTGAATAGTTTGCACATCATGACATCTATTTTTCCTTGAGTAAGGCTTACAGGGGCCATAGTTGTCTTGAAATATTGAATTTGAGTTATTGGATCCTTCATCCTCCGACAGTCCGAACATTTGAGAGAGCTAAATTTGGCTAGAGGCTCATCGTGCTCTATTTTATCAGTGAAGGAAAAGACACATAATTGCTCACAGTCCACATCCACATCATAATATGCCTTTCCTTTTTCCTAACCTTCATTAGCCCTTTTGAAGGTATGCTCTTGCTTTCTATTTACTTCTTCAAATTCTTGGAATTGTGTCTCCTAACTCTTCCATTGCTATAGTGATTGCTCATTGTTGAGCCCCATTGCATTGGAAGAAGGTTGCCCCTATTAAGTTCTCACCTTGGGCAAGCTCATATGCTATAGGAGCTTAATCAAGCTCACCGTTGGTCTCTTAAGAGAATATCAACGTGCAAGTATACATGATTACAAGTAATAAGTGATAAATAAGATATTGTTTTTATGAAGATTTGTTACTAATCTTTGTTAAGTACTAAAATTGTTTCAATCTAATTTTATCCAAAAAATCGATAGTTAGATAGAGTTTAACTAAACTAATTTTAAATAATGATATATGAAATTAAAGAAAACTCTAGGATTGCAATTTCACCAAATTAATTCACTTGAATCATATTGTTTTCTCTTGATTTATGTTATCACATTTAATTTGTCAACCAAGAACTTCTAATTTATTCACATATCTCCTACGATAACAAATAGACACATTTTGCTAAAATAATTCACTATATTTCTATGTGAATTAAATTTACTAAAGATTCATTAAGCTCAAAGTTCTCAATAGCTACACATACAATAAGGTATATTCATGTCCCATATATATATGTTATTCTATCCATGAACAAAACACAAAAATTCCTTTTCCAAGTTCATTATAGTTCATAGATCAATTAATTAATCTTCCAACAATAAAAGACATTAAGCACAAATAGAATAAATAAATTAAAAACAACATCCTATAAATTATTCAAAAATAATTAATTCAAGCTTAATAATGTAAGTTACATTGCAATCCTAGAACAAATAATTTAGTTTATAGCAAATATTAAAATTACAATCCAAAAATATTTAGATATTTCAGAAAAATTAAATTAAAATAAAAAGAAATTAGAAGAAACTTTTTCACGATTCCTCGATAAAAAAATGGAATTCCTCCCTTTTTCTTCTTCTTTGTTGTCTCTATTCTCTATATTTTTACCCAACATAACAACAATAAAAACCAAAAAATGGCTTTTGCGTGTTCTCTCTATTTTTTTAGAGATAGAGAAACTACACCAAAACTCCCTTTGACTTCCACAAGTTACCCAAAATATACACCATAAATATTTTCCAAACACGTATGCCAAAAGGGGGTAAAAACCGTGCAAAATAAGCTGGAAAGAGAAATTTTTTTAATTTTTTATTTTACAATGCGCACGACACATGGCGACATCTAATTCGTTGGAAAATTGAACAGACACATGGTAACTTTGGATTGGGCGAGATGCGGGGGTGCATGTAGCATCTGTGGACTACGTCACCGGGGAATTCTGTGTACTAGGTTGTGCAGAAAAAACTGGACTCCACTCGTGACTCTCTCGTATGGGGAGTGGGCAACATGCACGATCTAGACCGTTCATCTTTTGATCTGACGATGGGTGACAAAGGGCGTGTCTCAGGGAAAATCAACTGTGCAAACAGGTGGACCTCACTCTACGTGGTGAACTGTGCAAAAGCAGCTGAAATCGCATCCACTCATCCACATAGTGTTTGTATCTCACTCTCCTGATCTGCACCGTTGAATTTCTGATCTAATGTTGCGTGACGCGTGTTGCTCCATTACGCACATGATACTCCCTTTCTGCGTAGAAACTAATTTAAAATTCAATTTTTTGTTATTTGTATTTAAGTCCTCTTTTAATTTAAATTGTTTCATTTTCTCTAAAAATATACTTTCTTATAAAACTAATGTTAAATAATAATTTAGAAACTTAAAATTAACTAAAAACCTTAGGAACATAGCAATTATAATTAATAAATTGGACGAAATAACTCTAAAATAAAGAGTTATTACTCACCAACCATATTAGTGGTCCCACCCTCAAGAGCACCTAGGCCCGACCGCAAGCCCAATGCTATGTTTTCTTGTGTGGTCTCTTCGAGATCTCTTTGATATCTCTTCTTAGCTTAAGAAATTGGTGTGCCAAATCTTAATAGGGATCAACCTTGGCTTGGGCCTCCTTATGAGTTGGCAAGATATGGTCCTGTGACGAGACTATTGTTTCATTCGTTAATCTTAATTTTTCCTCTGCTCATGTTCCTACCATGACAGATGTAGATCCTAGGGATTATCACTTGTTTATGAGGTATCTCTCCTAGAATTCAAGATGAATCCTTGAAAATAAGAGGTTATAAGTTAAGGCCTGACCTTCGGATCTTGTGTCCCACGGTGGGCGCCAAAATGTTAGGATGGTCTGATTTGTAGTGAACGAAACTAGAGAGAAGTGAGAGATTTTTTTTACCAAATTGTGTGAATCTCCTATAAGGTCTATGTATATATAAAACATTACACGTACATGTGTCAATTATATAAAAAATATATGTTGTAACATGTCAAAAAGATATAATCAATAAAAATAACACATTTTAAACTCGAGATTGACCACTATTGGATCAGGTTGAAAGTCAGTCTTCCAATATCAAAATTGATGTAAGAAGGTAGGCTGATCCTACGAGCATTGTTGTGGGCGCAAACACAGATTAATCTTCTTAGGTTAACTTGTCTTATGGTTCTAGGTGTAAGTTGAATTGGGTACAAGTTCGACCAATACGTCTAAACATATTATATTTATTATCTTGTTAGTAAGTTGCAAATTCTAATTTGATAAATCACATGAAAATTTTCTACTTGCAATTTATTGAAGATTATGCTTTCAAATGACTTTTTTTTGTTTTTTTCCTTCTAACCCTAAAATGCATTAGAATTAAAAGTTACAAAAGGGACGAGATAAACAAATTTAATTTATAATTTATTTTTTTATTTTTTTATATGATATATCTTAATAGTTAAAATTTATAAAAGACATGAGATAAAAAAAATTATCCATTTTTGTGATATTGTAGTGTGAAAAATAGTGTACTAAATTGAGATCATAACTCTCATGTTATGAAAAAAATTAATAAAAAGAGAAAGGCTAATAGTACTTCACAATGCACTCTTTCATTTCCTTGATACCTATGGCATTTTTAAAACAAAATTAAATTCAATTTTAAATAACTATTAACGCGTATCAAATAAAGAAGTGGTACAGTGTATAACAGAATATTTTTAACATATATATCACATGAATATATATATTAATATTTTTTTTAATAAAAAATTCATATATTTTAATAATATGATAATTATTTCGCTTTGTTGTACATATAAAAACGACTCTATTAATATGTATTATGATAAATTTTTATCTTATTTGAAGTTAATAATTAAAACTCTCTTTAATTTATTAAATAAATAAAAGATTATAAATAATAAAATATTTATAGAGATAATTTATGTGTATCAAAACAAGAGACCTTCATTTTGTTTTTATTTATTATTGCAATAATTAATAAGAGTACTAACCCAAACTAATCTCACTATTCTCACAAACAAATAACACTATTTATAATTATTAGTTAAAAACATCAAAATAAACTTCAAGAATAATAGACATAAAAATTATCTTTGGTTTATTCTTTAATTCCATCCACCTTCATCATTTTCATTGTGTATTTAGTAATTTTTAATAATAATTTAAAAATTAAAATATAAATAATCATTAATAAAAAAACTATAATATAAAATGTTCAAAATTTGCAAATAAATAAATAAGTTTGACATATTTAGAATGATAATATTATGAGAATGATATTTAGCATAACTAACGTGATTGTGTTTATGGGAAAATTAATGACCTTTATAAGTAAAAGTATATAACTAATATTGGTGAAAACTAAATTATATTTTTTCATAAGCCGTTGTAATAAAAATTTTATTAATATTACTAGGTAGGGGGACTTGTGATGCACATGCTGCGTATTTAAAATTTATTTATATTTTTAAATATTTATTTAATAAAAATAATATAATTAATACAAATGTAAAATTTAAAATAAAGTTATAAAATTTATTATAATACAACTTATGTAAGTATTTAACTATTTTAAAAAAATACAATAAATATAATTAAATCATTAATATATAAAAAATTATTGACCTAAATTATAATATTGTAAAATAAATAATTTTTTATAAAAATTAAACACTAAATTAAATGATATTTATGTTTATTTTTATATTTTTATATTTTAAATATTATATTTTCTAATAATAATTTAAAGTGAAAATTATTAATATTTTACAATATCATTAAGTTATAACTTAATAATTTATAACTAATTAAGTTTTTAATATTAAAAATTTAATATATTTAATTCAAAAATAAGTGTATTTATATAATTATATTTGATGTTAATTAGTAATTATATATTTAGTTTCCTGTAGAATTTTTTATTTTATAATTTAAAATACTATATATTCCTAAAAACTTGAATTCTTTACTTTGTGTTATTTTTATTTGTTAATGTATCTTTATAACAATATTAGATAGTATAAATAAAGATTTATTTATGTAGTCAACAATTTTAAATAACTTATTTATGTATAATTTAACTCATAATTATTATATTTTTTAATATTAATATTTGATTTAAATAATAAGAAAAAATTTATAATAATTAATAAATAAATAAAACTATTTAAATGTAATTTAATTTATATATGAATGAATATGAGATAATCATATTTTTATAATCTAATGTTAAGTGTAAAATTTTTTATACAAAAAGTAAAAGTATAAGTATTGATATTGTCTTTAAAAAATTAATACTAATATTATCACAATATATAATTTTATTATTATTATTTTTTTTATTTTTATTAAAAATCACTACTTTAAAAATTAAATTTTTTATATCATAATATAAATTGAAATTTATAAGTAAAAAAATAAAATCATGGAGGACAATAAAATATAAAATTGAAAGCTTACTTTTTACTTTTTTTATAATTCAATAACTTTAAATTTTTTTATGTGTAATTTGGTTTGTAAGTATTATTTATTTTAGTTATGATATTTTATTTAGATAATAAAAATAAAACATTATATGTCTTTATAATAATATTATCGAATATTATAAATAAGAAATTATTTACGTAATCAATAATTTTAAAAAATTTATTTACATGTAGTTTATTTACATAAGTATTATTTTTTAAATTATGATATTTGATTTAGATAATAAAAATAAAACATATTTTATAAATAAAAAACTATTTAGGTGTAATTTGATTTATAAATGATTAAATAACATAATTATAACTATATAAATTATCTTTTAAAAAAATTAAAAATTTAAGTATTAATATCGTAATAATTCATAATTTTTGATACTATTATTATTTGTATCTTTATTAAAAAAATTGTGATTCAAACGATTTTTTACATTATTATATAAATTTGATTTTATCATTAAGAAGATTTGATTCTTATATAAGTATATAAATGATTTATTAATAGTAACATAATTTAATATTAATTATAAAATGTTTTATATAAAAAAATAAATTTTAAATATTAGTATTATTAAAATATATAATTTTAATATTATTATTATTATGTGTTAAATCTATAAATTTAAATATTAATATTATTAATAAATATATTTTATTTATTAAAAAAATATATGAGGTAAAGTAAAAAATATATTAAATTAAAAAAAAGTGAGTGCAATGACCAGAAAGTCCAAACCTTCACTTTTTATATAATTTATTTAATAAATACCTAATTATAAGTTTATATATTTTTTACTTTTCTTTTCAGATTAAATGCACCACGTGCATTGAACTTAAATTTTACTAATAGAGCATAAAGCATAAAGCATAAAGCATAAAGCTTGAAGTAAAAGAAAAATAGTCTGAAAACAATTTAAAATTTAAACATAAAAAAGACGAGAAGAAGCTTCTAATAAAATTGAAAAGGTCAAATGCTTTAGGTGACCAGCGAAATGAATCGTGAGAAACTGCGAATAACATTTCCCAAAGTCGTTGGCAAATGGACAATTAAAAAGTCGGCCTATTTGCATAACCTTGTCATGTGAGAGCTACCGGTTTCCGGTAACTACGGATAATTCTTTCGATAAATAAAGTTGGATTTTTTTTTTAAAAGTAATAAAACATATAATAATAAATATAATATTTTAATAATATTAAATATAGAATAAATTTAAACGATGAAATTTAATTTAAATAATATTAAATTACACGATTTTTAAAATAAAATAATATTTTAAATTATTTTAATAATAAAAATATATAAAATACACATAAATTATATTATTTTTTAATAAGTTTTTTATTTAAACCATTACTATTTTTATAAAAATAATAAATATAGGAATACTAATTATATTTATCAATACATTAAATATATATTTAATTTATATAACATTTTAAATATATATTATTATATATTTTTAACGTTTATCTTATAAAATAAGGTGTTATTTATTAGAATGAATAATTAGTATTTTTTGTTCATTAAATTTAAAAAGATATCATTTAGTACACTTAATTTTTTAAGAAATATCAATTAAGTATAAAGTATATTATTTTAATAATTTTATTAAAATATTTATTTTCATAAAATAATTAAAATGTAACTAAAATATGAATATTTAACAAGAATAAAAATAAAAATTAAGGCGAGATTGTTTAAGAAAAAATAAATAATAATAATATTTGAATATAAAATTATTTAAATATATATTTTAATTTTTTAAAAAATTAAAAATTAAAAAGGTAATAAAACAAAATAGTTACAATAAATAAATATTAAAATATTTAAAAATATATATTAATTGTAATTTTATTATTGTTAAATCTTTATATTTTAATCGTATTTGATAACTTAATAAAAACAATAATATTATATTAAAAATTATTAAAATAATATATTTTATTTTTAATTGATATATGTTTTTATATCTATATGATTAAATGACATTATTTATAATAATATATATATTAAAAAATTAAATTAAAAATATATGTTTAATTTATATTAAATATTTATGAAAATATGGTATATAAGTTTTTTTTATAATGAATTAAAAATAAAATTATTTAAAAAAAAATTACTTATGAAACAAATTAAATTTAAATAATATTAAATAAAATGAAAGAAAAAAATAATTCATGCATCTTTACTTTCCATCAACGTTTTTAACGAAAGGTTAAACATTATAGTTCTCAGTAGGATCTAATATGATATTTAATTAACTCAATATTTCTATGACATTATTCTTATCTAAATTTTAAAACATGAGTATTATTAAATAGAGAAAAAATATATATACAAAATAATCTCAATGATACTTATAATTAGAGTTTTATTATTAGAATTTTTGTCAATAATACTTACTTACAAATCATAATATAAATATTATAAAACTTAGAGGTTATATTATCAACTATATCATTACTCTTTATAAATATTAAAAAAATAAAACTTCATACGAGCAATCTTCAATCTAAGTAGAATATCATTTTCATTGCATCGATAATAATTAAGTTTTAAAAAGAGTTACAATCAATCTTCAATCTAAGTAGAATATCATTTTCATTGCATCGACAATAATTGAGTTTGAAAAAGAGTTACAATGTGAATAGATGTGATCGATAACAATAGAGACTAAAAAAGTGACGATATAAATAGAATATGAGTCCATTCCATGAATATTTAATACAATGAATATTGAAAAAATTATGATGTATATCCAATTTTTAAAAAGAAAATTATTTTTTTAAAAAAGGAAGAAGAAGGATACCCTGTAGTTTAAATAACAAATATGAAACAATTTTAATAACAAATATGAAAGCACAAAATCAAAAGAACCTATAATAGTTTTAATAACAAATATGAAAGCAAAGAAAGAAGAAGAAAAAGAAAGTCCTAACAGATTTAATAATAAATATGAAAGCAAAAAATCAAAAGAAGTCCTAACATTTTTAATAACAAATATGAAAGCAAAAAAGTAAAAAATAAATAAGTTATAAGTTTGTTGGACTTAAATTAAATAAATTTAAACTTTTTTTTTTCGACAACAGAGAAATTTTATTAATAAAAGCTCAAAGGAGCAAGTCACACAATCCATTCCAAAGACATAAAACACAATCTCAAGTACACCAAACACCTAAGAAATTATGATGCAAAGTAGCAATACTAGCATGTGAAACACACTATAAGCATAAAAAACCAGTAACAGATTTATGAAACCCAAGTGACGGAATGCATCACTCACCAGTGACGAAACAACTGCATCGACCGGATAACCTTGCTTTGATACCATGTTAAATTTAGGCTTAACTCCATCTCAAAACCCAGGTTGTGAGATGGAGGACTGTCCTTGTTTATATGCGCAGCGTGGGCGCGATCCCTAGTCGATGTGGGACTTTAACACTCCTTCTCACATCGGCAAGGGTTTGTCCCTTGAGACCGATGTGGATGTTGAGCTTATGGAACCCAAGTGGCGGAATGCATCACTCACCAGTGGCGAAACAACTACACCGATCGATAACCTTGCTCTGATACCATGTTAAATTTGGGCCTAACTCTATCTCAAAACCCAGGTTGTGAGATGGAGAACTGCCCTTGTTTATATGCGTAACGTGGGCACGATCCCCAGTCGATATGGGACTTTAACAAATCCAAACCATACACATAAGAACATCACAAGTCCTAAGCAATCCATTCAATATTTGACGCAAGTGGGATTGTGAAGGATGACATATTCCATAACCTTTACCACAGCTATCCAGTAAAGAACAACCCAAACTTCAAAGAACTAACCCAAAACAAGAAAACAGACTCTTAAAATTGCTAAAAAATGATATAAAATTGATAACATTAAATTGCAATTGTTTGAAGAGATTCTAGTGTGTTAGGGTTTCTAAAGATTCTAAAGAAAAATATGAAATATTAATAATCTTTAGATCCTCTTATTCATCTCACTAGAGAGGTATTTATAGCATCTATGTGATAGGTGTCGTGGTAACATTGATTAACACTCTATTTGAACTGTCATGATACATACAAAAAGTAATTATATACTGAATCAGATTGTTGTCCTTAGATAGACGTATACGATTTGTTTGAGGTCTTGTATGCAAAGAAATGACCTAAATCGTTAGATAAGTCGATAATACTAAGCCATTTTTACTTAAGTTAAGTCCTGATTATAATGTTTTGATTAATTGCTTCCTAAAGACCAAGTCGGTATATACAAGTTATAAAATGATAATTATTTTCACCATATGAACAAAATATCTTAGATTTTTAAGATTACATATTATCTGTTATCTGGGTAATACCAAACATCACTAATAAGTCATAACAATATCAAATGGTTCAATCGAAGAGATCATCATCAAAGGACCAACACAACAAGCTTTATGCCTTTTATGGTTGAGTCTTGTCCAATTTTTGTTACTTGAATCCCATACTAGCTTGGAACACTCTCCCATTTTTCTGCATGTTTTATGAAGAACACCTATATACACCCATAAAACAACTTCAAGATTCAGCATTGTGCTAGAAACCAAAGGCACTCCCAAAGTTAATTCCTCTCGCATAAGAAAGATAACATAATCTTCCAACTCATTTACTATACCATCCATTTGTTGACCAAGTTAGGCACAATAGTCACTTTGAATCATAAAACTGGAGAATTAAGTAAAACTCTTCTGAACTATTGATACAAGTACGTTAAAATAGTGTCAGAATAATATTATCGATAACTTGAAATGAATTGTTTAGGTTAAGTCGCAGATTAAGTTGCTCTCTTTAAGACGATTCGTGGCTCTGTCTAATTTTTGTGCAAGCAAACACAACCCGTCATCCCAGGATAAAACAACCCATAATCTTTTTCTCTGTCTCAGAGCTTCATTGCATTGATGAAGACCAGAATGCTACAACTAAAAATTTGTTACTCGAAAAGCAAAAAAAATAATTTGGAATTGGTGAGAGAATTTTTTTTTGTGAGAAGAGTTTGCAGATTGTTGTGTTGAAACTGAGAACTAAGGTCTTTTATTTATAGGTTTTAGAAACCGTGTGGTCATTATGATAATAACGGTAATGTCTGAGGATGGAGAGCGTAACATATATTCTGAGTAATGAAGAGTAACAACCATTTTCTGAGTAAAGACGAGTAACGATTATTTTCTCAGTAAAGACGAGTAACGACTATTTTCTGAGTAAAGACGAGTAACGACTATTTTCTGAGTAAAGACGAGTAACGACTATTTTCTGAGTAAAGAAGAGTAACGATCATTTAACGGTTATATTATGAGCGAAAGAAAACAACGGCTATATTCTGAGTAAATTAAAATAATAGTTGTTTTTATGAGAAAAAAATATAACAATCGTTTTTGAGTGGAAAAGTTTTTGTAAAAAAAAATATTTTTCCAAAAATTAAAATGCCACACACGGACATGGACACGAACTCGGCCGGTCGATCGGACGGCGACGACGCATGCGTGCGTGTGGTATCATATTTGCCTAGGCCATTTAACGGTTATATTCTGAATAAAAGAAAACAACAATCATATTCTGAGTAAAAGAAAATAACAATTGTTTTTATGAGAAAACAAATATAACAACCATTTTTTAGTGGAAAAGTTTTTGTAAAAAAAAATATTTTTCCAAAAATTAAAATGCCACACACGGACACGGACTTTGCTCGACACGGTCGGCCGATCGAACAACAACGGCACACGCGCACGCATAGTATCACATTTGTCTAGGCTATTTAACGGTCATATTCTGAGTAAAAGAAAACAACAATCATATTCTGAGTAAAAGAAAATAACGATTATTTTTCTGAGAAAACAAATATAACAACCATTTCTGAGTGAAAAAGTTTTTGTAAAAAAATATTTTTCCAAAAAATAAAATGCCACACACGGACACAGACTCGGCTCGACTTGACACGATCGACCGGTTAGAGGGCAACGGCACACGCGCACGCGCACGCGCACGCGTAGTATCATATTTGCCTAGGTCATCTCCTCTTCCATAAAAGTGAATACCTCTTGGGACACAATCTCAATAACTAACTCTTTACTATTTATATATCTTTTAAGTAGTATTAAAAAAGTAATGTGAGAAAACGTTATATTAGTTTTTTTTAAATAAACATTCATTTTTTTCCGAGACATACTATAGAATACAAAACATATATTAAATCCAGCATACATTGGCCAAGATACTATTCCAAAGAGTCACAAGTTTATGGGTAGAAAACACCAAATCCACTATCAAATCAATAAGAAATATCAAATCCAAGTATAACTTGAGAATTGCAAACTAACCTCAAATCCACTGACCTTGGAATTTAGGTGGCAGATTATTTATCTAAACGTTTGTTCATTCTCACATGCTTCATTTATGCAAGGTCGCCGATGTTTGCAGTTTAGAGACTAGCTATAAATTTTGGAGTTTGAATCATGAGAATAACATATTAAATCTCTGCAGATGTTGAATATGTAGCCATTGAAGTAAATAAGCCTTAGGATGCTGTCGATTTCACAAAGATTTAATGGAGAGGTACTTGAAGGAATTGGATTTGGAGCCTAAGAATCCATCGTTGGAGGCTCGACAAAGATGGAGATCCGCTATGTCACTCATAAAATGTTGTAACATTTTTAAAAAGAAATAGTTATAGTATTTACGTGAAAAGTTACTATGATTTAGTAAGTTTGTTTTTAATAGAAGGTATTATATAACTACATTTTTTAGAAGTTAAATTATATAATTTATGTTAAAAGATTGTAACCTTTTATAAAGAGACATGATTTTTGGATGAATTGTAATTATTTATTAATAATTATATTGATTCTAAAAAGATATAATTTTTGAGAAAATTACTAACCGTCAAAGAATTATAAACTTTGTGATGACTGAATCACATTCTATAAATAAACATTTTATTTAGTCTATTTGTAAGTTTAATTGAGAGAGCATTAATTGTTCTTCTAATCTATTTTATCTACCATGATTTCTATACAAATAAAATTAATGTTTTAAATAATATAAATTTAAAATATTAGTCTTATAAAGTGCTTTTTAATGTCCAATGTGTTATTGAGTTGTCTTCGTAAATATACACTACAAAAATAATAGACTTCATGTATCACGGAGATAGATACTTAATAATAAATTCAAATTTTTTTTCGAAACAATCTCTGAAGTATTCGTTTTATCTTTGATCTATATTACAATTGTTGATTTTAATTCTAACCTTGAAAAATAGCTATAACTCTAAGTTTACTTCATCAATTCCTTCGATCTTGTGTTTTCCAAAACAAATTTAACCTTGATTTCATTACTATCGGATAATATTACTTTTGGAAAGAAGTTAGACAGGTCTACAGCCACACTATTGTTCTTGTCTAAAAGGAAGTTTCACTACTTCACATATCATTTAGATATTTTTTTTTTCATGAGTTTAAGTCCATGTTTATGCTTTAATCTAATAATTTAAAAAAAAGATTAATATTTACACTAAAATGGGTCATTTGAGTAATTTATCTATGTAAAATAATAAATAACTAAAAATCATCCGCTTCATCTCTGAAACAAATCCACTTAAAACCTTAAAAGTTGCTCAATCATACACCAACATCCCACTCTGAACAAGAGCCGTGGCCGTCGACCCTATTTCACATGCATGAAAGGCATATGTTTTGAAAATGATTAGAATAAGAGTATTGTGAATTATCAAGGTTAATATGTTAATTATTTATGGAAAATAAAATTAAGATATACAATAATAAAGTAATGATAAAACTATTTACTAATAATAATGATCAATTAAATTATATCATGTAAATTGATATATATATTGAGTTATGATAAAAAATATGATAAATTAATAAAAAAACAATACATTTAAAACTTGTAATCAAACATCAATTTATGATCAATCAAAATAATACCTTTAAAATTTGTAATCAAATACTCATTCATGACCAATCATATATTTTCACTATTAATATTTCACCCGTTAATAATAAAATACAATAATTAAATATGTTTAATTAAATTCATTCGATGTATTAAAATATTATTTTGGTTGTTTTAAAATGTTATTTTTTGTAATTTAAAAAAAAAATATTTTTGTTAGAATAATAATCACCAATGTTTGTTAACAAATTTAAAGATGGTTTTATTTTTTATTGAAGAATTCACACCTGCTTTTTGTTTATTCAAAGAACAAAAACGATAGTGACAAAATGAAAGATTAAAGAATTACTCCACATATAACCATAGATGAAAAGATTTACCTTGGTCGAAAACTAATATTTCAATTTTATATGTATTAAAAATATTATCAATATCGTGTATGTATATAACGAAAGTTACATAAAATATGAAAATTGTTGAAAATATTAAACCAAAATAATAGACAAATAAAATATCTGTATGATTGAATTTTTAAATAGATCGAACATATGAAGATCATATCCGTAACTTATTATGAGTAATAATTTTTTTTTAAAAAAATTAATAAAAATAATTTGAAATTAATGTTAACTATTAACTATATTTAGATTAATGAAAAAAATAATGGTACTAACAAATGATTATATGAATTATATTAAAAGTAACTAACGCCAAGCCCTCTATTTTGACTAAATCGAATCTTAGCTTAGTGTATAAATTTTGCTTTCTATCGTTACAATTATTATATAATGATATCATCTTAATTATTTTTATTAACATTAAAAAAATATATAAAAATAATTTTTTAAACTTTATTAATAAATATAATTATAATTAATAAAAAAATTATTACAATAATAATTAAAATTATAATAATATTATCATCTTAAATAATATATTCGAAAAAACAATAAAATAATAACCTTAAAATTTATAATTATAAAATAACACATATTTAAATTTAATTAATATATTTTGAATATTATTTAAATTTATTCAATATTTTTAATTAAATCTCATTTAATATTATTAAATTATTATTTTAAATTTTAGTATTTTTTTTTGGTTAAATTTCCCAATATATTTTTATTTTATCTTTATATAAAAGTTATTGAAACGCGTGAGTTAATGACTTTGTGTCTTCGAAGTCAAGAAAAAACAAAATCCGCGGCATAGTTTTCTTAATAAATAAATGCCAGTATTTTGCACAGAGACGCATCGTTAATCCTTGACTATTTGTCAGGGAAAATATATCTCAGAAGAACGCGTCCACTCTTTACCTTGTTAATGTAAAAAAGAAGAAGCTTCGCATCCAATATGTCACCTACCTGTATATTTTATTACCACTAGTCTTATATAGCTAAACAAGTCTCTACTTTATTATATATATATCTGAATCAAATAAGCTAAACCTTTTTAATATCAACAGTTGTTTGTTTCAGCTAGCAAAAACAAACACACAAGATCATAATTGAGTCCATTTAATATCAATAGTTCTTGATCATCTTTGCCTATAGCTACTGTACTTTGAATATTTCAGATAGTATTCACCTCTTTCCATCTAATAATTTTTCTCAAAAATTGATGGCAGCCGCAGATCATCAAAGAATTCATCCTGTAGCTCAGGATATTGAGGCATCAACGGCACCACACGCTCCGTTGGTGCCGCGAGGTGCCTCAAAGTCCGACGGAGGCGAGCCGCCTCAGTCGTCTTATCCTCCTTTCATTAGCACCATCCCAGTGATGCACTCAAAGCCACCAAAGAAAAGAAGTTGCTTCTGCCGATGCCTGTGTTGGACGGTATCGCTAATCTTACTTCAAATTATCATAATTGCCATAACAGGTGGCATCATATACTTTGTGTTCCGTCCAAAGCTACCAAAATTCAGCATAGACAAACTACAAATAACAGATTTCAAACTCAACAGTGATCAAAGCTTAAATGCAACTTTTGATGTGGGCATAACAGCAAGAAATCCCAATAAGAAGATCGGTATATACTATGAAGGAGGTAGCAGAATAAGTGTTTTGTACTCAGGAACACAACTTTGTCAAGGAGCTATGCCTAAGTTCTACCAAGGTCACCGCAACACAACAGAGTTGATTGTACCGCTTACTGGACAAACACAGAACGCAAGTGACCTTCTCAATAGGCTTCGACAGCAGCAACAAGAACTGGGATATGTGCCTCTTAATCTCAGGGTTAGACAACCAGTGAGAATTAAGCTTGGTAAGTTGAAGTTGATGAAGGTTAAGTTTTTGGCCAGATGTACACTTCAAGTGGATAGTCTTTCTACTAACAATGAAATTAGCATTCAGAATAGCAAATGCAAGTATAGGCTGAGGTTATAGATGATCTCAAATTTGATAGAGAGCCATATATATATATATATATACACACACCTATATATTGTTATTACATTTTTTTTATTTCTTTTTTCTGATTGTGTAGGCATTGTATGTCCAGTTATTTTTTTTATCATATTAGTTTGCTCCTTTTTGTGTTTGGTTTGATAAATTTACTAGTTGTTTTGATGGGTTCCACAAAAGTCATGTGAGTATCCGATCTCAATTCCTCGGTTAGTCCTGTGAAATTTTAGATCCTTTAGTGAATTTCACAGGCAGCAATCAGCATATATACATATGAGCATATTAACAAAACCAATTAAGTATTATAATTATAATTTTTATTTCTTAATTTGCCCACAAGTAATCATACACCAGTTACAGAATCGGCAGCAATCAGCATATTAACAAAACCAATTAAGTATTATAATTATAATTTTTATTACTTTAATTTTCACGCAAGTAATCATACACAAGTTACAGAATCTAAAATAAAATCATGATTACAAACTTTTCATTCACAAAAATTTAGAATACATAAATTTAAATTTATTAATATTGTATCTAAATAAGTCAATAAACTATTTATATTATATCAACAATAAAAAATACTATAACATCTTTAAAAGATAATTCATCAATTAAAGAGAAATACAAATATTTAAAGAGAAAACTTTTAACTCACACTCAAATTAAGAATACAAAAACTATTGTTTTTGATAGAATGATTAAACCAAATACAAGTTAGGCTATTTATAGTCCTCATCATGCAATCTACACCACACAAATATAAAACTAAGAAATAATTCTAACCACATAAATATTATCACATTCTACTCACTTCTCTTTTCTACATCCTTCAACCATTCTGTTTATTTTTTCACATCCTTCGACCACTCTATTTATTTTTCCACATCCTTTAACCATTCCATTCATATTTTTTTTCTACATCCTTCAACCACTCCATTTATTGAGTTGGTGTTGATTTTTAAAATCTCTATCTTAAAAAAACTTTTATTGTAATATCATAAACATTACTAAAAATTGACTCTTTTATTGTATTAATAGAGATATTTTCTATTCCTGTTTAATAAAAAAATCTCTTTATTGGTCGAAACTAGCTTACAACTAAAGTAAAATTAAAAAAAATGAAGATAAAAAAACACAAATATTTACATAGTTTACCTAAATTAATTATAGGTTACTCTACGAGCAAAATTCGAAAAAAATTTACTATGTCGAAAGATTTACAATCTCTCTCTAAATACAAGAAAAGAATACAATATTTCTCTCTTATAATAGAAGAATACAATTAGCATATCTCTTAATACAAAGAAAGAACTTTTCTAAGTGGGGAAATACTTTACAAGCTTATGGCTTTGTGTTTTAAGATGCTTATTTTTCCTGAATCAACACCCTTTACAATAAATTCTGATATTCCTTAACATAATGCAACATTTAAGGTTCCTATGATGTATTTTAGAACATCTTTATAGCATTTCAAAGCTCTTGATCAAGATTCGCCATGAACCAACCGACCACTCTCATTACTTATTAAACTTCCCACTGTAGATGCATATGGTACTCAAGATATCTCTATTCTTTTTACTTCATTGCTAGGACAAATATTTGACGATACCTTGAAAATAATAGGAATTAGGGTTGAAATTGGCTTACAATATTACATGTTGAAACATCGCAAGATCTTGTTGAAATAGTTCTAGCCAAATATTTCTGTCTCAATGAATTTGCATCTCTTGAATCTTGTTTTTTGGTCCCAAATTCTTCATTTCAAACTCCCTAGCCAATTGTACCTTCAATTATTGGATGCCACTAACATGTCATGTGATCGGGGCAGAACCGACATCGCCGATCCTGCCCGTTACTTTGGTTTTATCTATTTATAAAACTCTCGCAAGTGCACGAATCATTTCGTAGAAAATGATAAGTATACTCCCAAGGTCGATCTAAGGAAGGAATGTATGTGGTTTTTAATTTATTATTCAAACTTTTAAAAACGAAATTAAATCCTAAACATCCTGTCACGATATTTTGGGGTTTTGTGTTTTTAATCTAATTACATAAAAATAAACATAGATTCAATAAACATTTATGCAAATTTTATCATTTATAATGGTGGAGTATTTATGGATATAATAATTAAGTTAATTATGCTTCTTGATATTATTTAGGTTATTAAAGATATGAATTGATATTTATTGATTCTCTCTTTTTATATGAATACCACCTATGGTAGGATTGGATATTCTTTGTTAATTAAACAAATTAATTAACACCTATGAGTGGGGTCGATAACTAATTTGGTTAATTAAATTAATTTCATTTTTCTAAGAGATTGAAAATGAACCATTTAAATGTCACCTTTGGTGGGGTTAAACGGTTTAAACTTTATTCAAGGTGTCCAAATTAAAACCTAAGAATTTAGTTATCCGAGTACTAACTTTCAAGTTTTAAAACCACTACGAAAACATGTTGTCAATACATTTTCGGATAATAATTCTTATAAAAACTTTTTGAAATAGAGCTTCACTCTAACTACCGGGCGATTGTACCAACAAATAAAAGAGCACTACTCTAAATTAGACCGGATAACCAAACCTTAAAATCTAATTTTCGATTTAAGTTTGTAATGAAAAATAATATATTTCTCTCTAACATTCTTAATATAAAATCTTGAATAAAAAATAAAATCAATTCATTTTAGAGATTTTTACCTATTTAATATTTACTTAAAGCATAACAACGTTATTATTACATCATGTTTATAAACGTACAGCAGTTAAATTTAATCACGGACAAATTAAATATAACATGTAAGAATAAAGCATAAAAAATAATCAGTAAAGAAAATAAAATCCTTACAGAACTTCGATGCTATTCCCGTTCTTTGAGAGAAAACCTCCAAGCGGAATTTGCACTCTCATTTATTGAATCAAAAGCTAATATATTACAAAAACATAACTAGTTCTTCCTAAAAAGGGAAGAATTCTAAAACTAAGAGAAATTAACTAAAAAACTAAGAAAACTAAAAAAACCTAAAAATCTAAGAAAGAGAGAAAGAAAGAAGAGAAGTGTGTTTTGAAGGTGTGTTTAGAAGTGAAGGGAAGGGGGTATTTATAGGTGAGGATGGAGAAAAAAATGAGTGAAAAAATGTTAAAAAAAATGTGAAAACGTAGTGCAAATCTGAGGTCATTGATGACGTCGACATGATGTCGTAATGGTACACGTGAAAAATGGGGCAAAATGGGCGTCGTATGTGAAGCCCAGGAACTGTGTGGCCCGATGCTGCGGACGTAGGCATGCTACGAGGCTGGCCAAGTGCATGCTTCAAGCGGTAGCGTCTGTGAGGCTCAGCCTTGTGCCACACCTTGTGTATTACATTTTCTCCTTTTTTGACATTTTTGACCCTTTGACCCATTTTGTCCAATTTTTCCATATTTGTTGACCTTTCCCCATTTATTTATTAATATATTTGTGATGTATTGCTTCCAGTATTCCTCTTTAAGTCTTTTAAGTTACGTTTTTAAGCCAAAATACGAAAAACAATAAAAATACCATTGATTCCGAAAAAGATAAATTTATATAAATATATGATAAAATCATATAAATATATATATTTTTAATCAATTAACGTGCATAAAATCATGGTAATTTTAGTGCTTTTTGAAAGCACTCATCACAACCTCATTAGAACTGCCTTGCTAGTCCCTTAGCAAGAAAAGCGATAAAAACTAAAAAATTAAACTATCCTAAATCACTTCCGTAGATTGACACGGTTGCATTTTGCCTATGCAAGCCTTTAAACCCCTAAAGTTGCCCTGAGTGGGACGAGTTTGAGTCTCGTGAGGGTTTTGATAATGATACCAACAAACATGGAACTAAATGTAAAAATTAAAAGAAATAATAACAACAATCAACTTAAAAACTAAAATTACAACAAAATCAAAAATTAACGTTTAAGAATAAAAGAAAACAACATATCACAAAAATGTCTCATACTTTTTAATCTCCTTTAAGATCATAATTAAAATCTCAAGCATAAGTTATTTTAATCTTTTTAAACAATCATGATTTATTATAATAATTAGTCGGAAATCATTTTCATATTTCATATAAAAAATGTATCAATTTAATTTCACCCAATTTCGGTGTCATGAATCCGAATTAGCTTAGACTCTATTCCTCACAAGTCAATACTCTCAAAACAACCAATCCTATGGGTTCAAACACTCATACTAATTTATATGCGAAAGAGTTGATGTATAGAAATGAACTAATATGCTCGTATGTATAAAAAAAAAGGCTCAAAGTGTTATTTTGACGTTGATCTCATGGAAGGAATCAAATGTATAAATTATAAAGATATCATATATAAAAATTATTTTCATGCATAAATCAAACTCATTAAGAAAAAATTTCAAGATATATGCCTTTTACAAATGAAGAAAGTGCAATGACTTTTTGGGAATTACTTCCTATATCTTTCTTTTGTAATTAGCCTTTACTCACAACTTTGTAGGCAATGTGGGTCATAGTATGTAGATTATACTATATATTCTTTCTCTCTATATTTTTCTCAAGATATTTTTTTAATATATATCATTTTTAGAGAGTCAAACCCATGTACAGATTGTACATTTTTTTTTAGGATTTTGGTGAGTGGTTAATTTTGTGGCTTTTTTTGTTTGATCTTGGTTTAGGTAACTCTTGAGATATGTCTTCTTTTTTTTGTATACTTGATCGTACGAATGAGATAAAAGCATATACTATCAATTTCTACTCAAATCATTTAATCTAAGCAAAAATAATAATAAAAAATATATGATACTCTATTAAGATGAGAAAAAAATTCATACATTCAATATTAATGCCTATAGAGATCATCTAAGAATTTGAAGAAATAAGAAATGTGTTTGGAGTAGAAAAAATATATATTTCACTCTGAATAAGGGAAATTAGACTCAAATTATATCTCACAAAGGTAGTCTCCACTAAAACAAATTCATAAATACTGATTTTGGGTTTAATATAATTTCTACATCTTATCAAGAAATACTAGTTATGACAAAAATTAACTAATTATCAAAAATAATTACATAATATTTCATGATATGTTTTCAAAAATTAATCTAACAGTACAAAAGACTTAACTATTTACTTAAATTTGATTTAAAGAAATGATAAATTTTGGGAGAACTTTTTTTTTAATTCCAAAATTACTAAATCACACAAAACAAAAATAAAACCAAACACAAAAAATGAAGATGTGAACATAAAAAAGAAAAAAATTAATAATTTTTTTTTTAATTTTTAAATTGTCAAATCTTTTTTTTTTTTCTAATTAAGCATGGTAACTTTTCACCACCCCCAACCTAGAACTTACATTGTCCTCAATGTAACAACCGTAAATTAAAGATAAAGAGAAAAGAAGAAGAAAATTACCTATTTTTTGAGAATGTGTAAGTAGTAATGGAGAAATGCGGTACATTCATCATATTAATCATTAAAGTGTATCACATGATTGTTGTGAACTTCTAACAACTCAACAAATATTTTTAGTTTTAACAATTTAAAAATTATTCACATATAATTAAACTAAAATAAACAAATAAAATTAAGTATATAAAACAAATAACAAAAAATTACCTAAAATGATGGGTTGCCTCGTCCATCCGGTAACTAGTTGCGTCTTAACGCTTAGCAAGAGCGTAACTTGGGATTTCATTTTAAGTAAACTCAATGTCCCCCTCATCAATGAGTCAATCAAACCTACAAGTAAGACAAGGTTGTCTACCTATACTTTTCAGTCGTATGTCCTATGGATTTTTAAATTTTTCTGTACTTAAAACTAGGGACATGCTTATGAGTTTTAGATAATCCATGTCTAGGTATAAATCAAATAATTAAAGGCATCAAAACACAATTGTACCTAGATCAAACAAAACAACTAACTCCTTAGATTGTAATTAAAACTTTAAAATTTTGGAGATAGTTTCGTAATTTTTTTTTTAATTTTTTAAGTTAAAATAACATAATCAGTATTAACCAAAGTGCTCACGAGGAAAAGAATGGTGGGGCAAAGGCTCCTTAAAACCATCCTCTGTAGGCGAACAACGTTGAGAAAGACTAGTGGCACAAAGCGCTTCCGGAACTAGTCTCCTAGAACTCCCTTAGATCTTTACTTTTCATGCTATTAAAATTAAGTTAATTAAAGTTAAGTTAAACTTTAAGTTAATTAAGTTAATAAAAAGCAAGGTTAATTAAGTTAATAAAAATCTACGTTAATTAAGTTAGTAAATTAAATTAATATAAGTTAGTAAATTAAGTTACTAAAAACCTAAGTTAATTAACTTAGCGAAAATTAAAAAAAAGTAGTTAAAAAAAAAATTTGAAAAAAAAAAAAATTTAAACCAAAAAATAAAATAAATTGAAAAAGTAAAACAAAAAATAAAAAAAAAATAAAAAATTAAGCCAAAAAAATAAATAAATAAATAAATTGAAAAAAAATAATTGAAAAAGGTAAAAGAAAAAAAAAAGAAAAAGAAACAACAACAAAAATAAAATAAAAATAAAAAAAATTGAAAATAAATTTTTTGATTTTTTTTTGATTTTTTTTGGTTTTTTGATTTTTTTTATTCTTATTTAATTTTAAAATTTATTTACTTTTTTTTTTACTTCAAATTTCAAAATGCAAAATTATTTTATTATTCATGCTATATTTTTTTTTATTTATTACGAAATTGAAATTTGAATTTTTTTTTTTACTTTTCACAAACAACAAAATTTTTTATTTTTTTTAATTTTTTAATAAAAAAAATCACAATTATTTACAACACAAAAAGTTTTTTAAAATTTTGATAAATAATTTAAAAACGCTATTCCTTCCCCGGCAACGGCGCCAAAAACTTGATCGGGGCAGAACCGACATCGCCGATCCTGCCCGTTACTTTGGTTTTATCTATTTATAAAACTCTCGCAAGTGCACGAATCATTTCGTAGAAAATGATAAGTATACTCCCAAGGTCGATCTAAGGAAGGAATGTATGTGGTTTTTAATTTATTATTCAAATTTTTAAAAGCGAAATTAAATCTAAACATCCTCTCACGATATTTGAGTTTTTGTATTTTTAATCTAATAATATAAAAATAAATATAGATACAAATTCAATAAACATTTATGCAAATTTTATGATTTATGATGGTGGAGTACTTATGGATATACTAATTAAGTTAATTATGCTTCTTTATATTATTTAGGTTATTAAAGATATGAATTGATATTTATTGATTCTCTCTTTTTATATGAATACCACCTTTGGTGGGAGTTAGATATTCTTTGTTAACTAAACAAATCAATTAACACCTATGGGTGGGGTTGATAACTAATTTGGTTAATTAAATTAATTCCTTTTTCTAAGAGATTGAAAATGAACCATTTAAATGCCACCTTTGGTGGGGTTAGGCGATTTAAACTTTATTCAAGGTGTCCAAATTAAACCTAAGAATTTAGTTATCCGAGTACTAACTTTCAAGTTTTAAAACCACTACCGAAAACATGTTGGCAATACATTTTCAGATAATAATTCTTATAAAAACTTTTGAAATAGAGCTTCTAACTACCTATAGGGCGATTGTACCAACAAATAAAGAGCACTACTCTAAATTAGTGGATAACTAAACCTTAAAATCTAATTTTCAGATTTAAGTTTGTAATGAAAAATAATATATTTCTCTCTAACATTCTTAATATAAAATCTTGAATAAAAAATAAAATCAATTCATTTTAGAGATTTTTACCTATTTAATATTTATGACATAACAACGTTATTATTACATCATGTTTATAAACAACAAATGAAAGTTAAATTTAATCACGACAAATTAAATATAACATGTAAGAATAAAGCATAAAAAATAAATGTAAAGAAAATAAAATCTTACAAAACTTGATGCTATTCAGTTCTTTGGAAAACCTCAAGCGGAATTTGCACTCCCATTTATTGAATCAAAAGCTAATATATTACAAAAACATAACTAGTTCTTCCCAAAAAGGGAAAACCAAAAACTAAGAGAAATTAACTAAAAACTAAGAAAAACTAAAAAACCTAAAAATCTAAGAAGAGAGAAAGAAAGAAGAGAGAAGTGTGTTTGAAAGTGGAGGAAGGGGTATTTATAGGTGAGGATGGAGAGAAAAAATGTTAAAAAAATGTGAAAATGCGTGAGTGCAAATCAGGTCATTGATGAAGTCGTAGAGCGGTACGTGAAAAATGGGGCGAAATGGGCGTGCGGCCGCGTAAGCGGGCGCGTAGGGCGAATATGATAGTCATGGCGCGGGAAGGCGAGTGAGATCGGTAGCGGGAAGCGAGTGAGATCTTGTGGAGCGCCTGCGAAGCTGAAATGGCGTATTGATCTGTGAGCGATGACGCGTCTTCTTGGTACTCTAGCTGGCGGTTGAACTTGTATAGGCGAGCAGCGATTTTCTCCTTTTTGACATTTTTGACCCATTTTGTCTAATTTTTCCATATTTGTTGACCTTTCCCCATTTATTTATTAATATATTTGTGATGTATTGCTTCCAGTATTCCTCTTTGAGTCTTTTAGTTACGTTTTTAAGCCAAAATACCTAAAAAACAATAAAAATACCCGTGATTCCGAAAAAGATAAATTTATATAAATATATGATAAAATCATATAAATATATATATTTTTAATCAATTAATGTGCATAAAATCATGGTAATTTTAGTGCTTTTTGAGCACTCATCATCATGCACATACAACATCAAGATAATAAAGTCGTTATCACCAAACCTTTATAGTACATACAATGGTCTGAACTAAGTCTATTGTATCCAAAGTTAATAATGAAGGAATTAAATCTATTTTACCAATACCTCGACATCTATTTGAGATCGTACAGAGATTTGTTTAGCTTGAAAACCAAGTTTTCCTTGCCTTTTTCAACAAAACCCTTTGGTTTGAATTCTTTTCAAGTTCTCTACAAAGAAATATAGTTTTCACATCTAACTGCTCAAGATGCAAATCAATCATAACATTCATATCCAAGATTACTCTGGCTGTCATGAATCGAACCACTGTTGAAAATATCTCGTTAAAAAAATTACCTTCTTTATGAGAGTATTCTTTCGCCACCAATCTTGTATGATATTATGTCCACTTAATCATTATTATTTTGCTTAATCTTGTAGACCCATTTATTATCAATGGATTTCTTTCACGTGGTAATGGTACCAGTTCCCATGTCTTGTTCTTGTGTAGAGCTTAAATTCTTCTTGAATTGTTATCATTCACAAAGATACATATGAGCTACTTATAGCTTCATGAAAATTTGATTAATCTCCATCCTTTGTTAAAAGATAGTATACAACATTACTCTTTGTAACTTACCTTTGAGTGCTAAGTTGGCATTATTCTCTCACTAGTTTATCGATAAACTTTTTGGACCTCAAACTCGATTGATTATTGTACCTTATGCTTTGATGTTTCTTCAGTTGAATCTATAATTTCTTGTACTAGATTATTTTCCACTTGAACCATTGTAGTGTCTAAACTCACATTCAACGTGTTATCATCTTCATCTTTACTTGTAGTTTATCTTCTACAAAGATCACATCCCTATTGATTATAAGCTTGCGGGTAGTGGGATCCCATAAGTGATACCCTTTTACACCATCTGTATACCAAGAATATATAGCTTTTGAATTTTGGATCTAACTTTGATCTTTCTTGGGCGTTATACATTATGTACATATGACATCCAAATGAATGTATGGTAGAGTAATTTGCTGGCTTGCCAATCAACATCTCTATTGATGTTTTTAACTCAATTTCTATTGATGGCAACCGATCTACCATATAATAGGTAGTTTTGGCTGCTTCTGCCCAAAAAGAGTTAGGTTAACCTACAGTCCTTAATATAGCTCTCATTTTTTTTGTAAGAGTTTTATTCATCCTCTTTACCTTTCTATTTTGCTAAGGCATCTATATAATTATGAACTATCTTTTAATACCTTCTTTCAACATGAGTCTTGCATTCAAGACTATCTATTTGTCTCAAAGAAAATAGATTCTTTTTCAGGCCCTTCACATGTCATACTTCTTGAATAGTTTGAATCGTACCATCAAACATCTTTATTTTGATAGTAACAATACCAACAATTTTCAAGGTATAATCATTACCCATAAATATAGATTGTCCTGAGATTGGTTCATATTTATGAAACCTTTATCTTTAAGATGTCATGTGTTAGATTGTTCATGAGTCTAAAAGCTAGACATGAGAAAACAACTTTCTACCTTTAGCATTCATTGTTGCCTCGCTATATAACACTTCTCTATCATCAAAGATACATACCATATTTCCTTGAGCATTTGTTTGAGTCAGGGTCTCTACTCTCCTTCTTGTTTTAACAATCCTTTTTGAAATGCCCTTTCTTACCATAGTTGTAGCATTTGATATTTTTTTATTTCTTGATTTTGATATACTATGAATCTAGCTACCACTATGGTCACGTTTATTTGATCTTTTTCTTGTCACTGTCAAAGTTTACATTACTGTGAACTTGCATGACTATCTTCTCTATTTTTGTGCCTCGTTTCTTCTTCTAGAATAACAGTTACAATTTCCTTGAAGGCTAGATAGTCTGTAAGGGCGTTGTTCATCAGGTTAATGAGTTGATCATACAAATCTAGTAAACTATGAATTATAAGTTCTACATGTTCAGCTATCTCTATTTTGTAACCTTTCGAGGTAAGGTACGAAAAAAGCATATTCAAGGTAAACTATGAATTAGAAGTTCTACATGTTCACCACTGTGGATTGTGCTATTCGAAGAGTGTAAAATCTCATCTTTAAGAAGATTTTATTGTGTAGTGACTTGACCACATACAGTTTTTTAGAGTGTCTTAAATCTTCTTCACATTTTTCTTTTCTACCACACTAGATAACATTCCATTGGCTAGTGTTAAGTGAAAATTGGCAATTGCGTTACCATCCATCTCATTCAATTTGCAATCATTTGTGATTTTCTACTGATCATGCTTCAATTGTTGCTAAGCAATTGTCCTTCCTTAAAATTGCTTTATTAATCTTCATTTTCCATAACGAGAAATTAGTTTCGTTGAACTTCTCAACATCGAGTTTTGTAGTTATTTGTTCACAACGATCTATTTCTCACTTAAACTAGCTCCCATTATTCATTGTGAACACTAACTATACATGTGAATAGTAATTGTGAAAAGTAACCATATACGTGAATAGTAACTTGCAACCAAAAGCTTTGATATTAATGTTAGGAAATTATTGGTTGAAGTTAGCTCGCAACTAAAGTGAAATTATTTAAAAGAAGATAAAATAAACACAAATATTTACATTGTTCACCCAAACTAATTATTGGTTTCTGCACGGGCAAAGGTCATTAAAAATTCACTATGTCAAAAGATTTACAATATCTCTCTGAATACAAGAGAACAAGATATATCTCTTTCTTATAATAAGAGAATACAATTAACCTCTCTTTCAAAATAAGAAAATAATTCTTTTAAGTGGGGAAATACTTTACAAGCTTATGTCTTTGTGTTTTAAGATGTTGGGATATTTGGAATGACTTATTTTTCCTCCACAGAGGTTTGATTCACTCTTGCAACCACTATCATTTATTTCTTCTTCCTTCATTTTCTTTAATTGCAACACCACCTACTTTATTTACTACAACTATAACTTACATCATTTATCAGTTGGCTCTTATCACTCGATTCAATTTGACTATTGTTATTTCCTTTTTAGATAGGTGAAAAATACATCTATACAAGTTTCTAAAAAAATTTCAAATATGTAATGCAAGTAAACTCATCCATTATAACTAGGTTTATGTAGAGTTAGGAAGGGATATGCGCCCCACCTCAACTATCATTAAATAAAAATTAGATGTAGTATTATAAAATTATATATAAATTACATACATAAAATAAAACTGTATCATGCTTAAATTTTAAATTTTAAACCTTTAACACTTAGTATCTCATAAAAATTTAATAATTTGAATATATTTAACTAAAATAAGATACATATAAGATCGTTTTTAATTAAAAATAAATAAAAATAAAAAATAATAATTATTAATTATGGACTATAGTACTACTCTTGCATATAAATCTTAAATCCTCCGGGGAATATCACTCATCGCAAACTTATTATATTGTGCCCATAATCCAACAAACTATTTTCACAACAAAATGTCAAGTATTTATCAAATTGATTCATTTGTAAAGGAGGACAATATGATGATTCTGACTCGAGGAAAAATGATTTAGGACAGTTAAAGACTAATGTGGGTTTTCACCATAATCAATAACATTTAAAATGCTAACGTTAATTAGGAAAATAGCTGCTATAGACATAAGGAAGCTATCTTCAGTGCATTGTGTTATTACCAACCAATTCATGCAAATTAATATTCGAGTAAATAATTCACTTGAAAGAAATATGAGCAACAAAAATTCATAAATAAAAAACAAATTAATAAAAGGTGAAACATAGCAAAATCTGTCAACCATTATAACAAATAGGTTTTGCTAAATTTCAACACAACAAAAATGTGAATTAGAGTACACAAATTTTGCAGATTCAACTACTACAGTTTGAATCCCCTAACCTATCTCGCTCTAATAAATCTGTAAAATTAGTTTCTCCTCTCTTATTCTAATACCACAATCAATTTTTGTCACTACCTTAGCCTATCTTGCCTAAACCTCTCTATTCGCTTCACTCTCGACATTATTATTCTCCCTAGTGTACTCGTTGGTGTTTTGATAGCAATCTCTCACTGATAAAGAAGATCAAATTATCAAGTACTTCTCTTTCCTCAATCTCTCTACTTATCTCCAATCTACCTCCAACTTCATGATAAGCTTATGGATTGGCTACGAGTAGGTAGCTATTGTTAGATGAGTCGAATTCTCATGTCCTATTTTCATTGTACTATTATATGTATTATTAATATGCGACATATACATGAAAAAAGTTGTTAGAAGTGTGAGTACTTGTTGTATAAAATGTAAAATTTTTGTCAACATGTTTATCAACCATTGGTGACATACAAAGTAGGATACCAAAAATAAAATAGATGAATTACTTCCTTATTCGATAAGATCAATTTTAAGATGGATAAATTTGAGTATGAAATTCTTGTTAATACATTGGTATTCAATTTCATATTCTTAAAAGGTTTAAATTTAATATCATATCTATAAAATAATGACCTATTTAATTTGAAGATTTTTATATATGAAATGTCAAAAAATCAAGGCAAATTTGACAATTATTTTTTCTTTCTTTTTTCTTCTTATTCTTTTTCGATTTGGTGCTCAAAGTGATGCATAAATGCAAAGAAAATCTCATGAGTAATTAAGGGTTAATAGAGGAGAAGCGGTTGAAAAATGAAATGGATTTGTCATTTTTAAATACTTTGAAGGAAGCTTGTGAATTATATATGAGAGTATATCTTATTGTAATATATAAATATTTAATATGTAGTATATAAATATTGTATAATTAAATAACAGAATTGTAATTGTGTGTAGTATAAAAGTGTAGTGTGTGTAGTATAGATATAGATTGTATGTACATTACATCTTTTATATAAAATATTGATGTATTATAACTTTTGTTAAGAATTCATTCAATAAAAAAATACACTAGATTTATGAATTTTAAAATGGTATCATAGCTTAAAGATTTTAAGATCGTGAATATATTGTCCAATAATTTCTGAATCAATCAATTTTCTAATTTCTTGATCCTTCTTCTTCCATCCAAATTCTTTAACTTTCTTTAGTTACCATATAAATGAAATATGGTTAGATTAGGAAAAGGCAAGAAAGGATTTTTCTTTATCTTCTTTATTTTTTTTAACTTTTAGTCCAAAAAATCATCTAAAACTCATTAAGGATATCATACAATGACATATCTGTTGGAATCCTAAGCATTCTTTGAATGGAAATTGCACTAATTGGAGTCTCAGTTTATAGGTGCACAATGAGAAGACTTTTCATCAATATAAGGTCAAAGACTTTTTTCCACCATAAGGTTTAGTTGAGAGGCACAATGCTCCGTTTGTTTTGGGCATCAAAGTGGAGCCTATGAGAGGGCCAAGAATTCAAGAGGCAGTGATGAAATTGTATTCAGAAAAGAGAGCTTTTGAGAAAATTCATCTTCTTAAAGTATTGTAGTCGAATGAGTAAGTGTTGAAGAGGTTTTACTATGCAAACAAATAAGTGCTTATGGTTATGATGGGCAGTTTGGAAGTTAACATGAACCAAATTAAGAAATTGAGGAAAATTGAAAGGGGTAATGGGAGTATCCTTGGAAATGATGGATTTTAGCCTCCATCACCTTCAACGATGGTGTATGTTCACATCTTTATCCTAAACAACTTTGCAGTGGTAGAGAGAAGAGAAACCCTAAACATAGAAGCAAAAATGCCATCTGATCGTGGAGTTTAAGCGAGTTGTGATATTTTGTCGAGGCTTTTTAGATAGAAGGGTTACATCCTACTATCGACCTATCTAAGGATCTTTAAGATTGGTGACTTCATTGAAGTCAAAGTTAACGATGTTGTCCACAAAGGTATGCTCTACAAATTCTACCATGGTTGTACTGGTCGTGTTTGGAACGTTATTAAACGTGCAGATTAGTCATTGAATAATCAAGAAGTTCAAGATTCTTGTACTTCCACTCATCATCTTCATCGTCTCCACATAAATCATTAAGGTGCTTCATCTAGGTTCTTAAAAGTCCTTTCACAACTACTATATCAAGGCATTTCTATATATTTCTTGTCATGTTTGATTTGGGATTAGGTCGTTGAAATTTTTGGTGTTTTTGATCCTCATCTAATTTTATAAGTTTTATGTTTACAGCAAAGATGAAACAAAGAAACCCTTTGGTATTTTTACCTCTGTTGATAAAATTTAAGTTCTTAATATTGAATATGACTATTATCAAATTTTGTGATCCAAATTAAAAGAATTATCATATCAAGAATGGGTTATATTTATTGCAAACACAAAGATTTCTTTAGTTGCAATATAGGTTCAATCTTGTATAGGTATTGGGTACTTATTTTGGAGCTTATCACTTGTAATAAGGAGTTCTTTGAACTACAATCAGAGACAGATTGCCATGTTGGGTGTGGCTAAGGATATTGGAGATAATGTTATGTTCATTGTTGGTACCGTGAGTGAGTTTGATTGTTGGTTTCATCAATAAATTTATTGGGTATGCTTGATTTTGGCTTATTGTGCATTTTATTAACTGCCTATTTGTATAATAGTGTGTGTATTTTATTTAACTTGCATCCTTTCGTTCTTTGATAATGTTGGTAAAGAATCTGAGTGTTCTTTTATAAGGATGTGATGTTCATCCATTGATGCTACCCACTTTTATGGATGTATGGTCACCAAAATTACTAGAGTCTGAACAGTGTTATGTTCAAAACTTGATCGATGAGTTAAGTGTTGGTGTTTTCATTTTGTAGACTCTTGAGTTGTGTTTTTCAAAGTGTTGGTGTTTTCATTTTGTAGACTCTTGAGTTGTGTTTTTTAAAGTGTTGTCTTTGTTCCCCTCGGTGGCATTCACTAATACAAAAGATTCTATTTGTGATTCATATTTTTGTTTTTAGATTTTTTGTAGAGTTTGATTAATGATATATCTCAACCAATGTAACTTGTTTTTCTTGATCTCACCAATGTGAATAGTTTTTAGTGTAAAATGATTTTGGGTGTTACTCATATTTTAAAAGTGTGGATTTAGTTTCTTTCTTTACTTTTCAAATTAACGATCATGTCAAATTTATTAGTTTGAGGGGACTATTAGACTGTATAATGATAATGTGTATCTTAGTGTAATGTAATTAAATAACATAATTGTAATTATGTGTAGTGTAATATAGTGTAGAGATGTAGGGTGTAGTATAGAGATTTATTATGTGTATATTATATTTCTTATATAAAATATTGATGTATTTTAACTTTTGTTAATAATTCATTTAATAAATAAATGTAGTGGATTTATGAATTTTAGAACGGGTGATAATTTGACGCATGATGGAAGTACAAATATATCAATAGTATGAAAGCAATTAAGAAATAAGAAAAATATGAGTAAATTTTAGACTAGTCAAACTTACCCTTCCACAAGAGATCCTCGTATTTGTGTTATATATGAAACAAGTACAAGAAAATTATTATCTACGCAAGCATTCTAATAAATTTAAAATAAGACAAACCTATATGTTATCTATCTTTAGATAAGCACTCTAACAACCGAATAGTAGAATTAACCTAAAAATATTTCTTTATCTCACGAATAAGAGTACTTCGACTTCCAAACGAAAGAAATAATAACTATTCTTGAAAATAGAAAAAAGAAAGAAGATAACTTTTTTAATATTATAAGTTAATTATTTTCTAAGATATCTTATACAAGCATTAAGCCTAGCTATTTATAGTTGAAAAATTTATAGAATAATTCATAAAATTTATATGTGTGACTCTAGTAATACAAATAAAAAAAAAGTCTAAATAAAATAAATTATTACTCTAATATAACTCTAAATAAAATAAACTACTTTTGATTTTTCTTTCTATACTCATTTGGTATTATAGTTCTTTAAGTGTGTGGAGTAGATATAACTTTTGTATTTAGTGCATGTGTTTTACGTAGTTATGAATGTTTTTGAATATTTAAAAAAAAATTGTAATTATTTTTTAAATTTATGAATTATTATTATTATTATTTTTAATTAATGGAAGACCATTTGAATGTTATGAATTATTATGAAAGAGATTCTATAATTTTATGCATTGCTTTCCAAAATTTTGGAAAAATCATTGGCTGTGATTTGAGTAAAGCTTTCGACCCACATGTATGATATCTGTCCTCTATTTATACAAATTATTCTAATGTAGATGTACATAGAAAATAAGTGGATAAGTAGATACAACTTAATGCAGCCCAAAACTCAACCCAATTGAGTCTTGTTAGTAGCCCATGCCTACTCAAAAACTGAACTGGGTATCCAACAGTGGTCATGTGACATGGACCATGTAACTCCTAGCCGTTTACGTGAAGAAAACATTAAAATACTATAAATTTACAATATTATTGTAATTTAAATTGTACTTTTTACACGATTTTTTCTTAATGATAAAATTATTGAAAGATAATTGAAATTGAATTGTAAATAATTATATATATAATAAATAATTTATGCTTATTTATTATAAAATAATAATAAAATAATTGTAGTAATATAATTACTTTAAATTTATGTTATAAATTAAATTAGATTTGATATAAAATCATATCCTGTCCTTTTTAAAATTGTACTAATAATATAGTCATGTATTTGTAATAAATTTGTAATTAATATTTTTATATATTTTTGTATTCTCTCCAAAAATAAATTAAATGTTTAATTACTTTAAAAGGAGATTTATGCGTGATAAATAATAATAAATAGACATATTCTTCGTAATTTTTGTAGTGAAATAATAAATAATTTTTATTGTAAGATTTACAAATCTAATATTAAAAGTTTGAAATTTAATGCATATGAGTTATATAATGTTATTAAAAAATAACAATAAATGAAGATATATGTGGGATGAAAAAGAAAAAGAAAAGACTATAAAATGAATGAATATTCGTAGAAAGAGAAAAAAAAGAGTAAGAAAAAAAAAAGATGTGACAATAAATATCCAAAACAAGTAAACAACTATCTTCAAGTGTCGGCAAAACTTTGACATAGAAAGAACCAAGATGGGTTCACTATATGGGTGGTAAGCTGTCACTGCTTGCTAATTTTATACTAATTTGACAAAAAAATATTATGATAATTTTGATAATGTGATGTATTTTTAATTTTTTATTATTTAGATTTTGTTGATGTATTTTTAATTAAATCAATATAATTTATTTTTGTCAAAAAGAATAAGAAAGGGGTTTAATAATACTTTGGATGATCATATTTTAGAGTCCAAATTTTTTAATGAATGTTAAAGATAAAAAAGTTATGTTATGCATTTTATTATTTATTTATTTGTGAATACTGTTGTATTTTTTTACGCAAGATATACAAGTTTTTCTTAATTTGAGATTTTCTTTTTCAATAAGATCTGATATTCTAAATTAGATAGGGTGTCTTGTTCATTCAGTGGAGTGGTCTTTATCATCCACCAAATTGCAACGGAAAAAGAAAAAAAAGAAAACGTAATGTGAAGCTCAAAATAAGAGAAAAAAGGATCCCAAACCACGTGACATTATATACTCCATATTTAATAATTTAAGAATATAATATATATTAATTGGAGACAACTGTTAATGACCGATAAAAAGTCCAAATCCGACGGCCAACACCCACCGTCATACAAATTACCCATTTACAGTCGGGTTTATCATATTGTATGAAATAAAAGATTTTCATATAAATTGAGATGTGATATATTTAATGAATTGATATTTTGAAGATAATAAATATTAATTTTAAAGTAATTAGATATTTTATTTTATAATAATATTATAAAATTTTTAAAATTAGTTTGATATTAATAAAATTATAATTATGATATATAATATTGTTATTTCTTTATTGATACGTAATCAAACAGTAATTGCCAATTTCATCCTCCATTGCCTCATCATAGTTCACCCTGCAGTATTTAAACATCTTCATTTTCTTTCATGAGTCCTCTCTGAACGTGTGTGGGAGAGAAAAGAATAAACGCTCTAACTCTCAACCACCCACCGACATTTCATATTCCTCTCGCCATTTGTTTGGTTTTTCATCTTCCTCTTGTCTGATCTCTATCTGGGTATTGCTGAAAATTGCTTAGATTTCCGTTTCACCATCTGGGTACGAAGCATTTAAGCTCTTTAGTTATCAATTGAAGACTTGAAGTGATATATATCAGAGAAACTCGGGAAAACAAAGATATGTACGGAAGAGATCCATGGGGAGGACCCTTGGAGATTAATACAGCAGATTCAGCTACAGACGACGACCGTAGCCACAATTTGCAAGATTATGACAAAGCGGCTTTACCCTCCCGTCCATTGGACGAGACCCAACAGAGTTGGCTGTTGGGTCCTTCCGGTGATCAGAACAAGAAGAAGAAGTATGTGGATCTGGGTTGTATTATTGTCAGCCGTAAGATCTTCGTTTGGACGGTGGGCACGCTTTTGGCAACTGCTTTCCTAGCTGGTTTCATTACCATGATCGTAAAATTGGTTCCTCGCCACCACAAAGGTCACCCACCTCCAGATAACTACACACTCGCTCTTCACAAGGCTCTCATGTTCTTCAATGGCCAGCGCTGTATGTGTACTCTTTGCTCTCCTTTTTCATTTCTTATAGTATTGCAATTTCTTTTTTTCTTTTTTTTTTTTGGCATTCCACTGAAAGTTATCAATTGCATAAACATTCTGGTGATTTTTTTTATTCATCGGAAAATTAAATAATTTACCAGGCTATCTTAGAACTGATATCGATAATTTATCATTAAAAATATAAAAGTAAATCAAATATATTGATTTAAATAAACTGTATAATAATAACTTTTAAATATAATTATTTTATGTCATGATTAAATATTATATAAATTAGTTATAATATAATTCAATAAATTTTAATTTAATACGATTATGCCTAGTTTATCGGATATGATCCGACAAACATGCCAGATATCAATTTAAAATCATAATATTAATATTTGTATAGGGAAAGCAGTATGGGTTAGAGCTCCAAATTTCCGAGGATTTCGAATTATCGTTCTTAATTTCCTCTCTTTTTTATGTCTTCCTGTTTTAACCCTTTTTATGTAATTGCTGCAGCTGGAAAACTCCCAAAACATAATAATGTCTCATGGAGGGGTAACTCGTGTACGAACGATGGGAAATCTGACTCTTCGACCTTGTTCAAAGATCTGACAGGTGGCTATTACGACGCTGGTGATGCAATCAAATTTAACTTCCCTCAATCATTTGCCATGACCATGTTAAGCTGGAGTGTTATTGAGTATAGAGCCAAGTATGAAGCTGCTGGGGAGCTCAACCACGTTAAAGACATAATTAAGTGGGGTTCTGATTACCTTCTTAAGACCTTTAATCATACTGCTGATTCAATCGACAGATTAGTTGCTCAGGTAATACATAAATTCGTTTCTCATCAACTTCAACTGCTTGTAGAGATTCTACATATGCTTGATAGTATTGTTATCTATGGCAATTGGCAAGGAAGACAAGTTGTCTTCTTATATAGATTGTGGAGTTTCTAATATGGCCTATGTTGTGGTTTTACTATGTTGGTATTTTGACAGGTAGGAACAGGCGATACTTCAGGTGGTAGTACAACTCCTAATGATCATTATTGCTGGATGCGTCCTGAGGACATTGATTATCCTCGACCGGTGACTGAATGCCACAGCTGCTCAGATCTTGCTGCAGAAATGGCGGCTGCTTTAGCTGCTGCATCAATTGTTTTCAAAGATAACAAGGCCTATTCGCAGAAACTCGTCCATGGTGCCAAAACCCTTTTCAAGTTCGGTAGGGATCAGAGAGGCAGATATAGTGCTGGTGGTTCTGAGGCTGCTACTTTCTATAATTCCACCATGTACTGGGATGAATTTATATGGGGTGGAGCTTGGTTGTACTATGCCACAGGAAATAACTCTTATCTTCAGCTTGCAACAACTACTGGTCTTGCCAAACATGCTGGAGCCTTCTGGGGAGGCCCTGATTATGGTGTATTGAGCTGGGATAACAAGCTTGCTGGTGCTCAGGTATGTTAATCTAGAATTTGTTACCTAGTTAAAACTATGAACTGTGCTTTAGTTTTTAACTTATAAACATATGACTGCATTTGAATCCCTCTTTATAGAATTTCTATTTGGGGCTCAAATCTTTGCTTGTTCTTCTAAAGAGTGCTGAAAAATTTATTGGTGTTATTCAAATTTCAATACACATACTTCCCTTCAATACCCCCCTTGATTCTGGTGTTCTTTATCAGGATACTAGCTGTTAGATTTAGAGGTCTTCTAATATTGCATGACTTAAATGTTTCCTTTCCATGTTCTATGTGGGATCCAGTACCCTTGTGAATGTTATCTGAGAAGATTGTATATATCATGGCTGAAGGCTGAAGCATCATGTATTTTCTTTATCTAGGTACTTTTGAGCCGCATGAGATTGTTCTTGAGCCCCGGGTATCCATATGAAGAAATTTTGAGGACGTTTCATAACCAGACTAGCATTTTCATGTGCTCATTCCTACCAGACTTCACCAGCTTTAACAGAACCAAGGGTAAGTTTTTTGCTTCTCATTGGTATTTTTACCTTGAACAATTTATTTTCAACCACTTTGAATACATTTCTAATCAATAAGTGGGACCGCTTATATATTACCTGTATCTAACATTCCGGATGCTTTGCACAGGAGGCTTGATTCAATTAAATCATGGAAGACCACAACCTCTTCAATACGTGGTCAATGCAGCCTTTTTGGCTACACTATACAGTGATTATCTTGATGCTGCAGATACCCCTGGATGGTATTGTGGACCCAATTTCTATTCCATTGATGCCTTGCGTAAATTTGCGCAAACTCAGGTACATAGACATTGTTTTGGCCCTTTGGATCAAGAATCTTGCCCTTAACTTGTGTTGATACAATGGTGAATAACTTCTTTTCTTTTGTTGGCAGATCAATTACATCCTTGGCAAGAATCCACGGAAAATGAGCTATGTTGTTGGATTTGGTGAGCAATACCCTAGACATGTCCACCATAGGGGTGCTTCAATCCCCAAGAACAAGATCAAATATAATTGCAAAGGAGGTTGGAAATGGAGGGACACTAAAAAGCCAAACCCTAATACAATTGTTGGAGCAATGGTTGCTGGCCCTGACAAGCATGATGGTTTCCATGATGTTCGAACTAACTACAATTACACAGAACCAACTCTTGCAGGAAATGCTGGTTTAGTTGCAGCGCTCGTTTCTTTGTCAGGTGATAAATCCACTGGAATCGACAAGAATACAATTTTCTCTGCAGTTCCCCCAATGTTTCCAACTCCACCACCTCCTCCAGCTCCTTGGAAACCATAACATTCTACAACAAATCTCACTGATTCATGTTTAGTTTGTCGTGTGACTTGTGGTTAGATGATTTTGCTGCAGTATTAGCCTTTGAGACAAGAATTGCCATGACATTAATGAGTTTTGCAGCGATCAAGACACAGAAGAAGAAGAAGAAAGATTTAAGGGATATGCTTCATGCTGGTGATAGGGTTATGGTGAAATCCGAGTATCGGATAAGTACTAAAGAAGTTGTATTTTGTTTGATTTGTGATGTATACAGTAAATATTTACAAAACAATCATGTATTATTTGAAACGTTTGAATTATAAAGAAGTTTGAAATTGATTGTCAATGAACTCCAATTTTAATTTCTTGTAGTTAACTTTTTCAAGTGAATTTGGGCCATCCTCAATTAATAAATATGTTTCTATTCAAGGGAGATTAAAAAAATTACATATATATGTTCTACTATAGCCTTGGGACCTTATCATTTTGCATCAACAAAACATGTTCTTAGTAGTTCATATAGTGATCTAATATCAAGATTCATTTCTTTCCGTTCAAGTAACAATTTCAAATCACATATAAATGGTGTAAAGTATCTCACTGAGCTAGCATTCTAGAGTGACTTTTATGCTTAAAACTTATAACTTATATATATATCCTTGTCAGTGAATTTATGTATATTACCTCAAAACGGAGCCATCATATATATTTCCTTGGCAGTGAATTTATGTACATTACTTCAAAACGGGGCCATCATATCGCTTTCTTGTTTTTGATTAACTTGTTACCGCCCATATTCTTTGCTTTTGTAGCTTAGGAATATGTTATTCTTCCCCTTAAATAACATGCTGGTGTTGATATTACTAGTTTTATCTTTCAGCCATCAACTAAAAACAGCATAGCATTGCCTCGGATAGTAGCTTCAGTTGTTCATATCAATATTGGGAAATAAGGAGTTATGGAAGATGAGCTCAATAGCTCTTTGGAGTATACACCAACATGGGTGGTTGCTGCAGTTTGCTTTGTAATTGTTCTCGTTTCTCTTTGTGCCGAGCGTTCTCTGCATCAACTTGGAAAGGTAAGAACCTCTCATTTTGAGAAACCGTTTGTTTTAATGATTTGCATTGAGTTAAGTATTTTGGATGAAAACAAAAACAAAAACACAAGGATAGTCAGCCCAAATTATACAAAGAGAATTTTATGCATTCAATTCTATTCAATTATCTTTGTATTATGTATTTTGGGTTTAATGATAGAGAAGCCTCACATAGATTTTTATTCTTGTTTTGAACTTGGAAATCCAGTGCTTGAAGCGTGAGAATCAAGATGCACTTTATGAAGCCTTGCAGAAACTAAAAGAAGGTTTCCTTTGTATCTCCTTCTTGAGTTTCAGTCTTTTTTTTTTGTCTTTGTTAAAAAATATACGCTACTATTTGATCTAGGAAGTAGCGTCAAATAAATAGCTTAATTTAATTTAGTTTATTTAAAGTTAATTTATTGACTGATGAATTAAAAAACCCAACTCAACTCATGATTCAATTAAATTAATTTATTTAGCTCATAAAAAGCCTGTAAATTTATATAAAATATATCTGTATCAAGATAATTAACATAATATCATCACGTAAAAACACACTTAAAATATAATTTTTTTATTTTTTTTATTTTATAAAAATATAATAAAAAAATAATATATATATATATATATATACTAATATTTTTTGTTTTTAAACAAAATTATAAATATTTTTTTTACTTTTTAGCTAAACTAATTTAAAATTAATATTAATTAAACTTAAATGAGTTAAATTGAATCATAACTCACTAATCATACAACTCATTTCACCTCTCTACTTTGTCATATTAGAGCTTGAACCTTTGACATCGACACCTATGGTCCTGCACTTTAATCAGTATACTATCATTTTTTAATGGAAAAATCCTATAATTGATGTGATTCTAATGTTTTATTGCAGAATTGATGCTTTTAGGGTTCATTTCGCTTCTATTAACAGTAACTCAAGGTTTTATAAGTCGCATATGCATTCCACGTCATCTTGCATCTCACATGCTTCCATGCAAGAGGTCAGCATCTGAAACCAGTAGTCCTGAACACTACAGTCCTGATCAAGTTATAATTAATCGTCGACTCTTGTCTACTGAGACAAACTCCGGAAAATGTCAGGCTAAGGTATGTTATACACTTATACTGATATTTATAATGGCATTGAGACACAAACACTAATACAACTTCTCCAAAGTACCAAGTTCCTCTTTTTTTTTTTTAAAACAAACAGCTACACACTGGCACAACCACGCCCGCGCACACTTGTCATTGGCAGAGTTCGAACTCACGCGGCTTAATTGCTTACAAGTGTTTAAACAAGGCAATAAATTAATGTATGGCAATATGTTGATATGAGTTCCTTCTCGTCGAGAGATGTGAGACTTATTTTCTCAACACTTTTACTCACATCGACTGTGTCGACGGACGACAGTGGTCTTATTGTTGCCACGGGTGGTAGTGCAGGGTGACTCTTCTACCGCCAAGAGTCCTGCTCTCATACCAATCTTATTTAACTGGTCCCTTCTCTTAACCCAAAAGTCAATTTGTATGTTAAGGAGTACCTCAGTCTTATAAACAGTACTACTGCATTCTTTCTGATCGATGTGGGACTTATTTCCTCAACAAGTTCTGTTTAGTGTTGACCGTAAATGAATCTAACGCAATAATATGTTGAACTTTTATTTTCACATAAACAGGGGAAAGTTCCATTATTGTCACTTGAAGCATTGCATCAACTACACATATTCATCTTCGTATTGGCAGTTGTTCATGTCATCTTTTGTGCCACAACAATGGTGCTAGGAGGAACGAGGGTAATACGCTGAGATTTCAACTCAAAAATGATTCTAATGAAATCTTCATTGCTTTCGAGCACCCTGTTACTATATTGATAGAACTGTAGAAATGTTAGGTACCAATTCTCACAAAAATTCTAACTCGTGGGAAGTAGTTTTAACAATTCATTAATACTATTTAACATTCACTTCAAATAACCCGTATATTATTTTAACTTTCTTCAAGAATGGGTTGATATTCGTCTTAGAATCTTACTGTTCTAATACCATGTAAAGTGTTAGATACTAATTCTCCCAAAAATTTAAATTTATGGGAGATAGACCTAACAATTTATTTGGACTTTTAAACAAAATTGGCATTGTAGTGGATATAAATAAATCTGTTCATCTCCCTTATAATCAGTATAATCTCACTACCTGTAGATACGTCAATGGAAACATTGGGAGGATTCTGCCAAGCGTACAAAATCTGAAAAGGGTAATTCTAACCTTGATTTCTCACGTCTACAAATATATTATAGTTCACCAAAGTAACTTGGTTGCTAAGTGGCATCACAAATATGATATAATGTTCCTTGCAGAACAATCTCAGGATGATCATATTCGTGTAAATCAAGAGCTCTTCAAAGATAGAGCAGTTGGATTTTGGACGAAAGCAGCTATCATTAGTTGGATGGTAAATAATCAATTTTAAGATTGTTCTTGAATCAACTGTTGATGAACAAACAAGAAAACATCACCATGAGGGGAAACGACAAAATACTAACATTTTAGAATATGACATTCACATTGGAGTCTCTTTTCCTTAAGATCGAATCAATTTTGAAATATTTGTCTAAAGACCGTTTATGTTATATTGGCTCAAGGCTTAAGACCTTGTGATAACACTCAGATTTTATGTTTATTTATAGAAATCATTCTTCAAGCAGTTTTATGGCTCTGTCACCAAGTCAGACTACATTGCATTAAGACAAGGATTCGTCAAGGTTCAGCTATTATTTGATTGCAGAAATATTTTTTCCCCCAATATCTCTTATATATATAATTTTTGAATTCTGTATTCTATGGTCTGCAAATATTATTCATATTTTATATTCCATTTAGGAACACTGCCCAAGAAATCCGAAATTTGATTTTCACGAGTATATGATGCGGACACTTGAAGTTGATTTTAGAAAAATTGTTGGCATAAGGTAAGTAACACAACTTGTGTCGCTCTCTTAAAAGTATATTGCAGATTTTGATATGTTTTTTAAATTGTCAACTAATATTCCTCAACCATAGCTGGTACTTGTGGCTCTTTGTTGTACTGTTTCTGCTGATGAATATAGCCGGATGGCGCACATACTTCTGGTTATCCTTTTTACCATTAGTTGTAAGCAGCTTAGACCCATTTCTTGTGTACTAATACATGGACTTTGAGGGAATAAACTAAAAAATGACTTGGAATTTCGATTGATTTAACAGCTTCTTCTACTTGTGGGTGCGAAGCTAGAACAGATTATCACAATTTTGGCTCAGGAAGTTGTAGAGCCAGTTCAAGTTGTAGGAAGAAGGAAGGCAGAAGGACCTGAAACTGTAAGAGCGAAACCTTCAGATGATCACTTTTGGTTTGGCCGCCCTCAGATTATTCTGTTCTTGATCCACTTCATTTTGTTCCAAAATTCATTTGAGATTGCCTTCTTCTTTTGGATTTGGGTATATAAATAAGTCATTTCTCTTTCAAATCTCAATCCATGCATGTACAAAATGAAACGTATGAACATCTTCCCGTTTTTGCAGTGTACGTATGGGTTTCACTCTTGTATCATGGAAGAAGTAGGTTTCATTGTCGCCCGGCTTATTATAGGGTAAAAACACTTGAATGAAACACAAAATCAAACTACTGTTTGCTTTTATTTTCCTTTGCATCCCATTAAGCTCCAATCTTAATCTTTTGTCAATTTTTGTGCAGTGTGATTGTTCAAGTTCTCTGCAGTTACAGCACTTTGCCTTTATATGCATTAGTCACTCAGGTTCCATCATATATCCTTTCTTTTATATTCAAATACACCCTCTCTTTTTTCCAATAATAGAATACAATCCTGCATATTACATGATATCACGTTATATTTAAGTGGCACTCACTTTAGATTTACACTTGGTATCTGAACGAACAATGCACAATTCTACTAGGAACCGGCACCTACTAATTAAGGAAACACAAAAATGCTACTTTTGTCTCTTCTCGTGTCATGGGGTGGTAATAACTTAAACAACTTTACACACAGAATAGAAGCATGTCTTGCATGTATTCACACACTTGCACATCAAAGCTTGTGATCAAAGTCTGATAAATGACCGTTATTTATGCATGACTGAAGATGGGTAGCATGTTCAAGAAAGGCATGTTTGATGAGTTAATAACGTCATATCTGGAGACATGGCTTGAAGATACAAGGAGCAAAGGGGAAGTAAAATCAGAGAGTGACTTCTTTGCTCATAAAACAGAGACAGAATTATCCCAAATTGTTCAAATTTCAGAACAACCAATAATTACCAATCAAGGAGCAGCGCCAGCAAGTGAGGACAAGATTACATTTCAACTGCCTACTTCATCATCTTAAGCTTCACTATCTAGTTTTTATGTTTATGCACAAAGCATCTTGGATAGTATATTTGTATATGCTAAGTGATGGAACAATTTGATGATTTTAAACTTGATTCTTAAACCCTTATTTTCTAATGTTGCAAAACAAATCATTAAGTTCAAATCCAGATACCATATATTTACTCTTAAGAATAATATCTCATATTAATTAAATACAATAGTATAATCGAATTTATAAAAATTATAAATATCTTCACTCATTAAGTGAACTTTTTGAAATTAAAAGACCAATAATCCTTATAAACTTTGAAACAGTATTGAGCCAAAAACTTTAGATCTTACTCATAAAAAGAATTGAAATAGAACTTACAAAAATAAAAGGAAACAATTGACTCAAATAAAATAGAATATAATTAAATAGGTTAAAAATATAAAATGATAAATTTTATAAGAGACAAAGATATATTTTGAGATACAATACTATAATAGAGTTTATAAAGATTATTCATATTTTTTATCCATTGAGTTAACGTTTTTGGGATTAGAATGCTCATAGTTATTAAGCTTTGACAATTACCACCGTCAATATGATCAATTAATAAAATCTGAAGATAAAATAAGCAATGGAATGGTATGGAATGCCACAGTGTTAGCATTGCTCAACGCTAACTGTACATACAACACATGTAAGAATCTTATTAAACTTTTGGCACTTTTTATAATTACAAAGAAAACCTGGGCCTGATAATAAAAGAATTAACACGAGAAAGTTACAGATATCAACTGATATTGAATATGTCAAATGAATTGGACCATTCTACATTCACTGTCTACTCTTCCATATCCAGGCTACAACAAACTGCGAGAATGCTTCCGCTTAGGTCTTTCATGTGGAAGCTTCTCCATCTCAAAGCTGTCTTGCTCACCAGCAGATGGTTGTTCCCCATTTGTTTCAGCCTTTTGCAGCTCATTTAAAGCTCTTTTTGCATACATGGTGAAAGCAATTGTGGTAACAATAGCAATAATGAACGATATCACATTATATATGATTTCGACCTTAGTCAAGTGATAGTTTCCATACTGAACATCCGCTAATGTCCTTATTAACCGGCCACTGCAGCAAATAGATAAGAAATTTAACTACAGAATAAAAAATATAAAATAAATGGTCAAGGGATGACAGAGAAGCTAGATCAGGAAACAACAATGAGTCAGCGTGTCAAGAGGTCAACATCTTTTGAAGTTGTAAATTTCATTTTGTTGTTCAATTCCTATTCCAATTTGTAAAGAATCAGTTGAAGAGAAAACTTAGTCATGATTTAAGCTTTGAGAATTTAAGGGAAACGGGAAAAGTTAACATAAAAAGAGAGATTCCTCCATTAATAATCCTGGTAGAAAATGTCACTTTAAGTTGTAACTGCATGGAGCCAGGAAAACAAACCTGTAGATGTAAACGAAAGATTCTGGTACCATACCAGCAATAGATCCCCATAAATAAGGCCAAAATTGCAAACTTGTTACCACTACTGCATAGTTAAAAATTGTGTATGGAAATGGTGAAACCCGAAATAGAGCAACAACTTGAAATTGATGGAACCAACTTCCTTCCCCAGCAAGTCTAACTATTTCAGCCTTTTGGGGCCATCTCTTTAACCATTGCTGCACAATTAAGAAGGAAGGGATGAAAAATGTAAGTACAAAAAGAACCATTCCTCCCAAACTAATAACTTCCAATCAATCACAAACATAATAGTACTCTACATGGATCCTGTTGCGGAATAGAAGACCTATCAAGTATGGCAGGACCATCCCAACAGTCGTCCCAACCATGATTATCACAAAGCCAAGGCCATAACCAAAAATCATTCCAGCCAACCACATGGAAGGGCCAGAAGGAATTAAGAACACAGGGAATAGAGCCAAAGATACAACAAGAACAAGGGCAAGAATTGGACGGCCAAAGGCAGTGGCTTCCCATTGCAGGATGGGGATGAGAACCTGTAGTAAATGAATTAAGCTCAGTAAACAATGAGCAGAAAAAAGAAGAAATAAGAAAGAAAAAAAAAGGATATGGGATTGACACAAGCAACAAGCTTTCCATTGATGAGAGTAAAAGCATATGCAATTGATACCAAATATGAATAAGAAAAATAATTGAAAATAAATACCTTTTGGAAAAGAAATGGTACTCCCCACTTCAAGAAAACAATAATAAATATAACAATAATGATGCACCATACTAAGGCTCTAACCCACCAACGGGCAGGTTTACCCCTCTCTCCTTGAGGCTGCAAATTGCTGGCTTCAGTTGTGCTTGTTTCATCAGATATAACCAGCCTTACATATTCACTATCTTCTGTCACATGATGCACATTACTTATATGTTTTCCTAACTCCTCCGGGGAGTTAGGCATCTTTGTTATGATGTCTGAAGGCTGTGAAGTTAAAAGAAAATACGTTAAATTCATCAGCAAAGGTGCAAATAATAAGGAACGCACTGAAGTTGATTTTTCTAAAGCATGGGCAAAAAAAATGTTGGAAAAATAACTACACTTATGTCCAAATCATACATTGTTACTATTAACAAAAAAGGATGTCAAATCATTTATTTTTAACACGTCCAATTGGATGTCATTCAATATTATTAGAGTGCTATTTTGTTGTTATAAGTTTTAAGAATGTTATTTTTTGTAATTTTCCAAATAGGTTCTGAAAATTGATACATGCACACCAAAATATTGGTGAAAATAGAAATCGTTCTAAAAAAATTCCCACACACCAATATTGCTGAGGGTTGTTCATTATATCAGTAGTAAAAAAAAAATGGAAGAAAAGATTTTTCACAGCTAAAGCACAAAATCAGGCATTTGTAGCACTGCAAACTCTACCGCCCTCTGAGCTTCTGAAAAATAGCTGAGAGAATTAGAGATAAATTCAGATGCGTTTTTATTGCTAAACAGAGAGCCTAAATGGAAATAATGAACAAGGCCAAAAATAGTTACATAGTTACAGCAATTGTAAATTAAGCCTCGTAACTTGCCGTAAATAAGAAGTGTCAGGTGAAGAACTAAAGAGTAAGGTTGTGAATAAATATAACAGCAATTAATAATAGATGTTATCAGGGACCCAAATCAAGCAAAGAAACAATCAATCCCACAATTCTAAAGAAGGTATCATAACCCTCGAACTGAACGAGAGACCAAAAAAGAGAAGAAGAAGCTATTATGAAATTTCTACCTACCTAGCAAGTTTAACCCTCGAACTGAACCAGAGATCTCAGCAGCAAACTCGTCCAACAGCTATATCGGATGCTCCGAAGATTGACCTTGTCGAGCTCCGCCTTTGCAAATTTCTTCGAAAAAATAAATAAATTCAAAACAAAAAACAAAGCAAAATTTCTCTTTGTGAACCTGCTTGTTTGTAGATAACGAGCGTGACAGTGTGACACCATGACGTGAAGAAGAACTCAAAACCCCATTTTAATTAAAATAAATATTATTCTAAATTTATCAAAACTATTACATGGGATTATTATTGTAAATAGTAACGAGGTTTTACTTTTTTTTAAAATTACTAGTGAGTTTTACTTAATATTAAAACTTTCCTATAACGTTATCAGTATTATATGTCCGTTTAATATTAAGAATAAAATGTTAATCTCTCCTTATATATATCACTCTCGTGTCAATCTTTTTCGTCACGCAAGTTCGTTTCCTCGTCTCCTAATCTCATTGCCACACTTTCAACCTCTCCAATTGTTTATTCCAATCACCCACTTCCTCACCGGATAACTCGTTCCAATCACTCATTTCTTAAACCTCACGGATATCCTTCCGGTCACCAACTCCCTCACCATTATCGCAAATACCCTTATGAACCACCTTCATGAACCTATCATTTCACCCTTACCCATTATGCGACTCATTGTCATGCGAAAAATACGTGTCACTTGTTGCCCTAACGGGGGCCATCGTTATAATATAATAGGTATAAACTGACTGATTTCTTATTATTTCATATATATTTTATATTTGGTTCGTTTGGATAAAAATATCGTTTTTAAGTACACTTGCATATATTGGAGCAGAATATTATTTCACCATATTTGATTATATATTTCATCTTCTTTTAATTTGTATTTTAGAACCCATTATTTGACAATATCCTACTTGTATTGATGATATATAATTTGGTTTTTAATCTGTATTTCAAAACCCACTGTATAGTAGTTTATTCTGATATTCTTGTTGTAATGTTTTTTTGTGAACTAGCTGATCGTTTGTGTGATTTTGAAGAACTCAGGGGTATTTTTGAAAAAAAACAAAATCTCAGGAATATTTGCGATAATATTACAGATTTATGACTATAATATTATTTAGGGTTTATATTTTGTGTACTTTTTTTTAGACGATATATTAAAAAAATCAGATTTTGATGAAGATGTTTTCAACAATTATGATTTAACATAATAATGCTTATAAACAAAAATAGGTTTGATATTATGTGTTAATGTTCATGAGTAACAAATTTTTTGAAAATATTTTTGTTTGTTATATAGGGTGATAAAAATGAATGAATGGGTCAATGTGTATTTTCATCTATTTGGTGAAGGTAGATAGGCTGGTCATATACCTGCTGATGAATATAATCTTATTTGTTGCTTCCATGATGTTAAAAGGGTTATTATGAATGAGGGGTTAAAGCTTAAAAAAGAAGACTTTAGGATTAAAACAAGTAAAGTTGATAGTGATGAACAAAGTGTATTAAAAACCAATAATGAATTATAGGAATTAATGAAGGATTATAGGGATAATAAAAAGCAAAGGCTAGACTTGTTTGTAAAATTTAATCCTTTGGAAGTGGTTTTCTCACCTCCCATATTAGAATATCAGAGTTTCAAGGGAACACGAGCTATATTACCAAACCAATCACAAAATAAACCACCTTATTTTGACATTGATGAACTTAACCTTGATTCATTTGAGCCATTCCCAACTAGTAATAGCCAAAACGAGGGTGAACCTTCAAGGAATTGTAAAATGTTGAAAAAATATAAAGCAGGAATAGTTGTTGAAGTTAAAGATGAACATTATGATGAAGATGATAAATATTTTTGGAGCAATGATGAGGAGGATCTTGATTGGCATGATGAAATTACAAGAAATGATGAAATTTATGATACTAATGATAGTCTTCAGGACTTAGGGGATGAAAATGCCCATTATATCGGTGATACTGACTCAGAAGATTGCCGAGGATAAAGTGCTAAAAAAGTCAATTGCCAATATGAAGATAGGGAATTTAAGAAAAGAAGTGATGGTAGCATTAACTTCAAAGTAGAAGATACATTTAAAGATGCTAAAGAATTTAAAGCTATCTTACAAGAATACATTGTTCAAGTTGGGTTCCAGTGTGAGAAGGTTAAAGTTGACAAAACCCGAGTAACTATAAGGTGTAAAACACCTGATTGTGGTTGGAGCATACATGCTTCTGTTGGAACTGATAAGAAAACATTTATGGTTAAGACACTTGAGCCAGCAGATAATAAAGGGAGACATAGTTGTCAAAAAGTTGAAAAACAAAGATCTACAACATCCTCTTGGTTAGCTTCTCAATTAAAGGACTTAGTTATGGAAAACCCTAATGTAAGTATCCTTATATTGGCTGCTAAGTGTAAAAGAAGATGTGGTATATCTGTACCAGATTTGATATTGTATAGGGCAAGAAAAATTGCTTGTAATGGAGAATTAGGTGACCATATTGGTAGTTTTTCAAAAATAAAGCAATATTATCATATGATTTTAAGAACCAACTCAGGATCAATGGCAATTATTGATACTCATATTCCAATACCAAATGTCATCCCTTGTTTTAGGAGATGTTTCATTAGCTTATCCGCTTCAAAACAAAGGTATTTAAGTGGATGCAAGTCTTTCCTTGGTTTGGATGGATGTTTTTTAAAGGGTACATATAAAGGTATCTTGATAGTTACTGTTGGATTGGATACTAATGGAGGTTTGTTTCCAATTGCCTTTGTTTGGGCTGAATCTGAAAATAGTGAAACTTGAATGTGTTCATGGTTTTATTAGACCAACATATTGGGGAGTTTGAAAATAGAAGGATGTGTTTCATGTCTGATAGACAAAAAGGTCTTGTTGTAGCAATCAATAAGTTTTTTCCAACTTCACATGTCAAATTTTATGTTGGGCATATTTATGCCAACTTGAAATGTAAGCATCCAAGCATGAAAATGAGATAATTGTTTTGGGTAGCATCTAAAGCAACTAGAACAACTGAATTTAATGATGTGACGAATGAAATTAAGAAAGAAGAGCCTGAAGCACATGAATATTTAAGTAAGATTCAAGCTTCACATTGGAATAGACATGTTTTTGATGATGATGTAAAGGTTGAGCATGTGACCAATAACATGACTAAAACTTTTAACAATTGGTTGAAAAAAGTGAGGTATAGACCTATTGTGAATTTATTTGAAGACGTTAGAAGAAAATTGATGTGACTAATAGTGAAAAGAAATGAAGAGGCTTTGAAGTGGACTACTCCTTTTCCACCAAATGTAATGAAATACATTCTTCAAAGACAAGAGGAAGGAAGAGTTTTAAAGGTCTTGTATGCTGGAGATGGAATATTTGAAGTATTGGATGGTTGCAACATGTTAGTTAATTTAAATAATTTAATGGTTTACCTTGTAAGCATGGTATTGCTTGTAGTATGGATATAAGGTATAAGATTGCGGACTATGTACATCCATATTTTACAAAGGCTTCGTATTTGAAGACATATTTCTCTTTGATTCACCTCGTTCCATCTGAAAAAGAGTGGGTTATAATGCCTGGTAAACAACAAATACTTCCACCAATTTATAAACCAAAGAAAGAAAGACCAATTGAGAGACATAGGGAAGCTATTGAACTAGAGAAACATAAGAGGTCGCAATGATTAAAATGTGGGTATTGCAATCAATTTGGTCATAACTAGAGGACATGTAGGGAGAAGTTAAAGAATCTAACCAATGAAACTCAGGTAAAATTATAACTATTCATTTATTAAATATATTTGGTTGATTATATTTAACTTATTGTTTGTAGGAAACAACTTCAAAGAAGGTGGTCAAGAAAAAGCAAAACAAAAAAACTAATCAAACTCAGGTAATGTATAGTATAACATATTCATTATACATTACTTCTTATACTATAAATTAATTTAATGTTCATAAATCAAGTGATAGATAATAGTGATGCAATTAACAAGAAGTAGAAGATGAGAGAATCAATAAGTCAAAGTGAGCCTTATGAAATGAGACTTTGATTTGTTCTATAATTTTTATTTTAAAACATGTAAGTAAATAGGACAATGAATATGATTTGGAAGGAAATCTTTTGTAACTCAAAGTTCATGTATACACCAGGTTTTGGGAGACATGACATGAACTTTGTAGCTTTTGTGTATTTAAACTCATTTATGGCGTCCCCTTCCCTTAGATATTCTAAAAATTTAAATTGCAATATAGACCGTGAATGTGGATGTGAATGTAAAATGTGAATATCAATTGTTATTGAGTAGGTTAGTATGGTATGAAAATGAGAATGTGGATGTGGATGTATAATTTGTAATATAGACAGTGAATATGGATGTGAATATATGATATGTATTGAATAATGTACTGTTATTGAGCAAGATAAGGGTATTTTTGATGAATATTTATAGCTTATTATTGATCAAGGGTGTTTTTGATGATTATTTATAGTAGGTTATTGAGTAGGGATATTTTTGAAAAATATTTTATACCATGTTATTGAGAAGCATATGTATTTTTGATGAAAATAAATTAAATATTATAACAGAAGTATTTTTGATGAAGTTAAATTAATTATTGTAACAGAGATATTTTTAATGAAGTTAAATTAATTATTATAACATAAGTATTTTTTGAAGAAAAACAAAACCTTAAGGATATTTGCGATAATATTCTCAACGATAATATTCAAAAAGCTATATAGGTAGGGGTAGAAAAGACTTTTTCATACATTGATGTGATTTTTCAAGACTTTTTGATGCTTTTGTTAAATAACAAGAGTATTTTTGAAAATACTTTAAACCTCAAGGATATTGTAACTTGTTTTAAACGTTAAAGGTATTTCTAAATATATTGAAAATTTCGCGGATATTTTTGATTTTTTCACCTATTATAAATGACTGACATTACAAAAAAATTTTAAAAATATAAATTTGATAAATAATATTATTTTTTATTATAAGTACTAAAAAATTTATTTTTTCTCACCCCGAAACGAATAAAGCATAATGCTTTTGTTCTAATTTTATCACATATAATTTAAAAATAATTAAAAATTAAAAAATATTTTAAATTTATAATAATAAAAATAATATTCTAATATTATTGGATAAGTTATAATCGGATGAAGTATAATACTAAATAAATTAAAATAATTACAATTTAATTTGAATAATATTTAAAATAAAATAATATGTTAGTTTTTTAATAATAAAGTAATATGTGATTGACATGAGATGTGATATTTTTATAATTACAATATTTAAGAATATTATTTTTATTAATATTTAAAAATAATTTTAATTTATAAAAATTAAATTAATGGTTTTTATTTTTAGTATTTAAAAAACATATATACCTTTTATAAAAATGTTTTGTATCATAAAATTCAATTTATTTATCATTTTTATAATAAATATGGTTCATTGTGTAATATTTATATCAATTATAAAATATTACACAAGTTGTTAAGACATGTAGATATTCATACAAAAATAAATATTTTATATAATAAAAATAAAAAATATATGTATATTATAAAAAAAATTTAAAAATGAAAATTTATCAATAAAAAATGTACCTTATACAATTAAATCTAATAATTTAAAAAATTATAAAAAATAAAATTCATAATATTTATAAAAATAAAAATAATATTTTAATAATATTAAAATTAATTTAATTATATGATATTTAAAAACGAATATATCTATAAATATAGTTTAATTTTAATAATATTTATTATAAAATAATATATAAATTTTTTATTAATAAAAATATAAAATTGATGATTAATAAATATTATTTTTTAATTTTTTTTAAAATATAATAATATTCCGACAAATGAACGCTTTAACGCCGCGTACGAGCTACAAAGCGTAAAAAGTGAGACTGCACTTTTGAACAGTAGGAAGGGGGATGAAAATCACTGCCTACCTTATTTGAAACATACTTTGAGATTAACCTGTAGTGTTTTGTAACACGTTAAAGTTGGGATAATCTACATTTAAATGTGTAATTTGTTTTTTTAACCATTTTACATTGTTAAGTCCACGCATATAGAAGTAAACTTCACATCACGATTTGTATAATATTATTTAAAAATAAATAAATTTCACATCTTTATAATTAGTCCAATTATTTTTTAGACTAAAAATTTATATATTATTTATTATATATATTTTATTTATATTAATTAATATTCTCGATTATATTTTTTATACTTATTGTAATAAAAATGAAGAATTTAAATGAACATTTTCGACCAAACATTAATGCTCCGTTGTTTGTACCGATCTATTTTAAATTATCAATAATGATTTAGATAGTAACAATATTAAATATTTCATATCAATTATTGTAGAAAACTTTAAGTAATATATACAATTATACCTAACTTTTAAAGTTAAAATATTTTGAAGATATTCTAATTAAGTAACACATTTTTTTAGTTGCTATGATACAAATTTCATTCAATTTTTTCGTTATCTATTTGTCTAGATTTTTTAATTCAATTATTTTGTTTAAATTTAAAACTTTATAATAGTTTTCATAACTAATGAAATAATATTAGTATCCTTAATTAGAAGAAAAATTCAAAATGTATTATAAATATATGACTCTAAAATCTTAGGATGTTTTCCAAATCATAATATGAAAGTAAAAATATAAAAATAAAATAAAATTTTGAATTTAATTTAAGAGGTTGCAGTAAAATTTGTAATTGCATCAATTTATACGGCTCAAGTGAGATTTGTAAGAGATGATTCAATTTAAAGAAAAATTAGAGAGATGTTAAAAAATGAGAGTGAATTGTATTGATTTGATACTAGGTTCACATATATATAAGATCTTATATATACTCGCATCGATTACATAGGGGTACACGTCACTGCGTATTAGAGAATATAATAATAAATGCATAAATTAACCTAGGGTTTACTAAATTGTGAGACCGAAGATGGTCGATTCTTGAATGTTACAGACTTGTGGGGACGCTTGTAAAATCCATCTTCTAGGCATGAGCTTCACTTAAGACTCGGGCATTGTGTATTAAAGTTTGTGCCCCAAGTAGAACGCTCGTGCAATGCTTAAGCCATAAGTTGATCACCTCGGTTAGGAATCAAGTAGAGCACTTTGGAAAGAAGATCAAAATACAAGTTGATCACATCGATCAAGAAACGAGTAGAATGCTTAGGTAAAAGCTTAGTCCTAGAAAGCTAGTATCACCAACTTTAGGAACGAGGCTATCCAATGTTTAAGCCATGAGCTGCTCACCTATGTCAAGAACCAGGTAGAATGATTTGACAAAAATATCAAAATATGAGCTAATCACCTCGACCAGGAACCAAGTAGATCATTCTGGCAAAAAGATTAAAATATGAGTTGATAATTTCGGTTAGGAACCAAGTAGAATTCTTAGGAAAAAGCTTGGTCCTAGGAAGTTGGTGTCACTAGCTCTAAAAACCAAACCAACCAATGTTTAAGCCATGAGATGACCACCTCGATAAAAAATCAGGTAGAACGCTTTGGCAACAAAAAGAATCAAGGTATGAGCTGATCACCTTGGTCAGGGATCATGTAGAACGCTTGGGCTAGACAAATTATTCAAATAAATTTTTATTTATAAATCGAACTTACAAAACTAGATTAAAAATAAATTGGCAACAAGATCAAAGTTAAATATTATTTTCTCAAAAACCTTTAAGACGTTTAACTATGCAACTAGGGTCTTGACCTTTTGTCTGCTCTACTAAAGATAAAATCCTAACTTGAATCTTGATCACCTTTTTACATATCTCCTCACACACTTGCTTGTATTTTGATTTTTGGCCCAACGCTCTACTTGGTTCCTGACCGAGGTGAACAGCTCATGGCTTAAACATTGGCTAGCTTGGTTCCTGAAGTTGGGGATACAACTTTCCTTGGATAAAGCTTTTTCTCGAGCGTTCTACCTGGTTCCTAACCATAGTGATCATTTCATATTTTGATCTTTTTTCCAAAGTGTTTTACCTGGTTCATGACCAAGGTGATCAACTCATGGCTTAAACTTAGCTGGTTTGGTTCCTGGAACTAGTGATACCAGTTTTCTAGGACCAAGTTTTTCCCTTAGCATTCTGCTCGATTCTTGACCAAAATGATCAACTTGTATTTTGATCTTTTTTTTCTAAAGCATTCTACATGGTTCCTAATCGAGGATATCAACCTCTGGCTTAATTTTTGTGCCAGAATGATCTACCTGATTCCTGACTAATGTGATCAGCTCATATTTTGATCTTTTTGTTAGAGTGTTCTACTTGGTTCCTAACCAAGGTAATAAATTCATGGCTTAAACATTGGCTAGCTTGGTTCCTGAAGGTGGTAATACCAACTTTCTAGGACCAAGCTTTCTACCTGATTTGAGGTGATCATGTTATATTTTGATTTTTTTTTTGCAAAAGCGTTCTGCCTAGTTCCTAACGAGGTGATCAACTCATGGTTTAATTTTTGTACGAGAGCACTCTACCTTATTCACAAACGATGTCATCAACTTATGGCTTAAACATGGCACAATAACAACTTTGATTTCAAAAGTTTTTTCATATGAAACAAAAGCTTGAGTTTAATACATTAAAAATTGTACATTAAAAGCTATACTTTTTTAGATGTCATGCATTCCACCTCGTGCTTTCTTCTACACCTTCAATGTTTTTTAACATGTAGGCTCTACTTGGTGTCACTTCTTTTACATTGTATGTGTCTTCCCAATTTACACGTTGCTTTCCCTACATCTATTCTTTCTTGTTAGGAAAAACTCTTCTGAGAACACAATCATCCAAAGAGAATGACTTAAATCATACATTTTGCTGTAGTAATCTACCATATCTCTCTTTTGTTCAATCACTCTTCTTAAAAATTTGTCTCTTTTTTCTTTCACAACTACCAGGTTAACTACTTTGTCTGAAGTGTTGTGGTCCTCAGTTATAACTAATCTCATAATAGGCACTCTTATCTCTGTAGGGATTATGGCTTCAGTTCCATACATTAAGAAGAAAAGCATTTCATTAATGCTACCCCGAGGACTAGTTCTAATGGCCTACAGAGCGCTAGGAAAATCATCCTTCTATTTTCCTTTAGTAGTTTCTAACTTCTTTTTAAGTTTAATATCAATTTGTTTGAAGATTCTGCCTCACCATTCACTTGTGGGTGATATAGAGTCGAATGACACATTTTGATGTTGTATTTGGAGGAAAATTCTTTGATGTTATAACCCATAAATTGTTTCCCATTATCAGTGATCATTTCTTTAGTAAGTTGAAGTGACATATTATGTTCTTTTATACGAATATGATTATCTCATCTTTCCTTATTCTTTCTAGAAGCTTAACTTCAATCCATTTTGTGAAATAGTATGTGGTGACTAAAAAGAAATTCTTTTAACCCATTGTTTGTGAAAAGGTCCCACTATATCAATTGAAATATATGCTAACCTCCTCATAACTTCTAGATTTTTGAACACATTCTTCAGTGGGTGAAATATGAGTACTATCACTGTGTGTGAGCCAAAGTAGTGCCATAGCTTTTGTGGTGTCGTTTTTAAAGTGAAAGTCAACTTTTCAATTGTCGGGTATCTACCCTAGGTGTTGGTTAGGGTGTGATTGATGTAGTAGACACGGTATTGAACCTTATTTCTTTATGCTAGGAACATATTGCTTGATGTTTGAGGAGTAAAAACTAAGTACAAATATAATGTTTTTTTCCTGGGGTAGGGTTGACCATACATGAGGCGTGCCTAGATATGGTTTGATTCCCTAGAAGTCTCTATCACAATCTTCATTCCAAAAAATTGATGTGTTCTTCCTTAATAACTTAAAGGATGGTAGACATTTATCGGTGCATTTAGAGATAATAAACCTATTGAGTGCCATAATTCTTCTATTTATTGAATCCTTTTCAAGTCATTAAGAGGTTTCGTGTTAACTAGAGCTTGAATCTTATCTAGATTTGCTTCGATCCCTCGGGCTGAGATAATATATGCCTTGAACTTTCCTAAGGTAATACCACAAATTCACTTTTTGGGATTAAGTCTAATGACATACTTTCAAATAACACCAAACATTTCTTCTATGTTTTTGACATAGTCTATAGGTTGTACGGACTTGATCATCATATCATCTACATATGCTTTTATATTTTTCCCTCATTGGTCTTCAAACATTTTGTTAACCAAATACTAATAAGTGGTGCTAGCATTTTTTAGACCAAAAAGCGTTCAAGTATAACATGAAGTTAGACAAAAATGCATTCGAGTATAACAGAAAGTACCTCCCTCAATAATGAAAGATGTTTTTTTCCTTATCTTCTTGATGCATTCTAATCTAATGACAACTAGAATATATATCATAAAAATTTGTTAGGCTGAATTCAATGGTAGTGTCAACTAACTGATCAATACTTGGTAAGAGAAAATAGTCTATTGGGCAAGTGATGAATGAAATCGGGGATAATATCAATTTCGTAAATATTTATCCATTTTAAATTTTATTAATTTCTACAAGTGTACGAATCATTTATAAAAATGATAAGTATAATTCTAAGGTCAATTCAAGAAATTAATATTGTGTGGCTTTTAAATATTATTCAAATTTTAAAAATAAAATTAAACCTAAACATTATGTCACAATGATTTGGTTTTTTGAAAAAACTAATCTAATGCATAAAGATAAAGATAGACATGGATTCAACAAATACTCATGCAATTTAATACATTCGTAAACAGTAGAGAATAATGGATATAATAATTTAATAATTATGCTTGCTCATATTATTTAGGTTATTAAAGATATAAATTGATATTTATTGATTTTTTATTTTTGGTATGAAAGTGTCTTTAGGTGTGACCCAAATTATTTTGTTCAATATTAATTAACTAATATCTTTAAGCGAAACCTATTAATTAATTAAGTATTAAATTTTAGCTTTATTTTTAAGAAAATAGTAAACTATCTAATTATAGTTTTAAACATAGTCAGTTAATTAGACTTTATTCAAGGTATACAAATTAAACTTAAGAATTTAACTATCTGAAAAATAACTTTCAAGTTTTAAAACTATTTAAAAAAATATGTTGTCAATACATTTTCAAATAATAATTATTTATAAAAAACTTTTGAAATAGAGATTCGCTCTTAATATCCAAATAATTAAATGTAAAATAAAATAATATTATTTCAAATTAAGTCCATATCTTAATTTTAACTCTCATATTAAGTTTTTTATTAAGATTAATGTACTCCTTCAAATAACATTCTTTATGAAAATCTTGAATAAAAATAAAATCAATTTATTTTAAAAAAATGTTTTAACTATTCAATATTTTGCAAGCATAACATGTTATTATTATATCATATTCATTATTAGTCAGACATGTTATAATTGATCATAAAAAAATAAAGAATGACATTGAAGAAGCAACATAGATATATGAATTGAAAAAAGAATATAATTAATACCTTAACAATATCCTTAGATAACTTTGAAAAGTTGATTCTAAGAGTGGAAAAACTTCGATAGTAATTACACTCCAAAATTTGTTGAATTAAAAAATATAAAATACTAAAACAGAAACATATTCTTCCTCAAAATTGAGGGAAGAAATAAATAAATTTTAAAAGCTAAAATTATAAAAATCTATAGAAAAGGGGAAGAGAAAGTTGCTGAAAACACAACTTAAAAACTTATTTTCTTGGAATACAATTATTATTTTCTTTATTTACTATTATCTTTTTTCTTCACTTTGGATAATATCAAATAAATGATATTCATTTAAGCTCCAAAAAGTGTGATAAACATGCTTAAAGTATTTTTTTATTTTAATATTTAAATATTAAAATACCTACAAAATACTACAATATACTATTAATCTGAACAAATAGATTTGTCTAAAATATAATAGAATAAAACAAATACAAATTCATTTTATTAATTAAATGACATTAAATTATGATATATTTAGTGTTTTTTAAGCACTCATCAACAAGCGTCATTTAAATTAGTGAAAACCACACACATTTGAGATGAGCGACATGTTTTTTCACCAACACAATATTAGACAGCCATGTCGGATAATCCACCTCTTTGAAAATCTTTGTTTATTTAATTAAAATCACTTGAGCTTTGATTACATCATTCTTTTCCCTTGGAATATTTTTTCTACTTAATAATCTTAGCCTTAGGGTCGACATTCAATTTATGTGTTATAATCCTAGGGTTAATTCCAGGAATATCTCTAGGTTTCACACAAAAACATCAGAGTTGGATCTTAAGAAATGTAACATTCTCCCTTTAAAATCTGTTATTATGTTGGTGCTCAATGTCAAGGAGTCGTTTTCTCCTTCACTACAAACTTGTATGTCCTCAACCTCATCTGTATCAATAGAGCCAACTAGACTTCTTCTTCTTGAGTGTTTTTGAGGTAACCCTTGTTGTTGTTGCTACTTAAGGGCCATCTCTTTCAACGTAGCATCATAACAACTCCTATCTTTCTCCTCTTCATCCCTTATCTATCTTATGCCCTCCTCAATTGGGTATTTAATGACTTGGTGATAGGTTGATAAGATGACCCCACATCTTATGTATCCAAGGCCTTCCCAAATTACATTATAATGAGCTAGGACATCAATTACTATAAAAATGGTCATAAGAATTTAACCAATTATTATGACTGGTAGCACCATAGTTCCTAGAGCATATATGGTGCTAGTATTGAATCCCACCAAAGATAACTCTTTCTTGATAATATCACTATCTTTTACCCTTAGTGCCTTCATTGTTGTGAGGAAAAGAAGGTTCATTGAATTCCCAATATCAGCTAAAATCCTACAAATTTTGCATGACCCCATCCTTATGTACTTTGATGAGTGCTCAAAAATCATTAAAATAACCATGATTTTATGCACATTAATTGATTAATATATATATATATTTATATGTTTTATCATATATTTATATATATTTGTCTTTTTCGGAATCACGGGTGTTTTTATTGTTTTTCAGGTATTTTCACTTAAAAACGCAACTTAAAGACTCAAAGAGGAATACTGGAAGCAATACATCACAAATATATTAATAAATAAATGGAGAAAGGTTAACAAATATGGAAAAATTGGACAAAATAGGTCAAAAGGGTCAAAAATGTCAAAAAGGAGAAAATCGCGCAAGGCTTCTCCCAGCCCGCGCGCCTGCCAGACCGCGCGGACGCCCGCGTCTACGCGCATCAGCCAAGACGTCTCTCCGCTTCAAGACGCAGCGGCCTGCGCCCACTGGTCTTTGTCGGTAGCCCATACATCTGCCCATTTCGCGCGCATCTGCCGTGACGTCGGTGACGTCATTTTCACCTACTACGCGTTTCCATCATTTTTTCACTCACTTTTTCTCTCCATCCTCACCTATAAATACCCCCCTTCTCTTCACTTCTAAACACACCTCAAAACACATTCTCTTCTCTCTTTCTTTCTCTCTTTCTTTCTCTCTTTTCTTAGATTTTTTAGTTTTTCTTAGTTTTTAGTTTTTCTTAGTTAATTTCTCTTAGTTTTAGAGTTCTTCCCTTTTTGGGAAGAAGTAGTTATGTTTTTGTAGTTTATTAACTTTTTGATTCAATAAATGGGAGTGCAAATTCTGCTTGGAGGTTTTCCAGCAACGGGAATAGCATCGAAATTCTGTAAGGATTTTATTTTCTTTACAATTATTTTTTATGCTTTATTCTTACATGTTATATTTAATTTGTCTGTGATTAAATTTAACACTGCTGGCTGTTTATAAACATGATGAAATAATAACGTTGTTATGCTTGCGAAATATTAAATAGGTAAAAATCTCTAAAATGAATTGATTTTATTTTTATTCAAGATTTTATATTAAGAATGTTAGAGAGAAATATATTATTTTTCATTACAAACTTAAATCTGAAAATTAGATTTTAAGGTTTAGTTATCCGGTCTAATTTAGAGTAGTGCTCTTTTATTTGTTGGTACAATCGCCCGGTAGTTAGAGTGAAGCTCTATTTCAAAAGTTTTTATAAGAATTATTATCTGAAAATGTATTGACAACATGTTTTCAGTAGTGATTTTAAAACTTGAAAGTTAGTACTCGGATAATTAAATTCTTAGGTTTAATTTGGACACCGTGAATAAAGTCTAAACTGTTTAACCCCACCAAAGGTGGCATTTAAATGGTTCATTTTCAATCTCTTAGAAAAAAGAATTAATTTAATTAACCAAATTAGTTATCAACCCCACCCATAGGTGTTAATTGATTTGTTTAGTTAACAAAGAATGTCTAACCCCACCAAAGGTGGTATTCATATAAAAAAGAGAGAATCAATAAATATCAATTCATATCTTTAATAACCTAATTAATATGAGCAAGCATAATTAACTTAATTATTATATCCATAAATACTCCACCATTATAAATGATAAAATTTGCATAAATGTTTATGGAATCTATGTTTATTTTTATGTAAGTAGATTAAAAACACAAAACCCCAAAATATCGTGACAGGATGTTTAGGATTTAATTTCATTTTTAAAAGTTTGAATAATAAATTAAAAACCACATACATTCCTTCCTTAGATCGACCTTGGGAGTATACTTATCATTTTCTACGAAATGATTCGTGCACTTGCGAGAGTTTTATAAATACATAAAACCAAATGAACGGGCAGGATCGGCGATGTCGGTTCTGCCCCGATCATACTTCTCGAACATATCTCTTTTGTGTGTTATTAGAGGCTCTATTAAGCCCAAGTCTTCCATGTATAGAATGAATAGTCCTCACATTGTCATCGTTGTATGGTTCTACCCTATTGATAGGTGATGCAGGTAATCATAACACTTTTCATTAGTGTTGATGATCCATTCTTCTATTATCATTTCTCACAAGGTCACCTAGATATCTTCTAGGTAATTGATCCTCAATTTCTTTCTTTAAGTGTCTACAGTCTTGCATCTCATGTCCTTTGTCCTTATAAAAGGCATACTATTTGGAAGTGTTTCTTGAAGGTGATATCATCTTTGATAACCACTTGATGTTTTGCTCATTATCCATCCTCAAAACAGTATGATCCAAGCTTACTCTGTGGGGGTGGACCTTGAACAGGTGAAAGTGTTATATCCCAAGGTCCAGGATTTCTAGACCATTGACCCCCATTTGTGATTTGGAGAGAAACGTTTATTTTTATTGGCAACCCTTATATGTTGGACCAATTTTTCTGAATTTATTCTTCTCGTTTCTTACTCCATGGAAGCTTCCAGAACTCACTTGCCTTTTCTATCAAGTTTTAGTTTTCTCTCAAGGTTGATAAATTTTCTAGCCTTACCATAAGCCTCCCTTATGGTATATGGCACAATCTTGGTTAAATCAGCAAACAAGTTTGGATTTCTTAATATACCATACATGAATGCTTTTATCACTATCGAACTAAGATTGTCTACAATTTTCAATTTTTTCTTTCTGAATCTTCTCATGTATTCTTCTATAAATGTATCATTTCCTAAGTGATTAAGAAAATATGATGAGATTCCTTCTTCGTAGGTTTATTACTTGCGTAATTAGTGTTGAACAACTTAGCAAATTGAGCAAAATAATTTATACTACAAGGTTTCAAGTTATTAAACCATTTATATGCACCATCACATAAGGTAATTACGAAGAGTTTACACATCATAGCATCTCTTTTGTCTCGAGTGAGACTTACTAAAGGCATGGTTTCTTTGAAGTGTAGGATATGGATCATAGGGTCTTTCATTCCTTGATATTCAGGACATTTAGAAGCACTAAATTTAGTGGGTGGCTTACTATTTTTTTATCTCGTCAGAGAAAGAGAAAACACACAGTTGCTTACAATCTCTATCAACATTATAGTGAGATTTATCCATGTCATGTGTTTTGTTCGTTTTCTTGAGAATTTGGTCTTGTTTTTTATTTGTTTCTTTGAGGGCTTGGAAGTGTGCTTCACATAACCTCATTTCTTCAAGCAATTATTCATTGTTATATCGGGTGGTATCTTACCCTAACAAAACTAGTTGTACCTCATCTCAAGCATTATGGTATGAGATTTCTTCCACTCTTCCAAGCTTATTTCTTCTCGATACTAGCTCAACTTCCTTAGTTAAATTATCATCCTTATTTGCTTGTTGAATTACCTCCGCTTGAGCAGGTAGTGCCCTATTTTATTATCTCATCTCATTAAGTTCTCTTTTGAGCTCGATGAGTTGTTATGCTAATTCTTGGTGAGGATCGACCTCTTCTGATGAATTAGGTCAACACTTAGCCAGAACCTCATTTCGTGTAGGTACAACATTGTCCTCGAGTGTTAGCTCATTATCTAGCCTTAATCTTTCATCAGATCGGGTGCTAACCATGATGAATGTCGTTGGTAAGAGCACTAGGTGAAGTGGTTTAATTTTTTGGGTTTCTCTCTTAAAACTCGAGATGAATCTTGAGAAGTATGAGGTTAAAAATAAAAGCTTGACCTTTAAATCTTAAGCCCTATGATGGGGGCCCAAAATGTTAGGCATGATCCAATTTAGTGAGAGATATTAGAGAATGAGAGTGAATTGAGTTGATTTGATACTAGGTTCACATATATATAAGATCTTACATATACATGCATTGATTACAGAGAGGTACACGTCACAACATATCAGGGGTATAATAATAAATGCACAAATTAACCTAGGATCCACCACATTGTGAGACCGGAAGATGATTGATCCTTAAATGTTCTAAACATGTGAGGACACTTAAAATCCATAGTAATTTTTTGGGATAATTACCAAACAATTTGTTTTCTTCTTTAAAACAGAAGAAACTCTGCTCATGAAAGAGAGACATAACAGAATAAAAAATTTGATAGAAAACAAAAAGTGTACATAAATTTATTCTTCTCTCCAGCTAAAACATAGAGTTTTTTGGATTGTGAATTATATGTTGGGTTAGTTTTCTAAACCCCTCTCTTATATGTTGGGTAAGTTTTCTAAATCCTTCACTTGTTTATCTCAATTTTGAAGATTGAGTTCACACATATTTTGGAGACTAAGAACAATTTTTTTGCTTGTATTTTCAGCTTCTTATTACATCAATTTATAGGAAACAAACTGCTGAAATTTTAGCAGTTTTATAGAATTTCAAGAGTGGAAAACACCACTCCTTAAAACTAGGAACTCATGCTCACACCACTCATGAAAACATAGAATACTCCACTCATGAAAACATGGATTGTTGAAAACAATCCTAAAATTAAGGCAGTAGCAGTAGCTACTTTCAACACCCTCCCTTAAACTGTTTTTTTTGCTGAAAAAATAGTTTAGGATTTTCTTGATTGGTCTTCAACTTTGAGCAATCCTCCATTGTTCGAGAATGAGGATTGAGCACATTCCAAGCAACTTCCTAAGTTTCTCAAAACTTGGTTGCTTGAGGGGTTTTGTTAGAATATCTACTACTTGTTATGAACTTTTGCAATACTTTAACTCAATAACCCCATCTTGACATAAGTCACGAAGAAAATGAAATCTGACATCTATGTGTTTGCTCCTCCCGTGCATTACTGTATTTTTAGATAGTTTGATAGTAGATATGTTATCACAATAAATTATCATGGGCTATCTTACTTCATTCCTAGGACTTCAAACATTTTTTTCATCCAGATCCCTTGACAGGAGCTTGATATTGCTACCACATACTCAGCTTCAGTAGTTGATAGAGTGACTATAGGTTACTTCTTTGAAGACCAAGAGATAGCTCCTGAGATTAACATATAAGAATGGCTTGATGTTCTCTTTCTGTCATTTAGATTCCCTGCATAATCACTGTCAGTGTAACCATAGAAATCTGAGTTGTCACCTTTCTTAAAGAACACTCCATAGTCTAGTGTCCCCTTCAAGTATCTTAGAATTCTTCTTGCTGCATTCAGGTGCAACTCTGTTGGATTTTCCATGTATCTACTTATCAGGCTCATACCATACATGATGTTTGGTCTAGTTGAAGTAAGATACATGAGACTTCCAACGATTTGTTTGAAGAAAGTGTTATCAACCTCTCTTCCTCCTTCATCCTTGTTGATTTTTAATCCAGGTTCAACTAGAGTCCCAATGGCTCGACAATATTTCATCTGAAATCTTTTAAGAACCTCCTGGCATATTTCTTTTGGTAAATGAAGTTACCAAAAGAGTTTTGAATTACTTCTATCCCCAAGAAGTAATGCAGTAGTCCTAGATCTGTCATCTCGAATTCTCTCATCATTGAGTTTTTGAACTCATTCAACATTTCTTGATTTTTTCCTCTATAGATTAGGTCATCAACATAGAGTGACATGATTAGAAGATTACCTCCAGTTCCAGCCTTAGTGTACAATGTATGTTCTGAGGGACATTTCCCAAAACCTAACTTGGCAAAATAGGTGTCAATTTTGTTGTACCATGCTCGTGGAGCCTACTTCAAGCCATATAGTGCTTTCTTCAACTTTAGCACTTTTTATTCTTTTCCCTTTTGAACAAAACTAGGAGGTTGTTCAACATAAACCTCTTCCTACAATTCTCCATAGAGAAAAACAGACTTTGCATCCATCTGTTAAATCTTCCAGGATTCTTTGCAGCCAAGGATATGAGCATTCTTATGGTTTCATGCCTTGCTACAGTTGTAAAGACTTCATTATAGTCTATGCCCTACTTTTGTTTGTATCCTTTAGCCATTAAACGAGCTTTATATTTGTGAACCTCTCCTCTTTCATTCATTTTTGTTTTGAATACCCACTTTATCCCAATCTATTTTTGTCCTTTAGGTAAATTAGTGAGCTTCCAAGTGTTATTCTTCTCAATTGATAGTATCTCATTTTCCATTTCTTTCTTCCATTTATCTTCCTTCACAACTTCATCAAAGGTGATGGGATCACCACCAACAAACAAGGCAAAGTTGGCAATGTCTTCATCTGAACCACTGAAAGTTGTCTCATAGTCCATCATCCAGGGAGGCCTTATCAGTGTTTGAGGGTTTCTCAGATTATAAACCCTCATTTCTTTAGATTCCTCGTCACTTTGAGCTGATGTGTGAGCTTGAGGCTCCTGTGGCAATGTTAGTGGTTGAGGGATTTGAGTCTCAGTCACTTGAGTTGTCCTTTCATCGTATGCTTCACTTTCCACCGGCATATTCTTTTGTGTTTCTAGTTGTTCTCCCCAATTCCACCTTTTGTCCTCATCAAACACCATGTCACGACTTATCACTATCTTTCCTAAAACTGGGTTAAATAGTTTATAAGCTTTTGACAATTTACTTACCCCTAGGAACACTAATTTCTCAATCTTGTCATCCAACTTTTTCCTTCTCTGATCAGGTATGTGTGCATATGCTATGCAACCAAATACCTTGAAATGATCTACAGTTGGCTTCTTTCCATTCCATGCTTCTTGTGGAGTCATGTTCTTAATAGAAAATGTTGGACTTCTATTAAGAATGTGAACTGTCCAATAAACAGCTTCAGGCTAGAAAACTTTGGGAATCTATCCTGTTGCATGTAAACTCCTTAACATATTGACTATAGTACGATTCTTCCTCTCACATACACCATTTTGTTGTGGTGTATAAGTTATTGTCAGTTGTCTTCTAATTCTCTTTTCATTGCAAAAATAAAAAAAATCCTTGGAATAGAATTCTCCTGCTCGATCTGTTCTTAGACATTTGATCCTTTTTTTTTGTCTATGTTTCCACTAGAGAAGTGAAGTTTTTGAAAGCTTCAAAAGCTTCTGACTTTTCTTGCAAGAAATACACCCAAACTTTTCTATTATAGTCATCTATGAAGGTTATGAAAAATCTTTTACCTCTATTAGATGTAGGGGACATTGGACCGCAAAGATCTGAGTGAATCAGCTCCAGGATCTTATGAGCTCTTGTTGATTTTCCTGTAGGAAACATATCACGGTCATGTTTCCCTATGATGTAGTTCTCACATATTGTTGAGGAAGGCATTATGATTTCAGGTAGTCCTTCCACCATGTGCTTTTGTTTTAGAATCCTCAGGCTGTTGAAATGAAGATGCCCATATCTCTCATGCCATCTCCACATTGAAACATTTTCTTTGGTCATCAAACATGTTTGCACTGATTTAATTTTGAGAGGGAAGAGTCGATTTCTTGTCATCTACACCACTACAATTGATGCACGTTTAGGACCATAAATCTCACACTCTCCCTTTTTAATTGTGATTGTGTAACCTTTGTCTTACAACTGGACAGTACGTCCCAGATTTGTTTTTAAGTTAGGTATGTAAAATACATTAGATATTACCTCAATGAACTCATTCTTAGTTCTTATTTGAATATCACCCCTTCCTTCAACCTTCACAGTTGATCGATCACCAAAACTAACAAAAGTGGTGAAACTCTTATCTAGATTAGAGAAGGATGACTTACAACCGCTCATATGGTTACTACAATCTGTGTCCACGAACCAGGTGTCTTCATTCGTGTCTTCCATTGCATGGAAGACCATCAACAAAGTCACCTTTTCTTTCTCCTTTCCCTTTTCTACAAAGTTGGATCTTTCACCATTTTCTTTGGTCATTTTTGTGTAACACTCATTTTTGTAATGACCTAAGTTCCCACATCTGTAACATTCGACCTTTGATTTGTCGAAATGTCTCTTCTTGTTTTGATCATCATCCCTTCGAGTTTGAGAAAATGATTTAGTTCCTTCTCTGCTCCACTCCCTATCTTCATCTTTTCTGTAGTTTCTATTGTAAAAGTGTTGTCCTCGACCTCTTCCACGTCCACCATGACCTCTACCTCTTCCTCTTGTGTTTGAAGACTTATTAAAGGTGGAAACCTTTAGTGCCTACATTTCTTCAATTGCACTAGTCCTATTAATTCTTTGCTCATGCATGAGTAAGGAACTCTACAGTTCATCTATGGACATATCTTCAACTATATTAGACTCCTCAATTGAGCAGACCACATAGTCGAACTTGGGAGTCAAGGACCTTAGTATTTTCTCAACCACAATGTCATCTATGGTTTTCTCACTGTGAAGACGCATCTTGTTTGCCACTATCATCACTTTTCCAAAGTAGTCATTTATTGTTTCTCCTTTCTTCATCTGAAGAGTTTCAAAATCTCTTCTGAGAGTTTGAAGTTGTGCCCGCTTCACTCTGTTGGAGCCATGGTACTTCTTTTTCATAGAGTCCCAGATGTCCTTAGTCGTATCCTTGTTAAGGATTGTCTCCAAATTAGACCTGTCGATTGCTTGAAATAGGTAATTCTTTACCTTCAGGTCCTTCAATTTCAGTGCATCATTTTTCTGCTTCTGTTGAGCAAAAACCTCTGAACTGTTCAGTTTCTATAAGATCCCAAAATTCCTTAGATCTTAGGAAGTTTTTAATCAGCATATTCCAGTGATCGTAGTGACCATCAAATCTGAGAATAACTAGTTGGACAAAACTTCCATTTTCTGTAGTCATTTTGATGCTGCAAAGTTTTAGTTGCTGTGATTTTTTTTAGCTCCCTTCTTGGCTATGATACCAGATGTTGGTTTAGTTTTCTAAACCCCTTTCTTAGATGTTGAGTAAGTTTTCTAAACCCTTCACTTGTTTATCTCAATTTTAGAGATTGAGTTCACACACATTTTGGAGACTAAGAACAGTTTTTCTACTTGTATTTTCATTTTCTTATTACATCAAATTATAAGAAATAAATTGTTAAAATTTCAACAATTTTATAAAATTTCAGGAATTAAAAAATACCACTCCTTAAAACTAGAAACTACTACTCACACCACTCATAAAGATATGGATTACTAAAAACAATCTTAAAATTAAGACAATAACAACAAATACTACCAACATTATAAATTTAAAACATTTAATCCATTGAATTAGAAAGATGTAAAACATTCAATAAACAAACAATCGCATCATTATCCAAAAAGTGAAGGTAAATTACATTAATATATATTTAATTATTGCTATATTCTAAATTATTTTTCCAAAAACACAAAAGTGATGTATTTTAAGGGTAACATGACATGTGAAGATTAACTCTAGTATAAATATGAATGATAATTTAATTGCATCTGTTGTTACGAATTCATCAAAGTGATGCGATAAATGCTAGCCACTGACCCGAACCTTCTTCTTTCTAGTTTCCGGGTTAAATAACTGTTATGCATTAAGAAATTATTATTATTATTATTATTATTATTGTTAGAGTAATATTTTAAGTTAATAAAATTTAAAATTAATATAAATTTATTTTTAAAAAATAAATATTTAATATTTAATAAAAATTAAAATAATATAATTGATAAAAAATATATTAAAAAATCTATGCATCCGGGGTCTAGGCTTGTGCCTGTCAGAGAATTGAAGCTAGCTTCCTTAATGAATCATCATTGTCTATTAACTTCCATTTTTCTTAACTTAATTACTAACAAAACAGTCGTTCTTTAATGAAGTGTAGGGAACCAGCTATACAATTTATGGACAATTATAAAGACTCAAATTTTACATTTTTTTTTCATGCCAAAGTTTTTAAATGGTATTTGATTAGCATAAAGGATTAAAAAAAATGAGTTTTGGATTTTTATACACACTTTATGCGCATACACAATTTTATATCATCTGTATACTTTATTACAGTTTTATAACTAGTTGTATATACTGCAGCCTTGCAGTCCTGTGTTTCCTATTATTATTTTTCTACCTTTTTTTCTTATTTATTTTGATTTCCATACATGATAACCAGAGAAAAAGATTCTACTCTAGTAAGAATTTGATCTCTTCCACTATATTCATTTTATTTATTTATTTTTTAATTAAATTTAATAAAATTAACATACCTTATAATATATTTAATTTTTTGTGAATTTATTTCTCGTATAGAATTATCATAGTGAAATTTTTGACATGTTTTTAATTAAATTTTGACATATTTTTTATTTTAGATTTAGATATAAATTTGTTTAATTTTCTTATTAAAATTGACGTTATCTTAACATTCAAAGACATATTTTAGTATATTAGTTGAATGTATAAAAATATTATTAAAAACAATCTAATCAAAGAAATCATAAAAAAGATAATTATTGTTAATGTTATCGCTAAAGAAATGAAGAAGAATGCTTGTACATTAATATATTCATCCATTTTTATTTATGAATTTTACTCAAAAAAAAAAAAAAAAAAACCCTAGGGTATATTGCATGTTTTACAGCCATAATAAGTACGCATATATATTTGTTTTAAAAAGTGAATATATCGAGAATTCACAAATATAAGTAGATATGATCTACATGGTCTTGATTCTTGAATAGTCCAAGTTATTCATCATCATTTTAAAAGTATACTCTCATCGAATTTGACTAATTGTTTTAATAATTAATTATGTATTTTTAAAAAAAATATTATATTATATTTTATTGATTTAAAATATATTATCATATATTTTAAAAATAATAAATAATTTCTGTTAACTTAATATAGGTAATGATACCATGATAATTTTTATTATAACCAGGATAAAATTAAATTAAATATTTATTTTATTTTAATATTAATTACATTATTATGTTATTATTATTTAATTAAATTATCATTAATAAAATATTATTTTAACTATAAATTTTATATCATATATCATGCTAATATCAATACCTTAAATATATCACTTTACATCCTCACCTCCTCCAACCCCACCAAATATTATTTGTTTTGAATTTTTAAAATATTTATGCATATCGATAATTCTTAGCATTAATACTTCATAAATGAACCGGAATAAAATTATAATGATAAAAGTTTTACTATTAGAATTAAAAACTAAAATTAATATTAAGTTATCATTCATTCAAGGGATCCCTTCTGTGCTATTATAGTTACTACTAACTACCATTCACTGCCATTTGCAACCACCATGTGCCAGCACCTAAGTAATTCACTACGTGCTATGTGCTAACAGAGGGTTTAAAGAACAAAAAGGCTATTAGACCGATCAATCAAACCAAAAAATTTGAAGTTGTAAATGTTACTTAAAGAATCATATGATAGAAAAATTCTCACTTGCTTTTTAAGGGAATTCTTAACATTTACTCATACTAATGAAGACTAATACAGGGGCAAGAAGAGCAAATTGCCAGAATCAAAGAAAGAAGCAACGAATGATATTGAAATAAATTGGGCAAAAACTTTACTTCTAAATTAGAATCCTTGAGGTACATTTCAAAATACATTGCCAAACTGAAATAGCAACAGTAGATCCTATTGACAGCAATTAGTTATCTGTTAAATGTTTGAATACATATTCAAGAATATGGAAGTAATAATTAGCAATCTTCTTTAGACGTTATGAGCAGTTATAAGTTTATAACTGCTAGTCCTGTTCCTTTTCCTTTTATTTCTTGTTTTGCTTCTCATATTACTAGCAGTTATAAGTTTATAATCTGAACAAGGCATCTCACTGAGCTTCCCAAACCTTGTTTCATAGAAGTGCCACAGTTCTGACCTGACAAAATTACAAAGCAATCAACAAAAAAATAAAATAAAATAATGAGAATAAAAAAACATGCACAATAACTGTTAGAGAACCATTTACCAGTAAGCCAAGAACTGAAAGGGTGCATACTTCGCATATATTGCTTGAACATCACTGTGGACAGTTTGAATGGTGGATCTTTTGGAATGGATCTGCACACACAAACCAGGGAACCACCAGAAGTTATCATAGGTCAAAACAAAGAACCCTTTTGCTTTTCATATCATCCAACAAGAAACATCTTCAGAATTTGAACAGTGCATGATAAACCAACCTGTTGTAAGTGCCTGAGAGTTTCAGAGTCAGAAGGAATAACATGATAAAATCCCATGCAAATGAGCACGTTAGCACATGTAAAAGGACCAAAACCATCAATTTGTTTCAGTTGGTCAGACAAATTGTTATAGCCGGACAAGCTTGCTTCTTTGCAAGTTTTTTCAAATTGTTTCAGTTGAATTCTCCCATCTACAATACCTCGAGCAAGCTTCAATATCCGGCCAGCTCGATAACCAAGATTGCAGCTTTTGGCTAGGAAACCCTCTTCAAGGCCTGCAAGCTCTTCAGGGCTCGGGAAATTCCCAATCTTATCACTATCACAAGCATGAGACTCCCTCTCTCTGTTATTCAGAGAGTCAGGCAGCAAATGAGAATTGATTTCGCCATACAGTTTCTCACTTGGACCATTCAACGGAAGTGGGCTTGGGTCCAAACTACGGTTGGAATCTGCTTTTTTCTCATTTTCAGCCAAATTGAAGTCTTTTCCAGGGGGAGTCTTAGGAACGAAACCAGCTGTTTTAGCCAAATAGAGAGACTGCCTTTGACGTAGTTCTAGCTGAAGATCACAAAGTGCTTGAACCATACTTAGAGTCCTCGGCCACCTATACATCTACCGAAAATTAAAAGGGATTTTGAATTGTAAAACCTTGCGATGGAGTTAGACATAATGTCGAACAGTTGGTGGGCGTGATATGAATACATTGATGTTTACACCGGAAGAGAGAAACTTACTGACAATTGCAGAGGAGTATACACTTGACCATATCCTCGAACAAAGTAGGAGACCTAAAAACTCTCCCTAGTGCAAAGCTACAAATGCTCTGACTTTCCCATAAAACACGAAACTCCCTCGCAATCCTCTCGTCAGAGCCCCACAAGCGCAACATTCTCGATACCTGAGTCTACAATCAAACCAAAAAAAAGTAGTAACCACAAACCCATTGGGTCTAAACATTGAATCAAAAGGAGCAATATGATCAAATAGAACGAAAGAGTAATCAAAAGTTACCAAAAGTGCTTGTTTTTGCCTAGCAGAGAGAGAGCGATCTTTGACATGAACGCGAACGAGAAGGCACTGAGGACGATCATGGGGTTGGGAAATGCGAACCATTACCGACGATAGTGAAGCATCACCCACATCGTTTTCATCAGAGTCATCGAGTCGCAAACGTAGAGGACGAAGGAGGGACTTGGAAAGAGGGTTCCAAATGTTAGGGGTCATCATAAAGAAGCCATGGCTGCACACTACCTTCTCTAGTTCGAATGTCTCTGTTGCATCCCCTAACGGTAACTCCAACTCCACCCATTCCTTCTCTCTTTCCATTTTACTTTCTTCTTCTTCCATCTTCTTTGCCTCCATTCTTCGTTTCTCTGCAATTTGCTTTTTCTGAATATAGAGAGAAGCTCTTTTTGTTTTCAAATCTTATTCATTCGGTCTGAGATTCTGAGATATATTATATATTAGAAAATAGAAATACTTGTGTCCGTTAACTTTGCACAATCTACTTTTGCCCGTCTAAAAGAAAAAAGTGAAAATATATAATGTAAAATTCTTCGAGCTAACGTACTAAATGCAAAAAAGCAATACGAGTTTTTTTTATGGTTTTAATTATTATGTTTATATTATTTATATCCTTTGATTATTTTTTATTTTATTTATAACATCTAATTTATAAAAAAAAAAATTATTTTATTTTGTAAATTTTTATTATAGATTTTAAATAATTCAAATAATTAAACAATATATTTAGAATAATTAATTTTATTATAATTTGTGATTTCGTTAGAAAAATACTAATAAAATTGTTTAAATATAACTTTTTACGATTTGTATGATATAAACTAGATAAAAATATAATTCATTAATATTTACAAAACAAACGTAATAATTCAATTATATTTCAAAGGTATTAAAGTCATTTTTTACATAACTAAAAGCAATAATAAAATAAAAATGAACGGTATAAACTAACTACTAAATGAAGTGGATTATTATCATAGTAAATGAAATGAGTGATAATTGCGTTCAAAGAAAATGAAAGAAAAAGAAATAAATGATGTTGATTGCAATAGTGAATCAAAACCTCGGAAGAAAAATAGGTCATTTTAAGAATTCTAACATCTAAAAACACAAAGTCATAAGATTATAAAATATTTTCTCAAAATACAAGCTATAAGTTTGTAAAGCATTTTCTCACTTAAAAAAGTTATTTTCTTATTTTTGAGAGAGAAGTTAATTGTATTTAGAAAGATGGTGTAAATATGTTGTCATAGTGAATTCTTTCTTGCCTTTATTGATAAAGTAGCTCATAATTAGTTTAGATGAACCACGTAAATATTTGTGTTTATTTTTCTTCATTTTCTCAATTTTATTTTAGTTACGAGCTAGCTTTGACCAATAATTTCTTAATAGTGGTATTAAAGCTTTTGGTTACATGTTACTATTCATAGTTATTGTTTATATTTACTATCCATATATACAATTACTATTCATAGTGAATAGTGAGAGCTAGTTCAAGTGAGAAGTAAATTATTGTGAATAGATGGTGATAAAGTTTGATGTTAAGAAATTCAACGAGACTAATTCTCGTTGTGGAGATTGAAGATTAAAGCAATTTTAAGGAAGGGCAATTACTTTGTAGAAATTGAAGCAAGGTGAGAAGAAATCACTAATGATTGTAAGTGGACGAGATGGATGGTAACGTAATTGTCGATCTGCACTTAATACTAATTGATAAAGTGTTATCTAGTGTGGAAAAAAAGAAAAATACAAAAGAGATTTGGGACACTTTAACAAAATTGTATGAGGCTAAGTCACTACACAATAAGATATTCTTAAAGAAGAGACTTTACACTCTTTGAATGCAAAATCCATAGCGGTGACCAACCACATCAAACACTTTGAATACTTTTTTTTCTCAACTTACCTTGATAGGTAACAAAATAGAGATAGTAGAATGTGCAAAACTTCTACTTCAAAGTCTACCTAATATGTATGATCAACTTATCATTAACCTGACAAACAATACCTATATAGACCATCTAGTCTTCGACAAAATTGTAGTTGCTGCTTTGGAAGAAGAAATCAGGCCCAAAAACAAAGAAGATAATTGAGCAAGTTCGCAACAAGATGAAGCTTTAACAATGATGAGAGAGAAATAAATAAAGCATGGGCCTTAATGAGGGCTAGAATCATGATATATCAAAATCAAGAAATAAGAAGAATATCAAGTGTTATAACTGTGACAATAAAGGACATTTCAAAAGAGATTGTTGGAATAAGAAGAAGAATGGAGATCTTGAGTCAATAAATACTTAAGGGAATGTGGCAAGTACCTTAGATGATAGAGAAGTGTTATACGACAAGGCAATATCAAATGCTAAAGGTATAAAGCTATTTTTTGATGTTTGGCTTTTAGACTTAGTAGCAACTTAACATATGACCTCTTGAAGAGAATGGTTTTACAAATATGAACCAATCTATATAAGGATATGTATTTATGGGTAATGATCATGCCTTAGAGATTACTGTATTAGTATTATTAAAATAAAGATATTTAATGGTATGGTTCAAATTATTCAATTGGTACGACATGTGAAGGGCTTGAAAAAGAATTTATTATCTTTGGGGAAAATAGATAGTCTTGGATGCAAGATTATGTTTAAAATGGAATCATAAAGATTGTTAGAGGTGAGCTTATGGTTTTGAAGGTAGAAAAGATTGCAGCAAATCTATTCATGCTTAAAGAGGAAACACCACAGGAAGTAGATGTATGTGTCGTGTCAACCAATAAGGGAGAAGAGTCGACAATGATATAGCATCTCAAATTGGGACATATGTCAGAACGAGGTTTGAAGATTATATTGAAGCAAAATTTACTTCTAGGGCTTAAATTGGTAACTCTACCAATTTGTGAGTATTGTATTACAAGTAAGCAACATAGATTAAAGTTTAGTAGATCTGATACTAAGAGTAAATTCATTCTAAAATTAATTCATTCAGATGTACGAGAATCATCAAAAATGTCCTTAGGATGAACAAAGTATTTTGTATTTTTTATTGATGATTACTCTAGAAGAGTTTAGGTGTACCCAACCAAGAAGAAGTCATATGTATTTCAAGTATTCAAAGACTTTAAAGTGCAGGTAGAACTTGAATCTAGAAAGAAGATAAAGTGCTTGAATACAGATAATGAAAGAGAGTATATAGATAACAAGTTTATTACACTTTGTAAGCAAGAAGGTATTAAAAGACAATTCATAATCACACAACGCCTTAACCAAATGGAATGGCAGACCGAATGAATAGAAGTCTTGTAGAAAATATGAAATGTATGTTGAGTATTGCAAGTTAACCAAACTCTTTTTTGGGGAAGAAGCAGCCAAAACCACCTGTTATATGGTAAATCAATCTTTATCAATAATAACTGAGTTAAAAACCTCGATGGATATGTGACTGGAAAGCCAACAAATTACTCTACTTTACATTTGTTTAGATGTCCTATATACATGATGTACGGCACTCAATAAAGTTCAAAGTTTGATCCAAAATTTAGAAGGTGTATATTGTTAGGGTATACTGATGGTGTAAAAGGGTATCGCTCATAGGATCCCACTACCTGTAAGCTTATAATCAACAAGGATATGATCTTTGTAGAAGAGCAACTACAACGTAAAGATGAAGACGATAACACATCGAATGTGAGTTCAGACACTATAAAAGTTTAGGTTGAAAATAATCCAGTATAAGAAATTCCAAATTCTACTAAAGCAACACTAGAGCACGAGGTCCAAGAATTAGTTGAGTCTATCTTTTAACAAAAGATGGAACGCCGTCAACTTTCCATGAAGCTATAAGTAGCTCAGATGAAACTTTATGAATGACAACAATGTAAGAAGAAATTGAAATTTTACACAAGAACAAGACATGAGAACTATTACCATTATCATTTGAAAGAAAATTAATTGGTAACAAATAGTTCTACAAGATCAAGTGGGATAGCAATGATCAAGTGGAATGATATCGTACAAGATTGGTGGTAAAGGGATAGCAATGATCAAGCGGGATAGCAATGATCAAGTGGAATGAACATTTAGAGCAGTTAGATGTTAAAACTGCATTTCTTCATAGAGAACCTGAAGAAGAAATCTATATGTTCAAACCAAAGGGTTTTTTAAAACAGGCAAGGAAAACTTGGTTTCCAAGTTGAACAAATCTTTGTACGCCTCACATAGGCACCAAAGTATTGCTACAAGAAATTTGATTCCTTCATTATTAGCTTTGGATACAACAGACTCAATTCAAACCATTGCGCGAACTACAAAAGGTTTAGTGATAATGACTTTATTATCTTGCTATTGTATATGATTGACATGTTGATGGTAGGCCCAAATAAAGAATGAATCAAAGAGTTGAAGGCACGATTGGTTATGAAGTTTGACATAAAGGATTTGAGACCACCAAATAAGATTCTAGGGATGCAAATTCATTGAAACAAAAAATAGCAAGAAGATTTGGCTTACTCAAAAGAACCACTTCCATAAGATCTTGCGACGTTTTAACATGCAAGATTGTAAGCTAGTTTCAACCCTACTTTTTATTAATTTCAAGTTATCCTTATATATGTGTCCTAGAAATAAAGCAAAGAAAAGGGAGGTGTCTCAAGTACCATATGCATCGGTAGTCAAAAGTTTAGTATTTGTTGTGATATGCACAAGACCATTACACAAGCAATAGGAATGGTTAGTCGATTTATGGTGAATCTTGATTAAGAGCATTAGATTGCAATAATGAGGGTTCTAAGATACATAAGAGGAACCTTAAATGTTACATTATGTTACAAAGGATCATAATATATTGTCAAGGGTCATATTGATTCAAATTTTGTAGGGGATCTCAACAATAGAAAATCCACTATAGGCTATATGTTTACACTTGCAAAAGGAGCTATAAGTAGGGTTTCGAAACTACATGCTGTTATAGGTGTATATACAACAGAGGCAGAATATATGGAAGCTACACAAGCTTGCAAGGAAGTAATCTGGATTCAAAGATTAATGAAGGAACTAGGGCATCAACAGAAAAATATTGTTCTATTTTATGATAGTCAGAATGCCTTGTGCATTTCCAGGAATCTAGCATTTTATTTACGGACGAAACACATAAGGATTTTGTACTACTTTGCTCGAGAAGTAGTGGAAGAAAGAAATATGGATATGCAAAAGATTCACACCAATAAGAACCTAGTAAATGTAATGACAAAATCGATCAATATTGACAAGTTTGTATAGTGTTGATCCTCATATAGCCTAGTAAAGACATAAACATTAAGGCTTGAGCAAAGGCAATCGGAAGAGATATTCTTAAAAGATAACTTTAAGTCGAAGAATGAAAGTGTTGAAGCCATATTTCACATGGCTAAAAGTAATAGTCAAATAAAAGTGGTTGGTAGGAGTCAACCAATAAATGAAGTGGGTTGTAATTGCAATCACAAAAAATGAAGGAAGAAAAAATAAATCATGGTGGTTGCAATATTGAATCAAAACCTTTTTAAATGGAAGAAAAATAAGTCATTCAAAATATCCCAACATCTTAAAACACAAAGCCATAAGCTTGTAAAGTATTTGTTCACTTAGAAGAATAATTTTCTTATTTTGAAAAAGGGGTTAATTGTATTTTTCTATTATAAGAGAGAGGTATCTTGTTATCTTTCTTGTATTTGCCTACAAAGTAGTCCATAATCAGTTTGGGTGAACCATGTAAATATTTGTGTTAATTTTTTTCATTCTCTTAATTTCATTTTTAATTGCTAGTTTTGTCTAATGATTCCCTTAACATATTTTTATAACTTTACCGTATATATATATATATATATATTTATAACTTTACCATATATATATATATATATATATATATGTTGTTTCTCAATTGATTGTTGAATTAGGACTTTGCACGAATGAAAACAGCTGAAATTCAGTTAGTTTACTTTTTAGTCCCGTTTGACATATTTCAAGAAGAATAAATGCAGGAAAGCAATAAAATGAAGAGCAAGCATGAGCAAAGGAATAGAGAGAAAATTTTAGAGAATAATCGTAAGTATTCATTCATTGTAATTGTATTGAATGGTGAGTAAATATATTTATACAATCAATTCTGGTATAATATTCACTGATTGCACTCATTACAATTTTCATTCTCACCACTGCTTCAGGAACTGATTTTTACAATCATTATTCTCACACTTTGCTGCATTAAGATTTGTTGGTAGTGATTCTTGCAGTGAGGGTTGCAATATTAATTGTATTGCATTCCGTAGCACCTTCTGGTGGTCCAACACCTAGCACATTATTTGCCAAGCCATCACTTGTGCCACTGCAACTCTCATTTGTCATGTCATGCTCTTGTTTTTTTTTTTTACACGGTTTAGACTATCCTTTTGGAAGGTTTTTTACGGCTGAGTTTTAACCTAGTGAATCCATCGAATTTTCATGCTTCTGAGAATCTGACTTTTGACTTTTTATTTCTTAAACCATCCTCACTTTGAAGAAATAACATAAAACAGAGTGAATGGTTCTAGTACTTAATGTTGTCCTTTACTCACCTACAACTTCCATGCTTCACCAAGCTTTAGTTTATTCATTAAATTTAAGGCCGCTTGTGCAAAGTCTTGTCTAGAGTTGCTTATCTTATGAAGTAAAAGTTTCCTTTTTAAACTGTTTGAAGTCTTTAATTTAATTTTTTTAATCAAAAGTCTTCACTTTTTTGAACAATGGATCAGCATATTAGGGTCTTTCTGTAAAATGCTAATATCCTCGAACAATTTCCTGTAGCAAGATTAATCGACATTTATTCCTTTTACTTCATCCTCTTTTGAAAAAAAACGAACTTTTATAAAACAAATTATGTCAAATTTTTTTGTCTTATCTCACATTGTTATTTCCCGAGTGTGTGAGGTGAGGTGACATTTTATTTTTTGAATTTTTTTTAAAATACTTTTCTACTCAGAAAAATAGTCGTTAGTTTTTTACTCAAAAAATGATTGTTATTTTTCTTTACTAAGAAAATAACTGTTATTTTTCTTTACTCAGAAAATGACTGTTATTTTTTTTACTCAAAAAATGAACGTTATTTTTTTATTACTCAAAAATATCCGTTAAATGACTATTATTCTTCTTTACTTAGAAAATGATTGTTACTTTTCCTTTTATAAAATGATTGTTACACTTTCTACCCAGATATAACCGTTATTATCATAATGACCAAACGTTTTCTCAAACCTATAAATAGAGGGCCTTAGCTCTAAATTTCTATACAACAATTTGTAAGCATCTCTTACTAAGAAAAAGCTCTCAGAAAGACAAATAAAAAGATCCTAAATTGTTTTGAGTTTTCTGAGAAGCAAAATTTTATAGGTGTAACATTCTGGTCTTCATCAGTGCATTGAATCCGAGAAAGATAACAAAGATTCTAGGCTGTTTTATCCTGGAGACGATGAGGTTGTGTTTACTTGCACAATTTTGGGTAGAGCTGCGAAACGTCTTAAAGAGAGCGACCTAATCCGTAACTTAACCCAAGTAGTTCCTTTCAGATTATCGGTAATATTGTTCCTACATTGTTTTCACATACTTGTTTCAACATCCTCTAGTATACATGTTAGATGTAAGAAATGTGCTTGTGAAAAATATTAACTGGATTGGTACCATTTGGTTGGATTTAAGAACAGATGTTGTTTTCTAAGAAAAGGATATTTGTCTTGTAAAATTCATTGTTGAGAAGTAGTTGGAATTTGGTTGGGACAGAGTGAATACAAATAAAATAAATTCAATAAAGTAAAATAATAATACCGATAATTTAATGTGATTTACTCTTTAATTTGGGCCAAGTCTATAGGATAAACTCTGAAAAATATTTCTTTCACTAATAAAATTAATGGGTACAAAGTGAGAGACAATACAAAAAATTAAGATAAACCCAAAATAGTATTACACAAGTGTTTCTCAAACTCACCATTTGTCACTCCCCTTTTAGAAAAATGTGTTAATATTTTTCTAAAATATTTTATCTTACTCTCTTACACACATAATATTATTTTTCTTCAAAGAAAATTATTCCTTTGGCTTTGCTTTTCTTCTCTTCTTTTAGTGTGTTGATGTGTCTCTCTAAGGCAAACACATTGCCTATTTATAGGCAAAATTGCATATACCTTATGTGGCTAGAAATTTGCCATATAGCTAACCAAATTTTAGCCACAAAAATATTTGATGCATTTGTGAAATGTGGTTGCACCTAACATCTTTATTTTGTCAAATTTGGTTTCACCTAACATTTTTATTTTCTTCTTTTTCCATGTGGGAGGGACTTACAAATATCCCCATCCCGCCTACATAGAGGACTCTACCAATCCAACAGCTAAATGACAGTATTCAAAATTTTGTCTTGGAAGAATTTTCATTAACATGTTTAATCTATTTTCCTCTGTATGGATCTTCTCAAGCTATAATAGTTTATTCTCCATTACATCCCTAATCTAATGATATCTCACATCAATTTGTTTTGATCTCGAATTTTCAAGGTAGATAGCACTGTGACTATCACAAAATAACTGGTAACTATCTTGTTGTAAACCAAGTTCTTTCAAGAATTTTTTCATCCATAGAAACTCTTTACATGCTTCCATTGTTGCTATAAACTCTACTTTTGTAGTGGACAGTGTAACACATTTTTATAACTTTGACTGCCATGATATAGCTCCCCCTACAAATGTAATCAGGTAACCTGAAGTAGATTTTTTGGAATCTACATCGCTAGCCATATTTGAATCTGTCTATCCAACTAACATAGATTTTTCATTTCCAAAACATAGGCATATTTTGGAAGAACCTCAAAGATACTTGAAAATCCAATTCACTATAGCCCAAGTTCCTTTCCAAGATTTGAAAGGAATCTACACGTAATTCTAACTACATAAGTGATATCTGCCTGTGTACTAACCATGGCATACATTAGACTTCCAATTGTTGAAGCATATGGAACCTTTTCCATCTCTTCCTTCTCTTTATTTGTAGAAGGGATGCCTTTAGAACTTAGCTTAAAGTGATTAGTAAGAGGACAACTAATCGCTTTAACCTTGTCTATATGAAATCTCTGAAGTACTTTCTCTATGTACTTCTTTTGTGACAACCATAATTTATTGGCGTCTTTGTCTCTAATAATACTTATGCCAAGAATCTACTTTGTTAGCCCCAAGTCTTTCATGGAAAAAGAATTACTCAACTATTTTTTCAAGTTGTTGATTCTAGAAATATTTCGGCCAACAATCAACATATCATCCACATAAAGAAAAAGAATAATGAAATCATCATTAGAGAATTTCTACGTAAAAATATAATGGTCTGAAGTACTTTTTTTGTAGCCTTGCTCCCCCAAAACAGACTCAAACTTCTTATACCATTGTCTTAGTGCTTGTTTTAAGTCGTAGAGGCTTTTTTCAATTTGTAAACATAATCATTTTTTCCTTTTTCTTGAAACTCTCTGGCTGCTCCATGTATATCTCTTCTTCCAAGTCACCATGTAGGAAGGCATTTTTGACATCCATTTGCTCAACCTCTAGGTTAATACTTGTTGTTAACCCCAGCACAATACGGATGGATGTCATTTTCATAACAGGTGAGAAAATCTCGTCAAAGTCAAAAAATATTCTTCAGTTGAATCCCTTAATAACCAGTCTAGCTTTGTATCATGAATTGGAGCTGTGTTCTTCATGCTTCATCCTGAACACCCATTTATTTTTCAAAGCTCCCTTCCCTTTAGGTAGCTTCATCAACTTAAAGTTTTGTTCTCATGCAAGGACTTCATCTCATCTTGCATGGCCAATCCATTTTTGTTTGGATTCATCATCCATTACTTCTTCATAACTTTCAAGTTCTCCCCCATCAGTGAAAGTTACATACTCATTTGGAAGATATGTGGTAGAGGGTCATCTCAGTCTATCACTTCTTCTCAATAGAACAGGAGAAACTACAGGTGTTGATGCTAGATAATGAACATCATCTCTCTCATCTTTAGAACCAACTTCTATGGGAGCATCATCTTCATCAGGTGGATAAACTTGGTCTTCATCTCTAACTTGTCTTGGTACTGATGTTGGAGAAATTAATTTCAAATCTGATGAGTCATTATTGTAATTAGGAATATCGTTCTTCATTTTGACAATATCTTCAATGGTTTCATCTTAAAAAAAATAGTATCACGGCTCCTAACAAATTTCTTTGCTACCGAATCATAAAATCTATAGCCAAATTGATCTTGACCGTATCTAATAAAAATACACTATCTTGTTTTAGCATCAAGTTTGGATCTCTCATCCTTGGGGATATGAATAAATGTTTTGTAGCCAAACACTCATAGATGATCATAAGAACCATCATTTCTTGACCATACTTTATCTGGAACATTCATCTTGAGAGGAGTATAGGGTGAAAGATTCAACACATATGCATCTGTGAGTATGGTTTTACCCTGGAAAAGTTTAGGCAACTTTGCATGTGAGAGTAGACATCTAACTCTCTCCATTAAAGTTCTATTCATCCTCTCAGCTAAGCCATTCAATTGTGGTGTCTTTGGAGGTGTCATCTGATGCTAAATACCATGATTTTTATAGTAAGCATGAAAAGGTCATATGTATTCTCCACCATTGTCTGTCTGTATGCACTTCAGCTTTTTCCCAATCTATCTTTCAACTGAGGCATGAAATTCTTTGAAGACATCTAGCACCTGATCTTTTTTTTTTCAGAAGATATATCCATGTCTTCCTTGAATGATCATCAATGAAAGTCACAAATTATTAAGCACTACCAAGTGACTTTGGCATTGGTTCACACAAATCTGAATGAATCAGATCTAAAATATTATTCATTTTGGAAGGAGGGGAACTCTTGAAATCAACTCTATTTTGCTTTCCTGCTAGTCAATCAACGCATTTTTTTCAAATGTACTTCATCCATTCTAGGAAATGTCTTCTTCCTGGCTAGACTTGCCATACCTTTTTCACCCATGTGACTGAGTCTCCTATGCCATAATTCAGTTGCTCTGTCTTTCTCCACGACATTTACTATGTTAGTGGAGAGCTTCCCTTGCATTATATACATAGTTGTATGCTTATCTCATCTAGCCATTACTAATGAGCCTTTTGTAAGTTCCCATTTATCATAAATGAAGGAGCTACAATATCCTTCATTTGCAAGTTTACGTACAAAGATCAAATTTAGACGCATAACTGGAATATGTCTGTCATCCTTCAGAAATAGTCTGGTTTCATTCTTTGTTTCTAAGCAAACATCTCCTCTGCCAACGATCTTTGACAGACCTTTATTTCCCATTCTAACAACACCAAAACTTCTAAGTGTGTATGATGAGAAAAATTCTCTACGCGATGTAGCATGAATAGTAGTACCACTATTAATCACTCAACTAGTCTTGTGTGATGCAAGATTGACAAAACCTTCATCATAAATAATATTGAACTCATCTATGGTATTTGTTTACTCATCATCATTGTCGTCATCTTTCTTCACTGCTTTGTCTTTGTTGGTTTCTTGTTCATTCTTGAACACCCGACAAAATTTCTTAATGTGACCCTTCCTCTTACAGTGATGGCATTCAACATTGGCAATTTTGTTTGATTTTTCTCTGCTCTTGTTTCTAGGTTTTTGTTCTCTGTATTGTCTCCTTCCTCTAGACTCTGTGATGAGGGCTTGTGCTTCTGAATTTCTCTCCCTGTTTTGTTTCTTATATGACAACAAGGCTTCTACAACAACTCCAAACTCCATCTTGTTTTTTGCATAAGTCAGAGTTGTTGTGAGATGATTATATGATAAGGGTAATGATGCCAGTAATATCACAGTTTTCTCTTCATTGCCGAAACTCACATTGAATCTTGCTAATTAAGAAAGCTTGTTGTTGAAATCGTTAACGTGCCACATCAAGCTCACATTATCCTCCTTCCGCATTTGATATAGCTCATTTCACAAATAAAATTTATTGGCAAGATTATTTGACATGTACATATTTTCTAGAGTCTCCCATATTTCTTTTGTAGTCTTGTAATTTTTTTATTCAATATTTTGCAAGATATTGTCTAAGAGATTTAGACAAATTATACTGGTTGTAGTCTCATCTATCTCCTCCCACTGTTCCTCGGTAACAGTTGCTACCTTATTTTCTTTTCCCAGCAACGCATTATGGACCTTCTTTGAATGAGAATATCCTTCATCCTCCTTTGTCATAAAAAGAAATTATTATTGCCATTAAATTCTCAATATCTACTTTCTGGCTTAACATTTTTTTCGTTGTGTTTCTTTTTTTTATGCAAATAAATACACTTTGGACTTAATAAAATCTTCTCTAATGTGGCAGATCAATCTATGCTACAACCACAGAACATACGAAGAATTTTACTCGACCAACTCTGATACCAGTTGTTGGTGCATAGTGGGTACAAATAAAATAAATTCAACAGAGTTAAATAATGACACCGAAAATTTAACGTAATTCATCCTTTAATTTGGGCTAAATTCACGGAAAAAACTCCGAAAAATATTTCTTTCACTAATAAAATTAATGGGTACAAAGTGAAAAGCAATACAATAAATTAAGATAAACCCAAAATAATGTCACACAAGTATTTCCCAAACTCATTATTTTGTCACTCCCTTTCTAGAAAAATATCCCAATATTTTCTAAAATGTTCTCTCTCACTCTCTTACAGACACAACACTATTTTTTTTCAAAGGAAATTATTACTTTAACTTTACTTTTTTTTGTGTATTGATGTGTCTCTCTAAGACAAAAACATTGTCTATTTATAAACAAAATTTCATATCCCTTATATGGCTAGAAATTGGCTACATAACTAGTTAAATTTTAACCACACAAATATTTTATGCATTTATTAAATATGATTACACCTAATTTTATTTTGTCAAATATAATTGTAATTAACATCTTTATTTTATCAAATATAATTTCAACTAATATTTTTATTTTCTTCCTCTTCGTAAGGAAATTACATATTTTTCACAAATGACAAAAAAAAAAAAAAAATTTGCAATGTAGATTGTAGTGTCTATGTGAAGTTAAGAATGGTCAAATCAGTTGAACTTAACTTGATGTACCATCTCTACGTCATTGGTTTCTCCAGCAGGGCTGAAAAATACCATTCATTTTTATGAACTCCGCGGTCAACTTTCATGCCAGCATTCCATCTCAGCTTCTTAAATCCAATGCGATCCAGCATTGGAGTGTAAGTTTGGTTAAGCTGTGACCCCTGGCAAAAGAACCGATCAAGCCAAAAGAATCCCCCTGGCCTCAACACTCTGTATATGTCATAGAGTGTGAACTCAAGCATAGCATCTGGAATCCAATTACTAAGAACATGCATAGAATGCACAATATCCAGTGTGTTTTCAAAGAACGGAAGCCTCTGAGAAACACTGGAATGAATTGGAATCAAGCCTCGGGAGGCAATGAAGCTGTTAAATGGACCATCCAAGTTCATAGTACTAGTGATGATTGTCACATTCCTTTCCCTCATTCTAGCAGCAAATGTGCCAGTTCCACCTCCAATGTCTAATCCTATCCGGATAGTTCTAGCAGGCTTAATATTAAGAACTTGGTCAATCCCATAATCCAATCCTCCATTATCAACGAGCCACCGGTTCTTCTCCCTATATTGCAAGTCAAAGCAATCCTTGCAGTCATAAATTCCCCGTGCTTTCTTGCGCTCAATGAGGCACTTGTAGCTTTTACAAGAGTAAGGTTCCCAAATTATGCTGTTGTCTGACGGAGTTGACCAAAGACTTTCTGGAAATGGAGTTGGTTCCTCATAATTTTCAGGGGATTTTGGATGGCATCGCCGACGAGGCAATGGTTCACACCCTTTGAGCATTAGTCTCTGTGAAAACACATCATCTACTGGACAATCTCCTCCAATGTCATAACTCATGTACTTGACCAAGTCTTCATGAAACTTGAGGCAGCCTGCTCCAACCGGCGGGTAAATCTCATCTGATCCTGTCCTTGGTGAGTACCCAAGTGGAAGCTTGTGAGGACCAATTGCTAGCTTAAGTTCATTATTGTCATTAGCAAGCTTCATGATCAAATTGTATATTTGATCATTTGATTGCTCGGGTTGGCGAGCCAGCTCAACGAGGAGCAGCTCAACAAGTAAATTAGTAGAGTTGAGTCTTTCATGCAGACTAGCAATCAGGGAATGACTGTCAACAAGCTGTGATTTGGTAAGACCGATCTCCTGTGGGATAGAAGTTGTGTCCAAAAGAGGCAGAGAGAGGTGTTGGGTATACCCAAATGAGTTAAGATTTAAAGAAGGGCATGTGAAGATATAAATGGTAATAAGATTGGTAACTATGACAAGAAAAAGCATCTTGATCTTCAATTTCCTATTATAAGCCTGTTGTTGATGAGGCTGCAACTTTTTCGGATGATCTTCAGCACTACCCATTATTAATGTCTATTTTCTTCACTAGTTCAGTAGGCTTATTCAGGAAATAAGAGTGAGCACGACAAATGAATAGAAGAAAAAGAGAGTGATATAGGACAAGAAGAGAGAAAGGTAACGTAAAGTAACATATATTACTTCAATGCAAAGTGAAGGAGGCAATTCACCGTTTTTGGCTATCGAGATTAGCTTTTCCAATGGACCAATTAACATGCACTCATTTGCAACTTGCCTGGAGAGAGGCTGAAGATTACTAAAACTAAGTATTGGAGTCAAAATATTATATTTAATTATTATAATTGATATCAAATCTAATTATAAAAATAAATTTTATTATTTTAATTATAATTATATCACGTGTTATAATGAAGTGTTATATTACAGTTGCTTATTTTCTCCAAGTGACTTGCATTTGCAGCATGATATAAGTCAGAGCATGTGCTCATTCATCAGATGTCAAACAATTATCCAACCCATTCAACCTAGCTAATTTTAAGTTCTACGGGACATGAAAGCATTTTACATTCATTGCCATTACATTCAAAGCCTTGAACATTTTCTTAATTTGCATATTTTATGACTAATGAACTTATTTTTATTAGTTGTTATAAATTAGATAGGTTATTAAATTAAGTTAGATATACAATAATTCATAAAAGATTTAATTTATTTTTAAATAAAAATAAAATAACAATGAATATATTTAGAATTTTACAATGAACAGGTGAGCTTTGAAGTAAAAAAGAAAAAAAAGAGAGTGGGTAATCACATATATAGGAAGTACGACTGTTCAAACATTTTAGTTTATAGATTTGGAATAAATGCATGAATCCATGGGTTGAAATTGGCATGTGACATGCATATTTAAGTAGTTAATGAATATGTATATTAAGATATTATATTCAAATATCGAAGTAGAACTGTATCAATTAATGTTATGAATAAGGGTAAATTAGAGTGACATGTGCAAAAAAACAAGTGCAACATTTCAAATAGGTTTATAATTATTTGAGTAACTTGTGACTAAGATTGATACATTTAGAAAATATTTAATAACAGTGATTTATAATTTTTGATTAAATAATTATTAATATATTTGATAATAATTTTTATTTAGTAATTTTTGAGAAAAAAATAAAACCTATAAGCTATTTAGTAATGTTTTTTATTTTCTGATTTTTTTAAAGAACATAAAAAATTAAAATTTTTTTTGTTATTTTTTTAAAAATAAATTTTAATCATTTTTTTAATTATATATACATATAAAAAAGTTACAAGACTTTTACTTCTTTGAGGTGAAGAAAAAATAGAAGTTAAAAATTTTATTAAAAAAATTAATTTTAAAGATTTACGAATCACCTAATATTTTAGTAATGATTCTTTAAAAAAAACAAAAATTATTATCAAAAATATTTGATTAAAAAATGACTTGATAAAATCATAATTAGAAATTAAAATCTTTATTAAAGACACCTTATTAGCACTGATATGCGTCAACCAACTTGGCATTTACACATTGATAATGGACCAAATCAGGTGGAGTAGTCCCAAGTGGATCTGGAGTTAGCAACACAGGTGACCCTTGGGGAACTCAGAAACTCTCAAGATCCACTCACATTAGTAATCTCCTCCACCAGTTAGTGATCTCGAAGAAGTTGGTCGCATGTGGTATCCCCTCCACCACGTTAGTGAACTTGATAGAATTGGTATATTAATTGGATCAAGCAAATAACATACCCACATATAAATAATATGGTATTCCAATTGGTCAACTTTGAGCAATATTTGTGCGATTAATTATATTGGATCGGCTGTAATAATAGCACATCAAGTTGGGAATAACCCAACTTCAAATGTAATTATTCTACTTTAGTGATTGGCCTTGAGAACGATTAGTGCCTTATGTATCTTAGCGGGAGGAGCTAAAAGTAATCTTTATTATTATTTTTTCTTTTTTTATCATTGAAATTTTATAATATTAATTATTTATTGTTTTAGACTATCATATCAATATTGATCCATAACCAATCAATAATTTCTCATTTGTTTATGCTCTATAGTAATTAAGTATAGGCAACTTGTATATGACAAATGGCAACAATAAATTGTGAAATTTTTCAATATATAGTTGCTTTCAACACTGTTAAGAGAGAATGTAGAAGGTTTTATTCTGTGGTGTTGTACATGGATCTCACACAGTATAAAATGACAAGATATGACGTACTGGCTCGTACAAGCCCCGAAAACCTTCATGATTTGAAAACAGCTTTGCTACTCTGGTTAGTTCAATAACTACCAACTAAAAGAGGGGTTGATGTAATTCAATACAAATGCTTCAAATTTTAAATAGATAAGGCCCTTTCACGAGGGAATTGCTGACATTAATTGCTTTTAAAGCTTCTTCTTTTTTTAAAAATTATATAAAAATTTAGGACACTTATAATCGATAATAAAATCTTAATTTTTACAATTTTATGGATTACGTATCATTGAATAATAAACTCGTTGAAGAAATACGATTTTATTATAATTCAACTCAAACTCATAAAAATGTATTCAATATAAAATTAATATGTTTAATTAAAATTATCATAAATTTATATTACTTAATAATTATCGATACGTATAATAAGATGAAACATGCTTATAATATTTATAATTTTAAGTTAGTATTTTGTTTAACATTTTTCTTTGATTTAATTACCTAATATAACTTTATTTATAAATAAAATTTTAATTTTAATCTTCTTTCATATAATGTACGTATATTTTTTTATAATTTAAAAATAAAATTATATAAATAAATGAATAATATAAAAGCAATAGTATGGGGATTAAAAGGTGGAGAGAGATAAAGAATTGGAACTATCATTCACTATAAAATATTAGCCTAATCATTTTGTCCAACTCTATACAATAATATGTAATATATATGATGGATCCCCATCAATGAGACACTAGTGTAATCATCATATATCACAATGAACTGCAGAAGCTTGTGCCAATTTCCTAAGATTTTCAATAATCATAACCAATTTGTTGTTAAATCGATTGACAAAGAACTTGGGTAGCCATCCTGCAGGATCTAACTGGATAACAACAAAAACCCAAAAAGAAAACAGCTAAATTGGGTTAGTTAATTTGTTCCTACCTACAACTCCATAGCAGTCTGGTTTTTTTTTTTTTTTTTTGAGGGGGGTGGTTCTTGGACACTTAATGTTTAAGTTAATCCGATTTGATTCAAACTCGTGATTTTAAACAATATAAGAGTAAGTTTTACTGTCAACTACTTAGCATTTACTCTTTTCCTTTTACTTTTTTTATTTTTTCACTAAGAACCATCTTTAACATTTACTTATTTCAAACATTAAACCCCTCTCATTATAAGTGGGTTCTAGAGTACATTAAACAGAATATGAGAAAGCATATTACCTGAACAACATAGGTAACCATACAGGAGTCATCTTCAAGCTTTTCCACAACCCAACCTGACTGTAAAAGTAGTCCTCTGATTGCATTGTTTTGCTTTGGGTGTAACCCAGCTGCAATCTCCTTTGGTAGTGAAGCAACTGCCACCACCTGCCAACTCCAAAGTGTTTAATTGATTGATTGGTAGTTATCAACAAGAAAGATCCAATTTACCAATTGCCTTATACTAACAGGAGTGGATTCCAACCTTTCATTGTATATGTGTTTGCATAGGTGTGTGACTGTATGAGTGTGTAAATGTATTTAAAAAAAAAAAGCCCAAGAAAGATTCAAGTTCTTTAATTATGTGAAAAACGAATATAGTTAGCAAGACTGCACTAACCAGGGTACCATCTTCCATGGTTTCTCTTCTCTCATAGACAATGAATTCTCTGTTCCTAAAAAGTGGTTTAGAATTATCTCCAAACCTTAAACATATGATGCTCAGATTATCTCCAAGATCTTTTATATACCTTGCTTCTACCAAATCAGAGTCCCATTGCTGCAGTTAATTTTCATGGAAATCCAATTAACAAAAGAGTCAACAATAATCTCACTCATCATGATTCATAATTTCATATATTCAAGAATTTAAGCCAATAAACCCACACCTTTTGGAAAAGAAAAACACAAATATATGTGATTTAGCCTAGAATTTGACTCTTGTTTCATTTCATCTTTCAAAGATGGGGGCATCTAGTTGAATTAATTATGTTAGCTTAAACCTAAGTATTGTTGAGCATGGTTCCAACTCAAAAATTGAATTATGTATCCAGTTTGCTATTCATATTTATACTACACTCGTTCACGCAGCAAACAAGAATTTGGGAAAGGCTAGATGAAAAGTGATTAATGACCTTAGCAGCATCAATGGCATTGGCAACAGTAATGAATTGTCGGGGGGAGACTGAATTCAGCAACCATCGGCTACGAAAAGTGTGAAATGATCCAGACCTGCGCTTAGATATCTCAACTCCATTATCAAGACCACTTATAACTTTCCATCCATCATTTTCATTACTATTTCCAACTCTATTATTGTTACAGTCAGAGGCAGAAAGTAATTCTTGTATGCAGTTTTCACTGGCAAACTGTACATATCTTCTCAGTGAGTCCTCACTTATTGACCTAAAAAATAGTTATAACATTGATCATAAATCCAATTAATTACAAAAAAGAAAAAGACATTAAATGAGAAACTTAATTGGGTTTAATTACCAGGATCTAGTACTAGGTGCTGGACTGTTCATATCTGAAGGCATCAAATTTAGGTCTTGATCACGTAAAATTAAAGTGGGAAAGGATATGAACATGTAACCAATATATATAGAATGGAAAAATTGTACCTTAACTTACATAAGTGTAATGATTTAATACGCTTTAATTCAGTATCTTTAATTAAAACATAATAAATCTAAAAAATTAATATAAGTTAATTATCTTTTCAAAAAATAAGATAATACAAGTCTATTTTTTTAAAATTATAAACTTGTCATATCTAATCAAATAAATAGAATTTAAAATACAATTTCATTAAAAATAATATTAATGCCCTTTATCCTATAAAAGAATATGTAGAGAAGATGGAGAGAGAGAAAAAAAAAGAGTTTAAAAGGGTATTAGTTGAGAAAAGTTCAGAAGTGCAGAATGATATACGAAGTGGGCCGAGGGTGTTGATGCACATGCATTGCCAGAATGACCTTCATAATTGGAGAACTTCTCTCTCTTAAGAAAAGAAAAGATAGATACTTGGCTGCCAGAGCTCAGCAACAACACTTGCAGGGAAGGTGATGCACATGCCACTGTTGGTGCTTTTTTCAAAATCAACTTATATACATAAATAAAAAAAGCCAACAATCTTTTTGGTGCTAAACTATACTAAAAACAAGAGTACTCTGATTACTTCTGGCTAATTCAAAATTTAAGGTTTGGTTTAGCTTTTGTTTTCTCTTTCCTTTTTCTTTTCTTTTGTGACATTGAATAAAAGAGATACCTATAACATTTAAAATGAATAGTGCTCCTACACAATGCAAGGCTCGAACTTTAGTACCAAATAATGTTTTACTGTTTTAATATAAAAAGTTAAATTTTAACAAGAATAATGTTCATATTAACAATATATCCAATTTACTAGAAATATTTATCCAGACTCCTTGGCACAACCAACTTTTCTAATTCCATAAGGGTAGCTCAACTGCTTACCCGCCATTTCCGTTCAAGCTTTTGACACAAGACAAATAGGGTTAGCTTTTCATGACCAACAGTTAGACTTGAAAGTATTGAACATCGTCTTCAACTGACAAGTTAGTGTAGAAATTTGAAGACTGTTTAAATACTTTTTTCTGTTTAAGATTTTGTTTAGCTTGTAAATCCATTTAAGTTTGCTTTGTATTAAATCAAACGTTATAATACTTACAATTATAAAATATAAGAATTAAAAATTAAAAAAAAAAAAAGAAAGAAGAGGAAGACAAAACATTATCATATTGTTGATACGTGATTTTGAAGAACATGAAGGTCCAAAAACTGTCGTGGGCATAAGTACAAAGCTGATAATACCAATGATAACTTCTGCTTTGTTGTGTTGTAATTTTTATCGTTTATGTTAGCACTAAAATCTAGAGATCCAGCTTGTCTTGTTTCCTTGTGCCATATCTTTCTGTTTGCAAACTATATATATTTTTCTCTTCCACAGAGGATCTCTGTTAAACTAATAAATAACGAAAAACATTTTGTACCTTGATATCAATTTACGTTACAAGACCTTTTTTTTAACTACGGATTGTTTTAAATTTTTGGATATGTATTTAGTTACTTATTTTTTTCCTATTTTTCATAAACTTTTACCAAATTAAAACATTGAGTATCCATACTCATATTTATAGCTGAATATCTTGTAACTTAAACACAAATATTTCATAAAATTAAATATAGATTAATATATATATACCAATTAATAAGCCAAGTAATAACATCAATTAATGAAACAAATGAAGTTTTAAGTAATAATAAGTTGAAACTAAGCACACTTAATAGCTCCAAGAAACATATCATGAAATAAGAAGATAAATGCTATCTATAAAAAAATATGTAAATTTTAAAAAAATGATATCTTTTTTTTTTAATTATTCACTACTCACTCAATGTAATTGTGATTCAAGCTCATATCTTATACATACACAAACGATTCCATTGTGCCAAAAATACTTTGGTAAAGAAACTGAGTGAAAATCTTAATTAGAGTAATTTCATTATATATATTGGGTCTCATAAATATGTGAAAATAAATTAAATACTTTTAGTTTCATGTGCTATCCGATGGATTATTTAAGTAAGTTAATAGCTAAAAGGATTGAAGGTATCATATTGATTATTTGATTTGGCATCATGCCTCTTATGAGAATTATTATGTTCAGTTCAATTATCCGGTTACTTTTGGGTTGGATACCCATGAGTCACTGAAGCTCAAGATATTCCACTCAATATGTCTGAAAGTATCTTTGAAAACTTAAAATCTAATGAAAGATTAAACATTTTTCTTATTGTCCTGTGCACGACATCTTGCCAATCCAAAATGCTTTAGTTTGATAACATGGCAGGATGTCTACTCAATGTCTATTGTGTATTCCTGAATAAAGAATTGTTATTCATATTTTGTTGAGTTGTTTATGTGTTAGTTCTTATTGGATATTAGTCCTTAATTCAAGGAATAAAACAAGGACCTTAATTCAAGGAATAAAACAAGGACCTTAATTCAAGGAATAAAACAAGGAATCCTTAATTCAAGGAGTAAAACAAGGAATCCTTAATTCAATGAGTAAAACAAGGAATCCTTAATTCAAGGAGTAAATCAAGGAATGTTTAATTCAAAGAGTAATTCAAGGAGTAAATCTCCTTATATATAGTTATAGAATTGTAATGGAAATATGAAAAGAAAGAATACAACTTTGAGAGAGCTTGTTTTATTTAGAAAGGCCTTTAGGCCTTGACCTTTGGCCTTGACGTTTCCAACACTAATTTTTCAACATGGTATCAGAGCAGGAAAATTAACTTGCTTCTACTTTATTATTATCTTAGCATCTTCAATCTTTGAAATGGCTGAAGACAAGCAAATTAGGATCGAGTCGAAAGTTCGTCGGTCTTTCCTTCATGAATACGCATGAGGTGGATGTCAACCAAATCAAAGATTAAGCTCGGTCTTGTTGAATGAGTTTAATTACTTGCCTTGGTCAAGAGCGGTGTCTCCGCTCTGCGTGGAAGGTCCAAGTTGGGGTTCATAAATGGAAGCATCGAAGTACCTGATGTTTCCTCACCAACCCATGAATCCGGCTTAGTAAGGATCACCGTTATGTCATGGCTCACCAAATTCCATGGAACGTAAATTAGTCAAATATTCAGTTACTCGAATGCATACCAACTATGGGAGACGGTTAAGGAAATGTATGGCACTAAACAATGCCACGAGTTTTTCAATTAAAGAAAGACATCTAGGATCAAGCCAAGATGGCAAGCCTTTTGTACAACTCTTAGGAAGCATGAAAAGCATATGGAATGAGTTGGAAATATATCGTCCTCATACAATCCGATGTAGCTCTACTACGAAGAGAGCGGAAGAAGATAAGATATTTCAACTTTTGTCCGGTCTGGATTCAACATAATGAAGATATACGATGTCATATACTCATGAATACTGAACTTCCTTCCTTCACCAATGTATGTGCGACAATTCAACGTGAAGAAATAAGGAGGAAAGTCATGAACAGCGGTACAACGGCTAGTTCACACGAGGCAAAGAGCTCATCTAACCAACGAGAGTGAAGTACAAGGAAGCATCCAAACTTGAAGTTGTCAACATTGCAACCATACGGGCCATGTTAAGGACACGTGTTGGATTCTACATCCAAAATTAAAACCCGATTTTATAAAGGATAAGTAGTTTATAGAAAGTGAATCGCATCGACATCGCAAATCATGCTTTTGCCTCTACCTCTAATAGTCTGATCCATTCAAGAACTTCACAATCCAAATTGAACTCGTAGATGAGTTTATGTTGTATCTTCAAAGCAAGACAAGTAGGAGCGAATTATCAGTGTGGATAACATAGAAGAAGGAAACTGACATTGCTAGGCAAGTTTGCGGGCTTAACTGGCATACAAAACTCATACCACAAGACATGCAAGGTATTATAAAAGCCTTTAAAACCGCTTCTTAAAATAAATATGTTGCATGATTTTTGGGTTGTAGATTCGTGCCACGGATCATATGACAAACCGTGTCAAACTCTCATAAGTTTGAAAAATTAGCAAATCCTTCTCAAGTTTCAATTGCAAATGGTGAGAATGTAAAGGTTTTAGGAAAGGAAAAAATAAAATTAATGTCGATGAAATCGAGTCAGCTTTATATGTACCTTCCTTTCCTTTCCAACTTCACTGTAGGAAAAATCACAAATACCTTGAATTGCTTAGCCATTTTTTCTCCTCACAATGTCATTTTTCAGATTGTCACCAAAAAGACGATTGGTGAAGGATTTTACTTAGATGGTCTCTATTACATATCCAAGAACAATCCCTGCAGGTTTCAAGCCAAGTTTAATCCTATCCAAGATAATCAATTGTGGCATCAACGTTTAGCTCACCCTTCTCTACCAATTTTGTCAACTTTATTTCCAAACTTAGGAAATGATGAAATTGCATACGTGAAACTTACCACTTGTCTAAGGCCACTAGATTGCCTTTTAATTCTTCCTGTCAGTGGCAAGTAAGTGGTTTGAACTAGTGCGTTCAGATGTATGGGGAGCAATTAATGAATCTTTTGATGGTTATAAGTATTTTGTGATTTTTGTTGATGATTTCTCTCGAGTCACATGGTTATATCTTTTAAAGTCTAAGAATGAAGTTATGGAAGTATTTAAGGACTTTCATAATCTTGTTAAAAATCACTTCTCTTCTAAAATTCAAAACCTTAAGGTCCTATTAAATGATGACATCGAATACATGTCTCATATCATGAAACAATATTTGAGCATTTGGCATTATGCATCAAACAAGTTGTGTTGGCACACCTCAACAAAATGGTGTAGTGACGCAAAAACCGGACTTACTTGAAAAAACTAGAGCATTAATGCTACAAATGAATGTACCAAGAAGATTCTAGTCCCAAGGGTTACGACAAATGCTTACATCATCAATAGATTACCCATTGAAGTCTTGGATTTCAAGTCTCCCCTAAAGGTCATGAAAGGAAGGAAAATTAACCTTTCACACTAGAGTCTTTAGTACATTTTGTACATATTCAATCTCATCATCGAGATAAATTGGATCCTAGAGTTAAATGTATTTTTCTTGGTTATTCATCTACACTGAAAGGGATATAAGTGTTATGATCTGACTTTAGGAGATTAATTGTGTCTAAAGATGTTCGGTTTATGAAACTAACCCTTTTTTTCAAAGAAATCACATGAAATCACAAGTCAAGGGAATGGCATCTTGGATGTGTTTCCATTACCAAGAATTGAACTTGAGGCTCCACAACAACAAGATCCCAAATGTCAACATTGATGCATCTCTCACCGAAAGTAACAATGAAGAGGTCTCGTCTTAATGGTACCTTAATGCGTGAAGATGGTGATAATCAAGATGATCCTCACAATATGGTACAAGATGTGAACGAGTGTGAGATAACTCCTTCCGCTTCCACGACGTAATCCAATGCGTGTTAGGCAACCTCCCACAAGACTTCAAGACTTTGTCACCTAAAAACCCACACATCCCATCTCAAATTATGTGTCATATAAGAGAGTTGACACCAACCCATACGCGTTCCTCGGCCAACTATATCGAGGTTACGGTGAGCCTCAAACTTTCATGAGGCCAACACAAGAGGTGTGGAAGGAAGCCATGCAAGAAGAACTTAAAGCCCTAGATCAACACAACACGTGGAGCATCACCAAACTTCCAAAAGGCAAGAAAGTTGTGGGTTGCAAATGGATCTATAAGCCGAAATTCAAGTCGGATGGATCAATTGAGAGGTATAAAGCAAGATTTGTGGTTCTCGGGGATTCACTCAAACATTCGAGGTGGATTACAAAGAAACATTTGCACTGTTGCAAAAATGAACACAAGAAGAGTGCTATACCGGTTGTGCGTCAGAACAAGGGTGGTCCATGTACCAAATGGATGTGAAGAATGCATTCTTGCATGGTGATCTCAAAGAAGAAGTCTATATGGAAATTACCACACAGGCATCCTCAAAAGCAATGAATCGATTTAGTGTGCAAATTGCACAATCCATTTATGGTTTGAAATCCCACGAGCTTGGTATGCCAAGCTAAGCTCGGCTTCACTAGTGTTGGTTTCCAAAGGACAATGCCGATTCCTCGCTATTTGTTCGCATTTAGCTACGGCAGGCAAATTGGTTGTCTTCGGTTATGTAGATGATCCGATAATTACGGGTGATAATCGACGAGATTTTCAACCAAATGCAGTCCCTCGAGACAAAGGTTTGCAATTAAAGACCTTGGGATATTGAAGTACTTTCTTGGTATAGAAATGGCAACCTGTAGCGACAAAAGGACTCTTTCTTAACCAAAGGAAATATGTCTAGATTTGCTTAAGGAAGCTAACATGAGCGATGCTAAACCGCCACCATTACCACTCTTGACAAAGAAGCTCAAACCTAGCTTGGGCGGCATGCCACCTACGTGGATATAAGTTATTACCAACGGACTGGTTGGTAAGTTGATCTACCTAACAATCACCGTACGACATCACATATTCTCGTAAGTATTGTGAGCCAATTCATGCACTTCAACACTTGAGCATTTGACCCTTGTTAAAAGGATCTTACGTTACTTAAAAGGATCGGTGGGTCGTGGTATTATCATGAAGAAGAATGACAACACAAAAATCATGGGGTATTGTGATGTCGATCAAGGTGGAATGCAATTGATCGCAAGTCCACCACCGTTATCAGTACATTTGTTTCGGTGGAAACTTGGTCACGTGGAAGTAAGAAGCAAACCGTCATTGCCGGATCATGTCAAGTCGAGTATCGTGCAATGGCTTCAATGCGTGTGAGTTGATATGGCTTAAAGGTCTTCAGTGTGATTTAGGTGTTCCTAAAACTCTTCCTATGTCCTTGTTTTGTGACAATCGGCGGTATGGCGCATATAGCATCAAACCCGATGTTTCACGAGAGATCGAAACACATTGAAGTTGATTGTCATTACGTTCAGAACAAGTTCAATCACAGGTGGGACACATTATACAAGAAGCTTCGACCAACCGGCCGACATCTTTACCAAGCCCTTGGCTTCTCATCAGTTTCAACGACTTTTGTCCAAGCTTGGATCCATAAACCTTCTGGATCCAACTTGAGGGGGAGTATTGGATATTAGTCCTTAATTCAAGGAATAAAAGAAGGACCTTAATTCAAGGAATAAAACAAGGACCTTAATTCAAGGAATAAAACAAGGACCTTAATTCAAGGAATAAAACAAGGAATCCTTAATTCAAGGAGTAAAACAAGGAATCCTTAATTCAAGGAGTAAAACAAGGAATCCTTAATTCAAGGAGTAAATCAAGGAATGTTTAATTTAAAGAATAATTGAAGGAGTAAAATTTCCTTATAAATAGCTGTACAATTGTAATGAAAACATGAAGAAAATAATACAAACTAGAGAACTCTTTTGTGTAGAGTTATTTCTTGTTTTTTCAACAGTTCTATTTAGATTAGCATTATACTTATCCTTAATATTCTTGATTTTGTTGAAGATTTATTTGCTTTGAATTTGTATGATATTTTTAACTGGACAGGAACTCAAAATAAGGGTAAAATTATCCCGACTACAATGGCCAGCGTCTTTAAAGAATTTAAAAAGCTAAAAATGCTTTAATATTTCATAATGTATCTTTTGATTGTACTTTTGTGTCTTGACTTGTTAAAATTAATTTTGAAAAGTATATTAGGACTATGTTTTATCTTCTTTCATTTCATTGTTCCTAATTACATGGACTTTATAATTAATGTAACTTATTAATTGAGAAAAAAATAAAAAAACTGAAGGCACATAATTTGTCTACAATTATAAAATATAAAAGAGCCTCAATCTATATGTTTGGCTCTTAAATTCCAAAATGTTGTTTTGAGACAAAGTTCAAAAGAAATAGGTATAATATATTATTTTGAAGCTTAATTAGAAATTTGTGTTTAAAGCTTAATTAGAATTTGTGAGCAAACATTTAGGTATAATATATTATTTTGAAGATTTAACACTATGTTTATAACAGCACACGACAATCAATCTTTCTTAACAAAGACACCTAATTAAAAAAAAATTGGTAGCCAAAATTCTTCTTAAAATTACTAAACCTACCCCTATAAAATCTTTAAATGAAAAAATACTAAAAATACATAAATTATGTATTCAGATCACTTATATAATAACATATGTTAGATTTATTTTTAAAAATTGAGAAACAATTTATTTATTAAATAATTATGTCACGTGACACAATGTAAATAGTATGAACACAAATTAAATTACATAGCATTCTTCTTATAACATATTATGTTTCGACTCTAAGAATTGTCATTCCTACCAATTAAAAGCCTTGATTTTTCATTACAAGTAAACCATAAACAAGAGAAAATACAGGTACAATAATAGAATTTCAAAATAGATTATCCTTTCTTTTTATGTTAAGATCTCATTACATTTTATTATTCTACCCTCTCATTTGCCTTGAAAACAAAATAAGGCATTTTAAGGATATACATCGCTCTATAGTTCAATACTCACAACAATTATCTTTGTCATTAGCCATTTAAACGGTTTGTCAAATTACTATGTGGTAGGTATTTTCGTTGATTTTGTTAGAAATATTATCTTTTCCATTAATCGTAGATTAATTTATTTCAGGCTACGATTTTTAATACAAGTTTTAATTATGTTCTCAAATAATCCCAAAAATAGAATAAAAAACCAATTAAAGATGAGACGAGAAAATGATAAGTTAATTTGATGCAAAAACATATATCTTTTTAATATTCATTAATATGTATAAATAAATTTCATATTATTAATCAACAGTTAGTTGACATCATAACAAATGTTACAATTAATTATCTTTTATTAAGAGAAATTATTTAATACAATAAATTAATAGATTGTACTAATTACATTAACAATAGTTTTACAAAGTATGCAGCTTTTCATTTTATAGAAAAAAAAATTAACATAGATTTCATTGGGTTACACATTTTCTTAAAAAGAAAATTAAAAAAGTATTAACAAAGCTTCCAATTATTTTATTCGAAGAGCTTGTTTTATAATTGTACTGATAGTTAATAGCCAATAAATTGCCTAAGAGAATATGGGTTTAAACCCTTGTGTGCTTGTTTGGTACCCACGTGTCACTACAGCTCAAGATATCCCGCTCAATATATTTGAAATCATCTTTAAAAACTTAAAGTCTAATCGATGATTAAACATTTTTCTTATGGTTGTGTGCATGAAATCTTGTCAATCCAAAATGTTTTAGTTTGACAATATTGCACGATGCCTACTTAATGTCTATTGTGTACTCTTGAATAAGAAACTATTAGTCATTTTTTGTTGAGCTATTTGTATGTTATCTCTGTTTGGACTAGCATTATACCCACCGTTAATATTCTTGATTTTGTTGCATATTCATTTGCCTTGAACTTGCATGATGTTTTTTACTAGATATGAACTCAAACTAATAAAGAAATTCTCCTAACTATAATGACTAGGGGCTTCAAAAATTTAAAAAGCTAATAATGCTTTAATATTTCAAAATATATCTTTTGATTGTGTGTTTGTTGCTTGGCATGTTAAAATTAGTTTTGAAAAGTATGTCATGGTTATGTTTTATCTTACACCACAAGACAATCAATCTTTATTAGCAAAGACACTTTATTTAAAAAATAAATTAGTAGCCAAGAATCTTCTAAAAATTACTAACTCTACTTCTACAAATTTGTAAAGTGAAAAACTACTTAAAATACATAAATTTTGTATTCACGTCACTTATTTAATAACATATGTAAGATTTATTTTAAAAATTGAGAAACAATTCATTTATTAAATAATTATGTCACGCGACACAATGTAAATAGTATGAGCGCAAATTTAATTACATAACATTCCTCTTATAACATGTTATATTTCAACTCTAAGAATTATCATTCTTACCAATATTAGGTCTTGAATTTTCATTACAAGTAAGTCACAAACAAGAGAAAATGCAGGTATAATAATAGAATTTCAAAATAGATTATCCATTTTTTTTATGTTAAGATATCATTACACTTTATTATTCTATCCTCTAATTTGTCTTAGAAACAAAATAAGATATTTTAAGGATATACATCGCTCCCGTAGAGTTGAAAACTCACAAAAATTACCTAAATACTCAAATTTACTATTTAAAACTTAATATATATATATATATATATATATATATGAGAGAAAAAATTATTTTTTAAATATGACCCAGTTTTAGATGGAAGTATAAAAACTTAAATAATATTTTGTAGCTAATGATATTATCTTATATTATATAGAATATATCTCCAATGGCTTCAGTTGTAGTCAGCATAGTCTTCACTAGTGCCATCATTCGGTGCAAAGACCGAAGCCTTCATCTTGTTAGTAGTTTTGGTCTCCCCAACAGAGTTAGGAGAAGATGCAGGGCTTCGTTCAGGGGATGATTCAGAGCCTTCAGTGTTTCCTTGAGAAGAAGATGGTAAGATTGAACTAACTTCAGGAGAAAAAGTCGGTGAACCATTTTCTTCACCAGAAGAAGATTTTGGGGATATTAAAATTGATCTCAATGATTGAGATTTTGATGATTCAGATGGGACTTTTGAAGGACTTGAAATTCTTGAAGGTGCATTACTAGGTGAAAAGCTTCGGCTTGATGCTCTTAAAGCAGCCACTTCGGTGGCTATGGCGATGAACGCGAGTACTAGCAATACAAGTTGACGTGATATTATTAATGATTGATTGATGTTATTGATTTTTTCACTTAGTTTTTCCCCCTCAATTGGTTTGGTGAATAATAATATAAATGATATAAAGAATATAGGTTTTCAAAAAAGATTTAAAGAAAGAAATTTAGACAACAAATTTAAATAATTAATATGGGATGGTTGAAATTAAGATGTTAAAAGTTTATTGAAAAGGGAGAGAGAGTAGGGGGAATTTTATTTTATTTTGTTGTTGTTGACAGTTTAAACGGTTTTTCAAATTACTGTGTGGTAAATATTTTAGTTACTTTTGTTAGAAATATTAGCTTTGTTATTGATGTCAGGTTAATTTATCTCAGGCTAAGATTTTTAATTACCATAAGTTTTAATTACGTTATCAAATAATCTCAAAAAAATAAAAATAAAAACCAATTAAAGACATTAGGAAAAAAAGATGAGTTAATTTGATATATAAACATATATATTTTTTAATATTTATTGATACATATAAATAAATTTCATATTGTTAATCAACAATTAGTTGTCATCATAAACCAAGTTACAATTAATCATCTTTCATTAATAGAAATTGTTTAAAATAATAAATTAATAGATTGTACTAATTACATTAACAATAGTTTAACAAAACATGCAAATTTACATTTTATTGAAAATATTTTAACATTAATTTCATAGGGTTACACATTCTTTTAAAAATAAAATTAAAAAAGAATTAACAATGCTTCCTATCATTTTATTGGAACATCTTGTTTCATAGCTTTGTTGATAGCTTGTCTTTAATGGCCAATTAATTACCTAAGAGAACGTGGGTTTGAACCCATGTGTCCGTGTTGGATTCACATGTATCATTACAGCTCATTATGTCCCACTCAATATGTTTGAAACCATCTAAAAAAACTTGAAATCTAATCGAAGATTAAACATTTTTCTTATTATTATGTACATGACATCTTGTTAATCCAAATTGCTTTAGTTTGGTAACATTGCACGATGCCTACTCAATTTCTATTGTGTACTCTTGAATAAGAAATTGGTATTCATCTTTTGTTGAGTTATTGTGTGTTAGTTCTATTTAAACTAGTATTATAATTACTGTTAACATTCTTGATTATATTGAAGATTCATTTGCTTTGAACTTACATGATATTTTTAACTGGACAGGAACTCAAACTAAGGGTGAAATTCTCCCAACTACAATGGCTAGCATCTTTAGAGAATTTAAAAAGCTAATAATGCTTTAATATTTCATAATGTATCTTTTGATTATGCCTTTGTGTCTTGACTTGTTAAAATTAGTTTTGAAAAGTACATCAAGACTATGTTTTATGTTCCTAATTACATAGACTTTATAGTTACAGTAACTTATCAATCGGAAAAAAATAAAAATATTGAAGGCACATAATTTGTCTGCAAGTATAAAATATAAAAGAGCTTCAATCTATATGTTTGGCTCTTAAAATCCAAAATGTTGTTTTGAGACAAAGTTGAAGAGAAATGGGTGGATTAATTCACACTAATTAAGATTGTGTTTAAAGCTTAATTAGAATTTGTGAGCAACCATTTAGGTATAATATATTATTGAAGATTTAACACTACGTGTATGACAAAGACACTTTCTTTAAAAAAAATTTGTAGCCAAAATTTTTCTAAAAATTACTAAACCTACCCCTATAAAATCTTTAAATAAAAAAATACTAAAAACACATGAATTTTGTATTCACATCACTTATAAAATAACACATGCTAGATTTATTTTTAAAAATTGAGAAACAATTTATTTATTAAATAATTATGTCACGTGACACAATATAAATAATATGAGTACAAATTTAATTACATAGCATTTATCTTATAATAGATTATGTTTCATCTCTAAGAATTGTTATTCTTACCAATAGTAGACCTTCAATTTCCATTACGAGTAAATCACAAACAAGAGAAAATGAAGGTACAATAATAGAATTCTAAAATAGTTTATCCATTTTTTTATGTTAAGATCTCATTACATTTTATTATTCTATCCTCTTATTTGCCTTAGAAACAAAATGAGGCATTTTTAGGATATACGTTGTTTCCGATGCATATAGAGTTTAAAACTCACAAAAATTAACTAAAATATACATCGCTCCCGATGCACGTAGAATCCAAAACTCACAAAAATTAACTAAAAACTAACGTTAACCATCTAAAACTTAATAATATATATATATATATATGAGAGAAAAGAATTACTTTTTTATATATAAGTCATTTTTAGATGAAAGTATAAAAACTTAAATAATATTTTATAACTACTGATATTATCTAATATTATATAGAATATATCTCCAATGGCCTCAGTTGTAGTCTGCATAGTCTTCATTAGTGCCATCATTCGGTGCGAAGACTGAAGCCTTCATCTTGCCAGTAGTTTTGGTCTCCCCAACAGAGTTAGGAAATGATGCAGCACTTCGTTCAGGGGATGATTCAGAGCCTTCAGGGTATCCTTGAGGAGAAGAAGGTAAGACTGAACTATCTTCAGGAGAAAAAGCCGATGAACTATTTTCTTCACCAGGGGAAGATTCTGGGGGTATTAAAATTGATCTCAATGATTGAGATTTTGAAGGTGATTCTGATGATTCAAATCGATCGTTTGAAGGACTTGAAATGCTTGAAGGTGCATTATCAAGTGACAAGCTTGGGCTTGATTCACTTAAAGAAACCGCTTTGGTGGCTATGGTGATGAACACAAGTACTAGCAAAACAATGTTGCGTGACATTATTAATGATTGGTTGATGTTACTGAATGTTTCACTTAGTTTTTGGTCCCCTCAATTGGTTTGGTTAATGGTAATATAAATGATATAAAGAAGAGAGGTTCTCTCAAAAGATATAAAGAAAGAAATTTAGATTGCAAATTTAAAGAATTTTTATGGAAGGGTTAAAATTAAGATGTTAGAAGTTTATTGGAAAGGGAGAGAAGGTAGGGGGATTTTTTCTTGGCCATTTTTTCTTGATTTGTCCGTTTAAACAGTTTGTCAAAGTATTATGTGATAGGTATTTTCGTTGATTTTGTTAGAAATATTATCTTTGCTATTGATTGTAGGTTAATTTATTTCATGTTAGGATTTTTAATACAAGTTTTAATTACGTTCTCAAATAATCCCAAAAATAGAATAAAAAACCAATTAAAGATGAGACAAGAAAATGATGAGTTAATTTGATGCAAAAACATATATCTTTTTAATATTCATTAATATGTATAAATAAATTTCATATTATTAATCAACAATTAGTTGACATCATAACAAATGTTACAATTAATCATCTTTCATTAAGAGAAATTGTTTAATACAATAAATTAATTGATTGTACTAATTACATTAACAATAATTTTACAAAGTATGCAACTTCACATTTTATAAAAAAAAATTAACATAGATTTCATTGGGTTACACATTCTCTTAAAAAGAAAATTAAAAAAGTATTAACAAAGCTTCCAATTATTTTATTTGAAGAGCTTGTTTTATAGCGGTATTGATAGTTAATAGCCAATAAATTACCTAAGAGAATATGGGTTTGAACCCTTGTGTGCTTGTTCGGTACCCACATGTCACTGTAGTTCAAGATATCCCGCTCAATATGTTTGAAATCATCTTTGAAAACTTAAAGTCTAATCGATGATTAAACATTTTTCTTATGGTTGTGTGTACGACATCTTGTCAATCCAAAATGTTTTAGTTTGGTAATATTGCACGATGTCTACTTAATGTCTATTGTGTACTCTTGAATAAGAAACTACTAGCCATCTTTTGTTGAGCTATTTATGTGTTTTCTCTGTTTGGACTAGTATTAAACCTATTGTTAACATTCTTGATTTTGTGGCATATTTATTTGTCTTGAACTTGTACGGTGTTTTTTACTAGATAGAAACTCAAACTAAGGGAGAATTCTCCTAACTATAATGATTAGGGTCTTTAAGAATTTCAAAAGCTAATAATGTTTTAATATTTCATAATATATCTTTTGATTGTGGGTTCGTTGTTTGGCATGTTAAAATTTGTTTTGAAAAATATGTCATGGTTATATTTTATCTTACACAACAAGACAATCAATCTTTATTAGCAAATACACTTTATTTAAAAAACATTAGTAGCCAAGAATCTTCTAAAAATTACTAATTCTACCTCTATAAATTTGTAAAGTGGAAAAATACTTAAAATATATAAATTTTGTATTCACATCACTTATTTAATAACACATGTAAGATTTATTTTAAAAATTGAGAAACAATTCATTTAATAAATAATTATTTCACATGACATAATGTAAATAGTATGAGCACAAATTTAATTACATAACATTCCTCTTATAACATATTATATTTCAACTCTAAGAATTGTCATTCTTACCAATATTAGGTCTTGAATTTTCATTACAAGTAAGTCACAAACAAGAGAAAATGCAGGTATAATAATAGAATTCCAAAATAAATTATCCATTTTTTTATGTTAAGATATCATTACACTTTATTATTCTATTCTTTTTGAGGTATTTTAAGGATATACATCACTTCCAATATATATAAGTGAGAAAAAATTATTTTTTAAATATGACCCAATTTTAGATGGAAGTATAAAAACTTAAATAATATTTTGTAGCTAATGATATTATCTTATATTATATAGAATATATCTCCAATGGCTTCAGTTGTAGTCAGCATAGTCTTCATTAGTGCCATCATTCGGTGCAAATATTGAAGCCTTCATCTTGTTAGTAGTTTTGGTCTCCCCAACAGAGTTAGGAGAAGACGTAGGGCTTCGTTCAGGGGATGATTCAGAGCCTTCAGTGTTTCCTTGAGGAGAAGATAGTAAGATTGAACTAACTTCAGGAGAAAAAGTCGGTGAATCATTTTCTTCACTAGAAGAAGATTTTGGGGGTATTAAAATTGATCTCAATGATTGAGATTTTGATGATTCAGATGGGACTTTTGAAGGACTTGAAATGCTTGAAGGTGCATTACCAGGTGAAAAGCTTCGGCTTGATGCTCTTAAAGCAGCCACTTCGGTGGCTATGGCGATGAACGCGAGTGCTAGCAATACAAGTTGGCGTGACATTATTAATGATTGATTGATGTTATTGATTTTTTCACTTAGTTTTTTGTTGAATGATAATATAAATGATATAAAGAATATAGGTTTTCAAAAAAGGTTTAAAGAAAGAAATTTAGATAGCAAATTCAAAGAATTAATATGGGATGGTTGAAATTAAGATGTTAGAAGTTTATTGAAAAGTGAGAAAGAGTAGGGGGAATTTTTTGTTGTTATTGTTCTTGGTTTGACCGTTTAAACGGTTTTTCAAATTACTGTATGGTAGATATTTTGGTTGCTTTTGTTAGAAATATTATCTTTACTATTGATGTTAGGTTAATTTATTTCAGGCTAAGATTTTTACCATAAGTTTTAATTACATTATCAAATAATCTCAAAAAAAGAAAATAAAAACCAATTAAAGACGAGAGGAAAAAAGATGAGTTAATTTGATGTATAAACATATATATTTTTTAATATTCATTGATACATATAAATGAATTTAATATTGTTAATTAACAATTAGTTGACATCATAAACCAACATTACAATTAATCATCTTTCATTAGTAAAAATTGTTCAAAACAATAAATTAATAAATTGTACTAATTACATTAACAATAGTTTAAAAAAGTACGCAAACTTACATTTTATTGAAAATATTTTAACATTAATTTCATAGGGTTATGCATTCTTTTAAAAAGAAAATTAAAAAAGAATTAACAATGCTTCCTATCATTTTATTGGGACAGCTTGTTTCATAGCTTTGTTAATAACTTGTCTTTAATGGCCAATTAATTGCCTAAGAGAATGTGGGTTTGAACCAAGTGTCCGTGTTGGATTCACATGTATCATTACAGCTCATTATGTCCCACTCAATATGTTTGAAACCATCTTCGAAAACTTGAGATCTAATCGAAAATTAAACATTTTTCTTATTGTTATGTGCATGACATCTTGTCAATATGAAATGCTTTAGTTTGGTAACATTGCATGATGCTTACTCAATGTCTATTGTGTAGTCTTGAATAAGAAATTGCTATTCATCTTTTGTTGAGTTGTTTGTGTGTTAGTTCTATTTAAACTAGTATTATACATACTGTTAGGGGTGTGCAAAAAACCGATCATATGATCAATCCAACCAATCTGATGGGATGGTGGATTTTACTACGATTCATCCGATCCGATCCGACCGAAATTAATTATATATATATTTAATTAATATATATTTATTTGATTTTTTAATATTTTTTTTAAGTCAAATAATTTTATGTTATGATTTATGTGAAATTTTAAAAAAATTATTTAAAAATACAAAAAATAGAGTTAATTAAATTTATTGGTCGGATTGATCGAATATCATCCGAATAGTTTACGGATCGGATTGAGCAGATGTGAAAAGTGATCGGATCGGTTACGAATTAGGATGTTTCAATCCAAGCGGATGGTCGGATCGGATCAGATCGGATGGGTATAAAATCAGCAGTTTCAATCCGATGAACAACCCTACTTACTGTTAACATTCTTGATTATGTTGAAGATTCATTTTCTTTGAACTTGCATGATATTTTTAACTAGACAAGAACTCATACTAAGGTTGAAATTCTCCCAACTACAATGGCCACCTTCTTCAGAGAATTTAAAAAGCTAATAATGCTTTAATATTTCATCATGTATCTTTTGATTGTGTCTTTGTGTCTTGACTTGTTAAAATTAGTTTTGAAAAGTATACGAGGGTTATGTTTTATCTTCTGTCATTGTTCCGATTACATGGACTTTATAATTAATGTAACTTATTAATTGGGAAAAGAATAAAAAATTGAAGACACATCATTTGTTTACAATTATAAAATATAAAAGAGCCTCAACCTATATGTTTGGCTCTTAAATTCTGAAATGTTGTTTTGAGACAAAGTTCAAGAGAAATAGGTGGATTAATTCACACTAATTAGGATTGTGTTTTAAGCTTAATTAGAATTTGTGAGCAACCATTTAGGTATAATATATTATTTTAAAGATTTAACACTACGTTTATGACACCACAAGACAATCAATCTTTCTTAGCAAAGACACCTTATTAAAAAAAATTAGTAGCCAAAATTCTTCTAAAAATTACTAAACCTACCCCTATAAAATCTTTAAATGAAAAAAATACAAAAAACACATAAAATTTGTATTCACATCACTTATATAATAACACATGTTAGATTTATTTTTAAAAATTGAGAAACAATTTATTTATTAAATAATTATGTCACGTGACACAATATAAATAGTATTAGCACAAATTTAATTTCATAGTATTCCTCTTATAACATATTATGTTTCGACTCTAAAAATTGTCATTCCTACCTATTGCAGGCCTTGGATTTTCATTACAAGTAAGCCACAAACAAGAGAAAATGCAAGTACAATAATAAAATTCTAAAATAGATTATCCTTTCTTTTTATGTTAAGATCTCATTACATTTTATTATTCTACTCTCTCATTTACCTTAGAAACAAAACGAGACATTTTAAGGATATACATCGCTCTATAGTTTAATACTCACAACAATTAACTAAAAACTCGGGTTTACTGTCTAAAACTTAATATATGTATATATATATATATATGAGACTAAAAATTATTTTTTAAAATATAATGCATTTTTAGATAGAAGTATAAAAACTTAAATTATATTTTGTAGACAATGATATTATCTTATATTATATAGAATATATCTCCAATGGCCTTAGTTGTAGTCTGCATAGTCTTCATTAATGCCATCATTCGGGGCAAAGACCAAAGCCTTCATCTTTTTATTAGTTTTGGTCTCCGTAATAGAGTTAGGAGATGATGCAGGGCTTCGTTCAGGGGTTGATTCAGAGCCTTCCATGTATCCTTGAGGAGAAAATGGTAAGATTGAACTAACTTCAGGAGAAAAAGTCGGTGAATCATTTTGTTGACGAGAGGAAGATTCTAAGGGTATTAAAATTGATCTCAATGATTGAGATTTTGAAGGTGATTCTGATGATTCAAATGCGTCTTTTGAAGGACTTGAAATTCTTAATGGTGCATTACCAGGTGACAAGCTTAGGCTTGATGCTCTTAAAGCAACTGCTTCGTTGGCTATGGTGATGAATGTGAGTGCTAGCAATACAAGGTTACGTGACATTATTATTGATTGATTGATGTTATTGATTTTTTCACTTAGGTTTTTTCCCCTCAATTGGTTTAGTGAATGGTAATATAAATTATATAAAGAAGAGAGGTTTTCTCAAAAGATATAAAGAAAGAAATTTAGACTGCAAATTTAAAGAATTATTATAAGAGGGTTGAAATTAAGTTGTTAGAAGTTTATTGAAAAGGGAGAAAGAATAGGGGATTTTTGTTTTGCCGTTGTTCTTGGTTTGGCTGTTTAAACGGATTGTCAAAGTACTATATGGTAGGTATTTTTGTTGATTTTGTTAGAAATACTATCTTTGTCAGGTTAATTTTTTTTCAAGTTAGAATTTTTAGCACAAATTTTAATTACGTTCTCAAATAATCCCAAAAACAGAAGAAAAAACAAATTAAAGATGAGACGAGAAAATGATAAGTTAATTTGATGCAAAAACATATATATTTTTAATATTCATTAATATGTACAAATAAATTTCATATTGTTAATCAACAATTAGTTGACATCGTAAACAAATGTTACAATTAATCATCTTTCATTAAGAGAAAATGTTTAATACAATAAATTAATAGATTGTAGCAACTTTACATTTTATAGAAAATATTTTAACAAAGATTTCATTGGGTTACACATTCTCTTAAAAAGAATTAAAAACATGCTACTAATAGCCTGTTCTTAATAGCCAATTAATTGCCCAAGAGAATATGGGTTTGAACCCTTGTGTGCTTGTTTGGTACCCATGTGTCACTGCAGCTCAAGATGTCCTGCTCAATATGTTTGAAATTATCTTTGAAAACTTAAATTCTAATCGATGATTAAACATTTTTCTTATGGTTGTGTGCATGACATCTTGTCAATCCAAAATGTTTTAGTTTGGTAACATTACACGATGTCTACTTAATGTTTATTGTGTACTCTTGAATAAGAAACTTCTAGTCATCATTCGTTAAGTTGTTTGTGTGTTATCTCTGGTTAGACAAGTATTATACCTATGGTTAACATTCTTGATTTTGTTGCATATTCATTTACCTTGAACTTGCAAGATGATTTTGACTAGATAGAAACTCAAACTAAGGGAGAAATTTTCCTGATTATAATGGTTAGGGTCTTCAAGAATTTAAAAAGCTAATAATGCTTTAATATTTCATAATATATCTTTTGATTGTACGTTTGTTACTTGACATGTTAAAATTAGTTTTGAAAAATATGTCATGGTTATGTTTTATCTTACATCCCAAGACAATCAATCTTTATTAGCAAAGATACCTTATTTAAAAAAAATTGGTAGGGAAGAATCTTCTAAAAATTACTAACCCTACCTCTAAAAATTTGTAAAGTGGAAAAATACTTAAAATACATAAATTTTGTATTCACGTCACTTATATAATAACACATGTAAGATTTATTTTAAAAATTGAGAAACAATTCATTTATTATATAATTATGTCACGTGATACAATGTAAATAATATAAGCACAAATTTAATTATATAGCATTCCTCTTATAACATATTATATTTCAACTCTAAGAATTGTCATTCTTATCGATATCAGGCCTTGAATTTTCATTACAAGTAAGTCACAAACAAGAGAAAATGTAGGTACAATAATAGAATTCCAAAATAGATTATCCATTCATTTTTATGTTAAGATATTATTACATTTTATTATTCTATCCTCGGATTTTCCTCACAAACAAAATGAGGCATTTTAAGGATATACATCGCTCCCAATGCATGAAGAGTTCAAAACTCAAAAAATTAACTAAAAACTCAAGTTCATCATTTAAAACTTAATATATATATATATAAGAGAGAGAAAATTATTTTTTTAAAATATGACCCAATTTTAGATGAAAGTATAAAAACTTAACTAATATTTTGTAACTAATGATATTATCTTATATTATATAGAATATATCTCCAATGGCCTCAGTTGTAGTCTGCATAGTCTTCATTAGTGTCATCATTCGGTGCAAAGACTGAAGCCTTTATCTTGTTAGTAGTTTTGGTCTCCCCAACAGAGTTAGGAGAAGATGCAGGGCTTCGTTCAAGGGATGATTCAGAGCCTTCAGTGTTTCCTTGAGGAGAAGATGGTAAGACTGGACTACCTTCAGGGGGAAAAGTTGGTGAACCATTTTCTTCACCAGAGGAAGATTCTGGGGGTATTAAAATTGATCTCAATGATTGAGATTTTGAAGCTGATTCTGATGATTTAAATGGGTCTTTTGAAGGACTTGAAATGCTTGAAGGTGCATTACCAGGTGAAAAGCTTAGGCTTGATGTTCTTAAAGCAACCACTTCGGTGGCAATGGCGATGAACGCAAGTGCTAGCAATACAAGTTGGCGTGACATTATTAATGATTAATTGATGTTATTGATTTTTTCACTTAGTTTTTTCCCCCTTAATTGGTTTGGTGAATGGTAATATAAATGATATAAAAAACAAAGGTTTTCAAAAAAGATTTAAAGAAAGAAATTTAGACAGCAAATTTAAAGAATTAATATAGGAGGGTTGAAATTAAGTTGTTAGAAGTTTATTGAAAAGGGAGAGATAGTTGAGGGATTTTTTTTCGTTGTTCTTGATTTGGTCGTTTAAACGGTTCATCAAATTAATGTGTGGTAGGTATTTTGGTTGATTTTGTTAGAAATATTATCTTCGCCATTGATGGCAGGTTAATTTATTTCAGGCTAGGATTTTTACCACAAGTTTTAATTACGTTCTTAAATAATCTAAAAAAAACCAATTAAAAGACAAGACGAGAAAAGGATGAGTTAATTTAATGTATAACCATATATTCTTTTAAATATTCATTGATATGTATAAATGAATTTTATATCGTTAATCAACAATTAGTTGACATCATAAACCAATGTTACAATTCATCATCTTTCATTAATAGAAATTGTTTAAAAATAATAAATTAATAGATTGTACTAATTACATTAACAATAGTTTAACAAAGTATGAAATTTACAACAAAGTATGAAATTTACATTTTATTGAAAATATTTTAACATTGATTTTATAAGGTTACACATTCTTTTAAAAAGAAAATTAAAAAAGAATTAACAATGCTTTCAATCATTTTATGGGAACACCTTGTTTCATAGCTTTGTTGATAGCCTTTCTCTAATGGCCAATTAATTGCCTAAGAGAATGTGAGTTTGAGCACGTGTGTGCGTGTTGAATTCACATGTGTCACTGCAGTTCATAATGTGCATGACATCTTGTTAATCCGAAATGCTTTAGTTTGGTAACATTGCACAATGCTTACTTAATGTCTATTGTGTACTCTTGAATAAGAAACTATTATTCATCTTTTGTTGAGTTGTTTGTGTGTTAGTTTTATTTAGACTAGTAATATACTTACTGTTAGCATTCTTGATTTTGTTGCAGATTCATTTTCTTTGAACTTACATGATATTTTTGACTGGAGAGGAACTCAAACTAAGGGTGAAATTCTCCCAACTACAATGGATACCATCTTTAGAGAATTTAAAAAACTAATCATGCTTTAATATTTTAAAATATATCTTTTGATTGTGCCTTTCTATCTTAACTTGTTAAAATTAGTTTTGAAAAGTATGTCAGGATTATGTTTTATCTTCTGTCACTTGTAGTGTTCCTAATTACATGGACTTTATAATTAGTGTAACTTATTAATTAGGGAAAAAATAAAAGAATAAATGTACATCATTTGTCTACAATTATAAAATATAAAAGAGTCTCAATCTATATGTTTGGCTCTTAAATTCCAAAATGTTGCTTTGAGACAAAGTTCAAGAGAAATAGGTGGATTAATTTACACTAATCAGGATTGTGTTTAAAACTTAATTAGAATTTATGAGCAACTATTTAAGTATAATATATTATTTTGAAGATTTCACACTAGGTTTATGACACCAAACGACAATCAATCTTTCTTAGCAAAGACACCTTATTTAGAAAAAAAATTGGTAGCCAAAAGTTTTCTAAAAATTACTAAACCTATCCCTATAAAATTTTAAAATGAAAAAAAAATACTAAAAACACATAAATTTTGTATTCACATCACTTATATAATAACACATGTTAGATTTATTTTGAAAAATTGAGAAACAATTTATTTATTAAATAGTTATGTTACGTGACACAATGTAAATAATATGAGTACAAATTTAAATACATAACATTCCTCTTATAACATATTATGTTTCAACTCTAAAAATTGTCATTCTTATCAATAACAGACTTTCAATTTTCATTACGAGTAAGTCATAAATGAGAGAAAATGCAAATACAATAATAGAATTCTAAAATATATTATCCATTTATTTTTATGTTAAGATATTATTACACTTTATTATTCTATTCTCTGATTTGCCTCAAAAACAAAATGAGGCATTTTAAGGATATACATTGCTCCCAATGCATGTAGAGTTCAAAACTCAAAAAATTAATTAAAAATTCAAGTTCGTCATTTAAAACTTAATATATATATATATATATATAAAAGAGAGAGAAAATTATTTTTTTAAAATATGACCCAATTTTAGATGGAAGTATAAAAACTTAACTAATATTTTATAACTAATGATATTATCTTATATTATATAGAATATATCTCCAATGGCCTCAATTGTAGTCTGCATAGTCTTCATTAGTCCCATCATTCGGTGCAAAGACTGAAGCCTTTATCTTGTTAGTAGTTTTGGTCTCCCCAATAGCGTTAGGAGAAGATGCAGGGCTTCGTTCAGGGGATGATTCAGAGCCTTCAGTGTTTCCTTGAGAAGAAGATGGTAAGACTGAACTACCTTCAGGAGAAAAAGCTGGTGAACCATTTTCTTCACCAGAGGAAGGTTCTGGGGGTATTAAAATTGATCTCAATGATTGAGATTTTGAAGGTGATTCTGATGATTCAAATGGGTCTTTTGAAGGATTTGAAATGCTTGAAGGTGCATTACCAGGTGACAAGCTTGGGTTTGATGCTCTTAAAGCAACCGCTTCAGTGGCTATGGTGATGAATGCGAGTGCTAGCAATATAAGATTGCGTGACATTATTATTGATTGATTGATGTTATTGATTTCTTCACTTAGTTTTTTCCCCTCAATTGGTTTGGTGAATGGTAATATAAATTATATAAAGAAAAGAGATTTTCTCAAAAGATATAAAGAAAGAAATTTAGCCTGCAAATTTAAAGAATTATTTTGGGAGGGTTGAAATTAAGATGTTAGAAGTTTATTGAAAAGGGAGAAAGAGTAGGGGGATTATTGTTTGCCGTTGTTTTTGGTTTGGCCGTTTAAACGGTTTGTCAAATTACTGTGTGGCAGGTATTTTGGTTGCTTTTATTAGAAATATTATCTCTGCGAAGGTTAATTTATTTAAAGTTAGGATTTTTACCACAAGTTTTAATTATGTTCTCAAATAATCCAAAAAATAAAAGAAAAAAAAAACAATTAAAGACGAGATGAAAAAATGATGAATTAATTTGATGCATAAAATCTATATTCTTTTTAATATTCATTGATGTGTATAAACAAATTTCATATTGTTAATCAATAATTAGTTAAGCATCAAAAAATGTTACAATGAATCATCTTTCATTAAGAGAAATTATTTAAAATAATAAATTAATAGATTGTATTAATTACATTAACAATAGTTTAATAAAATATGTAAATTTACATTTTATAGAAAATATTTTAACATAAATTTCATAGGGTTACACATTCTCTTAAAAAGAAAATTAAATTTTTTTTAATGCATTTCAAAAAAGAACATCTGGCCCTAGTAGACTCTTCGGGCGTGTATACAAGGCCTAAGAACATAATGCAATACAAGTTTTTGCATAATGAGTATTTATATTTGAAAATAAAAAAAATAAAAATAATAAGTTTTATAATTAAAAAATATAATTTAAAAAATAAAATATATACATATATAATAAAAATATTTAATCTTCATCAATATCACTATCAAACCTCTAACGACCATTGTAAGTGATCTTTATAATGGTCTGTCAATCACCGACAAATCTTTAAAGCTTATAAATTTTTTCTCATATTATATGCAGATTACAAATAACTCACTATTTATATAACATTTTAATAATGTTTATAAAATTATATACTACTTGTGTGCAACTAACATAATAATTCTAAATCATAAAAATGTTACAATCAAGTAATATTTATTAGTTTAAAGCTTATTTATCTCAAAATTTATTTCATTAAAACTTACATGATTATATAAACTTTATGTATATTTTACGGAATAATCCTAAAACATAAAATTATTTATGTTGAGTAATAAATATAATTTGAAACTTATTTATTATAAAATTTATTTTTAATTTAATGTGATAATTTTAAGGTTTTTTATGTAAATTAATATAAATTTAATGTATATCTTATAAAATTATGTTAAATTTATATATAACTTACAAAATAATATTTAGTAAAATTTATAAATTTTACAAAATAATTTAAAATATCAAAATACCTATTGTACTCTCTAGTGAACACATTTGGGCTCAGGTGACCCGATACTCACCGAAGAAAAACTAGCCCATTTATATTATTTCTATTATTAATAAATAAATAAATAATTTAGTCGAGTCAATTTAGTTGCCATTGTAAGTTTCCTTCGTAAATCTTTTTATAGGCTATTAAAAGCCTTTTATCTTTCTAGGTCTCGCCGAAGCTAATAAATTTGAAGCACAACTTTGTTACACGATAGGCCCATCAATTAAAGAAATGAAACTACCATCACCGCTAGTTTTGCATTTGTCGGGGTGATGATATAAACTATCAATATCATGTTCATCAAAACTCAAGAGTGGTCACACATCATACATCTAATAATGCAAGCATATCTACTTGGCAAGCTTCAAAGAGACTTTAAATTGGTCAAAAAGATGAGGGCAATGTCCTTCAATTACAACAATGTCCTTCAATTACAACAATGTTCTTTAACTATATTATATTATATTGGAAGTTGATATTTAAATAGCAATAAAGATTATATAATATCAAAATAATTAAAAAAATTATTTATAATTTAGTACTAAAATAAAAGGTTAATTTGATATAATATTAATAAAAATAACTCCTCAAATAATACCATCCTTATCTTACCTTAAATTTATTTGTCTATTTTCAATTAAATTAATAAATTAAAATCAAAATTCTCAATATATTTCAAGATTATTCGATTAGAAACAATGATGAGAATAATAAAATAAAAGATGGAGAACAAAAAAATATGAATATGGATTCTATAATATGTGACATGATAAAAATAGAGATTGTATTTTCTATCCTATTTTTCTTAAATATATATATTTTTATAGATTTAGTTATATTTAAATTCAAATTAATAATAAATAATATATTATATATTTTATCTCTAATTTATTTTTTATCCTATAAAAATGTTAATAAATTTTTTAAAATTATTTAAATTTTAAATTCTAAAATATTATAATTATTATATCATTTATTGTTATTATTTTCAACTAATTTGTAATAAAATTGTATCAATTTTGTTTCGTATAAAAAGAATATATTTTTATTACATATATTTTATTTTTCTCCTTTTCACATAAATATTGTTCATTTTTTATTATTAATTGATTTATATTTTTTATTATAAAATATTTATTATTAATTTATTTTTTTTATAATTTTTCCTTCGTGACAAAAAAATTATTTAAAAAATAAAAATAATATTTTAAATATCACTTTGATTCTTATCCCTCTTCCTTTCCATTGACAACCCTAATTAAAATAATCAGATGGGATAATAAAAATTAAGACTAATTTAGAATGACACTAGCTGAAAAATACTATTTATATTTCGAAAAATCAATTAAAAAATCCTTAATTTATATAAACTTATTATAAAAATATTATTTTTTTTAATATATTATAATTTTGTGAGTCACCATTAATATAATATCTAGTATGATGAGTGATTTGATGCAAGTTTTTGAAAAATAGGCTTTTTTCTCAACCAATTGTGAATGTTTTGAATTTTCATGAGATAAATTGAGATGGAATTTGCTGAGTATCCCACGTCGACCAAGGAAGTCAGTTAAGTACTGGTTATAAGGTTATGACAACCTTTATTCTTTGAGAATTCTTTTGGAGGAAATTAGGTCATGACTTTCTACATAATTATTTACTATTTGTTTCTATTATTGTATAATTCGAAAGCACAATGTTCATATTTTGAAAAATTTTCTTTCTTAAAAAGAGTATATTGAAATGGTTATGTATTTACACAATTTAAATTATTGATATTACAATAAATTTATTATTAATGATAAATTTTATTTATAATAATAATATTAAAATACAATTAATTATAAAATAAAATAAATAATCTATTTATATACTTTTGCTCTGAGTATTGTCTTACCATTTCAAATTTACTAAATAATATGTATATATATACCCTCCAGAAAATAACTGAGTAATGCATTTAGTAGAGTCAACTTCTGACAGAGGTGGAGAAAAGAATTGATCACGAGCAGCCTGCCCATCGTATGATCAGCTGGTCATGTTAATGCATTTAAAAAGTTGACATGTTGATGTCTAAGGGAAAGAAACAGTATCATACAAATATGTAGAAGCGGGACAAAAATAACAGAAGAGTATATATATATATATATATTAAATCACGAATAATATATATAAATTAAAGTGTAAAATAAATTGATTTAGCTAGTTTAAGTTTAATTTATTTTAATTGAATTTTAACTTAACTTAATTCAGCAAGCTAATTTTTATATTAATTCAGCTGAATTATTTATTAACAACTCATTAAATTTTTTTATTAAATTAATTTAAAATATTTAATTAATATTAAAAAACAAATGAATAAAAAAGACTACATAAAATTCTAATTTTATTCAATACAGATGTCAATCACAACAACAACAAAAAAAACCATTAATTAGTATTACACTTAAAAAATATATATAAGTTAACAATTTTAATTCTTAAATCATCATTATAATTTTTAATTATATATATATATATATATATAAATTAAAAATAATCCTTTTTTTAATTACAGTCAGTATAATTTTTTCATATTTATTTGGACTGATATTGGAAGAGTCAAATAATCAGACTAAACTAAATAATGTATAATAACTTAATATATAGTTTTTCTTTAAAATATACTATTTTAAACACACAATTATTGTACAAATTATACTATTAAAAATTATTCAATCAAAAAGGTGTTTCACTAAAAAAAAGTTTGGCCAAAAAATATATATTTAATAAAATATTATGGTTAGTCAAAAATTATTAAATAAGATAGTGAATTATTAATGAGCTCAAGCTGCTAATTTAATCTCTTAAGTTAAATGAGTTATATTTTTTTTAACTCATGTATTTATTAAATTAATTTTAAATAAATTAAAATAAATTCACTTTAATCATTTTAGATACCTGAATAAAATCTATACATATTATTTAAGTCCCATAATCAAGAAGAATTACTTGCCATATATCCTAGTTCATGTTGGCTCCACAATACCAACAAAGTGGTGGGTTAGATCCAAAACCTTAACTCCAAAAAAAAATCCTCTAAAGAAGCATTTAAATGACAAAGTCAGAGTGTCAATAGAAAACTCTGGACTCTGTAAGTCAAATGGTCAAAAGGTTATTAAAGATCCTTTTAATAAATGAATGGATTCGATGATGGATAAAATAAATCCAACGGTGCCTGTGGACCCTCCCATGTTCTTCGATGGTGATACTTAATTAACTTATTTTTCCTACTTATATTACAAAATGGTCATGAAAGGAAAAAAAATCTCAAATATAATATTATTATTTAATAATATAATTACAAAAATATTGTTAGATGAAGTTTAAAAAAATAGTATTTTTTTCTTTTATAAAATAACTTTCATTTTTAAACATTATTTTTTCAATTATGCCTTCTAATACTCAATAGTATAATTATGTAAATTCTATGAGTAATATAATATATTTAAGTATAGATATTAATCTCATATAGAATTGTATAACTTATAATTACCAATATAATTATTACAAATGTTATTTAGATAATAACAAATTAAAAAAATTAAAAAATAAATGATAATTAATTTTAAAATCGTAAAACTCAATAATTACGAAAATATACGAGAACATAACTTAGAAATATTAATCCCCCAATTTCATATGCATGTAAATTATTAAAATTTACCTCAAAAGAATTACTAAATAATTATATAATCAATTGAGTCAAACCTAATATGTATTCATCTTTAAAGTAAACTACACAATATAAATAATTAATCTAATATCGTTCTTATGTCAATTAAATTGCACTTTACCCATTAAATACATAAATTATAGATCACACACATGAAAATTATACATGTTATTTAATTAAGACAAATAATTAAAGAATTTTTTCAAATTTATTAAATTGACTCTATAGATTAATTGTTAATCAAACAATTAATGATATAAAAATCAAATTAAATAATATAACTGAATTGAAATCACAATTAGGATAAAATATTAGATCATTACATGTAGAAAATTGGGTTCATAAGAACCATATATTAATAAATTAGCAAATCATAATTAAGTTCATAAAACTTAAATTTTTCATAAAGAAAAACATAAAAATTAATACGTGTTTTATTTAACCTTCTTTAGATTTTTTTTCTCTTCCTCCTTTTCTTCTTGGTAGCTGCTAGATTTTTGATTTCTTTAATTATGTGTTTAATTTGTACAATAATTGTGTTTATTTAAAGAAAAAAGACCAAATATAAACCATTATATCATCTCTTAAAATGAGCCAACGATTAAAGATTAAAGCTAAGAGTCATTGTTTGATTAAAAATAGGATTTGTGCCTAACTTGAATGTGCGCTGCAACATGGTTTCTTGTGTGTCACAACATGATCTACGTTGCAATTTTTCTCCTTCATGCGCACCACGGCATAGAAAAACGCCTACTGTAATATAGTATTGATTTTTTTTTTCATTTTTGACTTGTTTTCACCTCATTTGTTGTCGTTCCACCTACATTGATATAAATAAATATAAGTTAAATTTTTTCATGATATTTTAGCATATAATAAAACAAATAAATATTTCAAAAGTGATTAAATAGCTCTACTTTCTTAAAGTTATCAAATACCTTCCTAAGTAAAAGAGGCAATGTGTTGCCATATTTGCTTCCCTATTCCTAAAAACCACACAATATTCACTCTCCTCTCCTATACTATCACTCACTCCATAGCAAGACAAATTCCAACCTTACCAATCATTGAAGTTGCTTTCAAAGAATCAGTCTCAACAACCACCTACAAAGCCCACGTTCCACCATAGCTTCCACAACCAAGAGAAAAACCTGCAACTCAGTTGCCAAAATAGTCATGCAATTACTGTTTCTTGCCTTAATAATAGTTAAAATAACCCTTTCAGAGTCATCCCTTATCACCACACCCAAACCCACCTTATTTCATCTCATAACTACATTAGTATTAGCTTTGAGGTACCCTTCACTTGGCTATTCTCAATGCATAATATATGTACTAGTTGCCCTCCTTCCAAGTTAGTTCAAATATCACTTCCTAAACTCCTTAGCCAACATGGAAGACCATTTCAAAATCTCCATTATAGCTCTTCCTTTTTTTCCATGCAACATTTTATTTATGTTGTGCCAAACAGGCTAGCACAAATAGCCAAAATGACACAAATCCTCACTTGTGCATAGAGCTCACATGCTATTGAAAACATCCTTAAGCTTCCAGCCATACACTGTTTCAATCTATCAAAGAAGATAGAATTTCTCCACACTTCCTTGGGCACCACACAACCACAAGCTATACATGATATCCTCACAACAACCATTACACATAAGGCACTACACATTCCTCACCACCCTTTTCATACATAGATTGGTCATGATATGAAGTATGTTTTTGCATGCTCTCCATGAAAAGATTCTCACATTGTTAGACACACATAGGGTCGAAACTCTAGACCCCCAAGAACCTTAAGGCTCATAACTAGTCCCAGCACTAAGATTGCCTTCAAAGCCATTAACTTGTATTCCTTAGCTAGCCAGTGCCCACTCTTTATATTAAAACAACCATTAGAACTTCTATCCCACATAAGCCTATCCATATAACCACTTTTAAATATAGGAATACTTAAAATCATCTCAACCTTTCTAGCATCAAAGCTTTTTCTAACCAAGACATCATTTCACCTGCTATCATCACCAATTAAACCTGCAACACAAGCCTCATCGCCAAGAACCCTCGGGGATAGCACCTTAGGCATAGGACAAGGCAATCACCTGTCTTTATAAACTTTCACACTTTCACCATTCCCTACCCTCCACCTTGTTCCTTTCTTAATTAGCTCCATTCCTTAAGCCAAAATATTTCATAGAAAAGAAGAATGATTAAGAATCTTAGCCTCTAAAATACGACACAGAGGGAATATTTCTCATTCAATACCTTAGCCACTAGTGAAGTAGGGTTATCTATTAGCCTTCATACCTCCTTTGCCAACAAAGCTTGGTTAGAAGAAACTAAATTTCTAAAATCTACCTAAAACTTTAAGCCTACACAGCTTATCCTAAGACAACCAATGTAAAGTTCTTTTATATATATATCATTACCCCACCAAAACCTAATCATATGCCCATGAATATCATCACAGAGTGCCTTTTGATAATTTAAAATAACTCATTGTATATGTAGGAATTAATTGTAGCACAGACTTCAATAAAATTTATTTGTCAACTTTAGGTAGAGCCTTTTCCTTCTTTGCTTTAAGCTTCTTAAAATCTCTATCCATGAGCTGTCTAAACATCCTCTTCTTGTTCCTTCCAACCACTATAGGTAAACCAAGGTATTTCTCATGGCAATTCATCGTAGAAATATCTAGACTACCTTGCACAACCTCTTTAGCATGTTGATTGGTGTTAGGACTAAAACACATAGTAGATTTGTTCAAATTCGCCTTCTATCTTAAAGCACCCTCATACAAACCCAATACTTCCATTAGTTTATAACGAGCAGCCTAATCGATTTCTATAAAAATAAAACTATCATTTATAAAAAACATATAAAACACTCTTGAACATCTTCTAGCCACAACCATGCCTCTGATACTACCATCCAGCTCAACCTTCCTCAATAAATCAGATGAACCTTCTGCATAAAAAATGATAAAATAAGGAGATAAAATGTCTCCTTACCTCAATCTCGTAAGGGCTTAAAGCACTCAATTTGGTCTCCATTCACCAATAAAGAATTAGACATAGATGTCACACAGTTTAGAATTAAGTTAACCCACATTCTATTAAATACAAACCTTTTCATTATACTTTTAAAAAAATTCTCTCAATTCTATCATAATTCTTACATATGTTCAATTTCACAGAAGCTTCTTTATAACTCTTTCCTTTTAGGCATCACTTCATAGAATGTATTGTTTCAAAAGCAATGAATATGTGGTCAGTTATAAACCTCATTGGCATAAAAGCACTCTGTGACTCATAGATGACTTCATCCAACACCAATTTCATCTTATTTGTTAGGCATTTGGCCAGCAATTTGTAAATCATATTACATAGGTTGATGGGCTTAAATTGAGAAATATTTTTAGGCTCGACAACCTTAAGAATCAAAGTATGAATTTTACCTTTAAGAGAAGTATTCTTTTTTATCACATCTAAAACAACACCAACAACTTGATCCCTATAACATTTCAAAAAAAATCGTAGAAAAGGACCGACATCACATTAGGTCTAGGAGCCTTCATGGGGTGTGTTTGGTATTAAATGTGTAATAGGTATGCAACCTAATGAATGTAGGTACCTCGTTAAGGGATAGCGAGGTTTTAGGGATGGTTTAACAATAACTTAGGCCCGACGAGCTCGATAAAGCGTACAATCTAGTCAACCAAAGCACTTCGTTATTGTTTTGCGAGGTCTTAGAGATCAAGACCTGGTGAAATTGTAAGATCTTGATGTGATCTTGGTCCTCCCTTTCTGTGAGCAACCCGGGAAATCTACTTAAAAATCTGGAGCGATCTGTATCTAACGACCTTCTTTTATTTGTATATAGTGACTTGCCAATATAAAAACTTATGGTGGCCTACTTTCTACTTGGTTAGTTCGTATGTAACGTTTAATAAATCATGTATCCAGGTCGCAGAGCACATAACCTACCACATACATGAGATGTCATATATATACCTTTTCAATGAGAAAAATACAAGATCCATTTCAGTTATCTATATTTCTACTTCTCATTACAAATCTCTAAAATCTTAAATACTTGAAATTATTTTCAAACAGTGTGCATTTGTTTAAGAGCCACAAACACATCCATTCTTGTGAATGGACACACAAAGTTTAGTTCATTTTAAAACTAACCTTAGATGTAACACAAAAAAACATAAAATCCATCCCACAGTTACTTCATTAGTAAACAAATGCTTGTAAAAATTCAAAAATAAACCATTAACACCCTGTTGAGATGCTACACAATTTTGACTCTCATAAAATAATCCAACCGCATGATTCCTTTTCCTCCTACCATTAGCTTTGCTATGAAAAAACTAGATTTCATGTCCCTATACTTTATCCACACTTGCCTTGCTCTCTATCTTCACATAATTTCCTCCCTTTTTAAATGAGAATTTATTTATCTTTCAATTCTAAAAACAATCCCATGTCAATCACATTATGACCCTTGCTTTTTCACTACTTAAGTTGCACCTTCGGTTTTTCTAATCTTCTTTGTAAATGACCCACATAACTTCAATATTTTTGGTGGTTATGTAACGAAGAGAATGACAAATAAAATAACATCTCTATTTTTTTTAAATGAATTCACATCATGTGATAATTTTAATTAAAATAATATTGAAATATTATTTTTATCTTTACTTATCAATTATTTTAAAAACAACAGGACAAACTAATAAGCTTTATTTCTAACCTATGGAAATAAAAGATTCAAATAATCTAACTTATAAGATCACTACAACTCTTTGCCCTTTTAAGTATTTTTAGATACTTATTTTTTTTTAATTTTATACTATGGTATTTCGTAACTTATTAATGAAAGACTTAAGAGAATAGTTTATTAATTATCTTTTAGATTGATAAAAATATATAACCTCATATTTTTAAATTTTATAAGAATTATAAGTTTTAATGTATGATCATTTTTTATCAATTAATTTAATTTTTTTTCTAAATAATACTAAAATTAATATTAAAGATTTATTCTCTTATATGTTAAATCATAGTCCAAAACCAATCAATAATAATACACTTATGAGTGTTTTATACTAATTTATTTAAAATATTTTAAATTTAACTTAATTAATATAAGATTTAAATATATTGAATTGAATTATAACCGATCACGATTAAACTAAACTTGATCAAATTAGGCCAGTAAGCATTTCATTTTATTTTAAATCTCTAATATCTACTTAAAAATGAGGTCGATAATCGAATTTGATACCTCCATAATAACACAAAACTGTCAAATTATTGTTTTTATATTTTTGTATTTCTCTGTTCTAGTTTCTCTATACAAGAGTATAGTATTTGTATCCTAAGAAAAACGGAAAGGAAACAAATTACAACATTATTAATTTCCACTATTATTCTTGTCTGCCACCTTTGCTTGTTATCTGTCATAATTTACTGCAGTGGTGTCTGCCACACAACTCAAATGTCAACACTCCTCCTCAAGGTGGTGCATATATGTCTCTTATGCTCAACTTGTCAAGTGAGTTGTAGAAGTTCTTTGCAGACACATATTTTGTGAGTATATCAGCCAATTGATCTTCTGATTTAACAAATAGAAGTTGAATAATTTTTTCTTCAAGATTCTGTTTGATGAAGTTCCGATCCACTTCAACATGCTTTGTGCGATCATGTTGGACTGGATTGTGGGAGATGGCAATGGCTGCTTTGTTATCACAAAATAAGTTCATTTCAGTGTTAGGAGCAACACCAATCTCAGTTAGAAGTTTTTTCAACCAAAGGAGCTCACATATTCCCTTGACCATTCCTCGAAATTCAGCTTCAGCGCTAGATAAGGCAACTACCTTTTGCTTCTTGCTCCTCCATGTAACCAGATTACCCCCACAAAAGTAAAGTACCCAACAGTAGATTTCCTATCCTTGATATTCCTTGCCCAGTCTGAATCTATATATCCAACAACTTCCAATTGACCATTCCTTGAAAACATAGGTCCTTTTCCAGGGGAGGATTTTAAATAACGAAGTATTCGCATGACGACATCCATATGGTCTTTACTTGGGTAGTGCATGAATTGACTCACGACACTCACAGCATAAGCAATATCAGGTCGAGTATGAGATAAATATATGAGTTTACACTACTACAAAAAGGGGCATTAAAGTCGGTTCGGTGAACCGACTTTAAAGTAAATGACTTAAAGTTTGAAGTCGGTTCAAGGCGTGAACCGACTTTACGTTTAAAGTCGGTTCACGTGGTGAACCGACTTTAATTTTTTTTTTTTTAATTTATTCATTTTCAACCTGTATTCGAGCAGAAAAAAAATCAAAATCAGTTTAGCAAATAGTTCAAATAATACAAATATTTGAAAAATAAAATATTAATTAATAACAGAAAAATTATCATAGTTTTGTTCTATTTTATTCAAGATCGTCATATTCTTCTCCTTATGTTATAATACAAACCTACATATATAATACAAAAATCTATACACATAAATAATAACACATAATAACAGAAAAAATATGAATAATAGGGGATCTAAAAGATTAGTTAGAGCGGAAGAAAACTCACTAACCGATGTTGAAAATGGTAGTCGTAGGTGGCCGAAAAATGAGAAAGAGTGGAGGAGAAGTGGAGGAGGAGGTTTTCGGTTTTTTAGACTTCTAAAACGCTGAAAATAGTTTCTGTCTGGAAAGAAAGAAGAGAAAAGATTTATCCATGTGTGTAGCGTCGGTTGACGTGTCGAACCGACGCTATGTTACGTGGATAGCGTCGGTTCCAGGTGTCAACCGACGCTATGCTACGTGGATAACGTCGGTTGACACCTGGAACCGACGCTACGTCCAGGTGTAGCGTCAGTTGACACTTGGAACCGACGCTACGTCCAGGTGTAGCGTCGGTTCGACACATCAACCGACGCTACGTCCTACGTGGATAGCGTCGGTTCGCCACCGAACCGACTTTAAACCAATTTAAAGTCGGTTTTTGGAAAAACCCGACTTTACGTATCGACTTAAATACCCATTTTTGTAGTAGTGTTACCTACTAACCGTTGATATCTCTGTTTATCTACTGGTACTTGGTCCACATATTCTCCGAGTTTATGATTTTGAACCATTGGAATATCGACAGGTTTACAATCTAGTAGTCCTGCCTCGCCAAGAGTCCGTAGTATATTTCCTTTGGGAAAGACATATGCCTTGTTTTGATCTTGTTACCTCAATACCTAAGAAGTATTTGAGCCCTCCCAAATTCTTCATTTCAAACTCATTTGACAGTTGTTCTTGAAGCTTAGAGATTTCTTCTTTATCATCCCCTGTAATGATCATGTCGTCTACATAGACTATAAAGGCTGTTATCTTCCCTGATCGATGTTTTAGGAAAAGAGTATGATCAGAGTTGCTTTGTTGGAAACCATATTTCTTCATTGCTGAACTCAACCTACCAAACCATGCTCGAGGTGATTGTTTTAGTCCATACAATGCTCGTTGTAATATACATGCAGTTTCTTTTCCTGATGTAACAATATATCCTGGTGGGATATCCATGTAAATCTCTTCTTCAAGATCCCCATGAAGGAAGACATTTTTTACGTCAAGTTGGTGCAATGGCCAATCTAAATTTACCGCAAGAGATAACAAAACTCTAACGGTTTTTAGTTTCGCCACTGGTGAGAAGGTTTCTTGATAATCTATCCCATGTTTCTGTGTATATCCTTTTGCTACAAGCCTTGCCTTGTATCGATCAACTAACCCATCTGCTTTATACTTAATGGAGAAAATCCACTTGCATCCTACCATCTTCCTCCCTTGAGGCAACTCGCTTAACACCCATGTGTTATTCTTCTACAATGCCTCAAATTCCTCTTTTATAGCTTGAGCCCATTTTGGATCAGATAAGGCTTCTTCAATGCTACTTGGAATTTGACACGAGGAGAGTGTTTGTGCAAATGCCCTGATAGGTTCTGATAACCTTTGAGTAGATACATAATTTGCTATTGGATACTTGGATTGTCGTTCTTCTCTTTCTAGGGAGTATCGATTTGGAGGTTTGCCTCGATTGTGTCTGAAAGGTAAAACATAACCAACAGATGTATCTATAGCATTAGTTTGTAAAGGTGTGATAGGATAACTTACCTCAGGAGTATTCTCAACAGGAGAATCATTGGGTACTAGAGAGTGGAGGGGTACATCAACCACTTCATCTTCTGGAGATTCAATTACTACTTCAGCTTCAGTTCTTGTAAGTTCAATCTCGGGTCTGGATATTGGCTCCTCCATATTATTGGCACGATCCGAGTATGTTGGATCATTACTAGTGTCTAATATTTCAACATCAAGCCAATTTCGTTCTTCACCATAACTCTCCTCTTGAAGAGTGTAATTGGATACCAGAGATGGGAAAAAACATTCTGATTCGAGGAAAGTGACATCCATGGTAATATAGGTTCTTTTAGTAATTGTATCATAGCATCGATAACCCTTTTTTTGTACGCCATACCCTAAGAATACACATCGAACAACACATGGATCCAGCTTAGTTCGTTGATTTTTGTGGAGGTGGACAAAAACAACACATCCAAATATGCGGGGTGGAAGCATCAAAATAGTAGGCAGGGGGACATGATCGGATAATACCTTTAATGGAGTCTGAAATTGTAAGGTCTTTATGGGCATACGATTCAGTAGATACACAGTTGTAGTAATAGCATCACTCTAGTATCTACTAGGCATATGTGCACTGATTAGTAAGGCCTGGGCAGTTTCTAAAATATGTTTATTCTTCCTCTCTGCAGTCCCATTTTGTTGTGGGGTTTGTGAACACGAGGTTTCATGGAGAATACCATGGTTGTCCAAGTATGTTCGAAATTGTTGATTAACATACTCCCCCCCATTATCAGATCGAAAGATCTTAATTTTTGTAGAAAATTGTGTCTGAATCATGGTATGAAATAAGTGAAATGTAGAAAATACTTCATCTTTATGTTTGAGAAGGTAAAGCCATGTCATTCATGTATAATCATCAACAAAAATTACAAACCAACGATGACCCGACGATGTAGTTACCGGGGAAAGTCCCCAAACATCAGAATGTACTAAAGCAAAAGGAATCATACTTTTATGCTTACTCATAGGATAAGATGCCCTATGACTCTTTGCTAAAATACAGGTATCACATTTGAAATCTGAGTGTGTAATATTTGAAAATAGACTAGGTAATAAATGCCTTAAATACCCAAATGATGGATGCCCAAATCGACGATGACATAACCAAATTTGTCGTTCCTGGTTACTAACCGTGTGTTGTATGTGATTGACTCTTCCTGAACTGAGGTCATCCACATAATATAACCCTCCTCTCTCAGTACCACGCCCAATGATCTCATTGGTGAGAATATCCTGCAGGAGACAAAAAGTAGAATACATCAATACTACACAGTTAAGATCTGAAGTGACTTGACTTACAGACATTAGTTTGTTTGAAAGAGAGGGTACAAGTAATGTATTAGATAATGATAATGAAGGAGATAAATTCACTGTTCCGGCCCCTGTAACTGGATAAGTGACCCCGTTAGCATTGGCAACACGACTCCGTCTTGGCTGAGTTGTATTGGAGAGATCTTTTGGGTCAAATGTCATATGATCCGTAGCTCCAGAGTCTAAAATCCAATCCTCATTATCAATACGAGTATGAAATGCTTTACTTGAAATACCTGGATCTTGGGAAGATTCAGTCTGAGGAATAAGGGATAGTGATGTAGTATTGGTAGCCACAGCAGCTTTCCCAGTGGTTTTCTTCTTCTTCCTTGTTTGAAGATCATTCCACCATTCTGGATACCCATGTAGTTTGAAGCAGTTTTCACGGGTGTGTTTGGAGTTTCCATAATGACCACATTTCATGTCAATAAACGGTGGATTTCCCGTGGATTTCTTGCTACCAAAAAAAGTTCTTGGTTTTGGTGGCATCGAATTATGGTGTCCCTTGATCCCTTTGTAAGCCATACCTGCTCCGGGAGTCGTATTTTTACCTGTGATCATCACGGTCTGCCTGACCTCTTCCCTACGGATGAATCCATAGGCTTGTTCCACCGTAGGGAATGGTTGGATCTGAAGTACATCACTTCGAGTTTTATCCAATCTATCATCAAGTCCATCGAGGAAGGTATACACTCGATCTTCCTGTACGATGGAGTTGTATTTTTGTATATCAATCGCACACTCCATTGGATTAGGACGACAGAAATCAATTTCACGCCACAACCCTTGAAGGTCATTGTAATATTTTTCAATGGATCCACCTGCTTGCTTCGTACGAGTAACCCAACGGCGAAGATCATACACTTGAGACGTATTTGTCCCATCATAATAAGTGGTAGCAGTAGAATCCCAAACCTGTTTTGCAATTAAGGAGGGGTCCATCGAATTGATCAACCATCCTTTGACAATGGCATTTTCAGTACGCCATCTCCTAAATAAGGGGTCAGTTTCAACAGGTTGAGGAAAATCCCCGTTAATATATCCCAGTTTGTCTTTGCCAGAGATATACATCTCCATCACCTGGGACTATAAGGCATAGTTGGATCCTCCCAACTTGATACTAATGGGAGCAGTCGATGCTTCAGTTAGCGGAGGTTGTGAGCTAATTTGAGCTCTAGTTAGAACTTTCGTCATTTTTGCCGTCAAATCTTCCAATATGAAATTGGTAGATAAATCTCTAGATTCCGCCATGAAATCCAAAAAAAAATTCCAATTCGCACACACTATATATAAAAACTTTCGTAACCCTAAAGCATTTTTTTCACTTCGCGCAGCTTCCTCTATGTAACCCTAATTTTCCCTTTCCAAATTCGCACAGCTTCCTCAAATATAGTTCTTGCGTTCCTCGGTACCTTCTGCAGCGTTCCTCAACTGTGTTCTTCAACTGTGTCCGAGCCAGTCATCACTTCCAACTGGTGTGAAGCCCATCGAAGGCTTCACAGAGAGCGCGCCTTCCTTCTTCTGATGGACAATCAAGATTGTCGAATCCTAGCCAACCACAACTTCCAAATGGAGCTTCCACCTTCAGAAGAGCCGTTGGTACAACTTGTGTTCTCTAAACCTGAAAAAAAAATATTCACAGAAAGCAAAGCAGTTGAAGCTGCTTGTTTTTTTTTGTTTACAGGAACTGATGAGTGCAGATAGTAACACCTTTCATTAGGTTTTTTCCTTCTATTACTTTCAGTTTTTCGTTGATCCTTGGAACTATCCTCATCGTCAATCTGATCACTGCAAAAAAAAAATTTGTTTTTTTTTGTTTTACAGAATTGCAAAGCTGAAGAATAGTACGGTTTCCCCACAGCAGCAATTAGAATGGAACGAAGAACTGTGATGACTCCAATGAGCAGCTTGAATGGCTACCCCAAATCCTGGCCAAATAATCAGCCAAATACCCACAGATTACCACAATCTGTTGAGCATATCACACCAAATCAGCCAAAGGAGAACAGAATCAACGTACATTAGGATAACCAATAACTCTGCTCTGATACCATGTCAAATTATTGTTTCTGTATTTTTGTATTTATCTGTTCTAGTTTTTCTATACAAGAATATAGTATTTGTATACTAAGAAAAATTGAAAAGAAACAAATTACAATATTATTAATTTCTATTATTATTTTTGTTAGGTATCTTTGTTTATTATTTATCATAATTTACTACAATGGTGTCTTTGTTTATTATTTGTCATAATTTATTACAGTGGTATCTGGCACACAACTCAAATGCCAACAAAAACAACCGGTATACTTCTGCTTCGAATAGAAAGATTTTGACATAAACATAAGCATTTACCACAAAGCCGACCAAATAATAAGAGTGATAGTGCATATATATCCACTTGCTAGGTAGATATTTTCATTTCATACTGCGTCGGATTGCCTCTGATGCGTACCTTCTTTCATTAATATCAAAAGCGGAGATTTGTATTTATTTGCAAAAGTGGAGAAAATAAATCAAGTTTGAAATGGATATCAGAAGATATCGAGTGGCAGAGAGAAATATTAAGGACATGATAAATGATATCTTTTACTTAAAGAAGATTGGTTGGACGGTTCATAACAAACCAAACCCATCACACTGCACATAATTATATTGGTCGGTGATTGGCCGATCAATTTCAATCATTTTCTTCACGTACACATTCAAATATATATATATATACAAAACGACATGCATCTTATAATTTATAATAATAATAATAATAATAATAAATAGAATTTAATCGTAACAAATTCAACTAGTTACATCATTGATATATAATATCTGAGTTGAATTTATTTTAGTAAAAATATATTATTTAAATTATAAAATTATGTTTATAAAATTATAAAATTTAAAAGGTATTATACATGTTATTTTTTTAAAAAAATTATTTTCAATATATATCAGCCCCCTTTTGATTTGGCTGATTTAAATCAATTGTGACATACTATATATATCAGCCCCCTCTTTGTACACATGTAAATTTAAAGTCCATCTTGTGTTCTTGTAGGACCATATCTTTTAGCTGTTTTTTTAATACTTATTTTTAAATTTTTTAAATATCAAACAGTATAATTTTACCTTCAATTATGATAAATTTGAAGGTATATATTAATTAAAAAAAATATTTGTTTTCTCTAATATTTATCTCATTTAAATTACACCTTATATTAATGTTCCATGGTTAGTATTTTGTATAAACGCCCTAGCTAACTTCATATAGCAAAGACTAAAACCTAATTAACTCCAACGAATAAATACTTTGAAAACTCAATCCAACTATACAAATCCTCTATACAATTAACGAATAGAACATTAATTATTTTGTGAAATTTGGAATGGGATTCATCCCAAATAAGAATTAATTAATTTTTTTTAATTACACGAAAAAAAATTTATATAATAATTATTTTTTATCTATATTAAAAAATAAACTAAATACTTTTTTAAACCTAATTATTAGAAGAATCCATGCATAACAACCAATAAAAAATTAGCATTTTGATGAGATGAAGCCTCAATGATTATAAATCTTAAATCCTCAATATAAATATATATCTATGGATCCAATTGAATTTAATTTGATCACTAATTTTCTTTTCATATATCCTATTACATACGTACTTAGCATATTATTTTATCCATTCTAGGGAAAAAAATTAAAAAAATATTTCATATTTAGTTTAATGTTGACTAAATTTAAGTAAGAAATGATACTCGTAAAACAAACAAATGGTACGTCCAAATTGTTTGGTGAAATACCAATTGTCTTAATTAATTTTAAATGGAGTAAGTTAATTAGTTTTAGATTATCGATCTTAATTATAGTCCATTTTTATTTTTTTCTCCCTTCAAATCACAAACTCAAACCAAGTTAAATATTATTTATCTTTAATAAAAAAACTAAGTAAATATTTAATAGCCAAATGCAATATACAAAGGGAGATGATGTATAATTTATATATAATATAAATAAATATTTTTGTCTTTGTTTATATATATGACTATATCTTAGCTTAGCATCTGATTCTCGAATGGTTCCAAATTAAAACCAGCTGTAAAGAAGAAATAGCTTCCAGTTCATTATGTAAGTCCAATTGCTCACCATACAATTTAACTTTATATGCATCCAGTGATCCAGCCATCCTCCATTTCACGGGGTTTTGGTAATCTATAAGACAATTAATAAATATCTAAAACAATTATCAAATTTTAAACTAAAATAAAATGGGATAGTGTGTGTGATTTTTTTTCTTTTTTCTACGTTAAAATTCAATTTTTTGAATTTACCATTTTAGGGGGAAAAAAACTTCCAAAACTTATTTTTTATTTTTGTAATCAAATTTCAAATCACACTTTAACACCTATTTTTCATGAATATCACAATCCTACTTTTTTTAAATCTTCCTTCTCCATATAAAGACACTATTACAATAAAGAATATTTAAGTTAGTATTTAAAATCGATTTTAAATAGAACTTACTAATTGGTTTCGTAACCATGTAAGTATCACATACAAAAATTCATTAGTAGTTCTATATAATATTTTAAAACTTTGTTTTAAACACATTTAATGTTTTTATATCCATAAATATAAGTTGAACTCAACAAACTCAATCACAAAATAACATAAATTTTAAAATGGTTTGCACATAGTCCAAAATTTGATGTCAAATCATATTCTAGTTTCACAATTAATGATTTAAGGTTTACGACATAAATAAGAGACAAATTCCGAGTAAACCAAAATAGTGGTGTGAAGATAGTTGCACAAACTAGGCAATTTGTTAGTTCAAAATATGGTAATCTTATACTTTCTGATAGAACATATTATGGTATAATTCAAGAAATTTGAAAAGTTAATTATAAGGACTTCCATGAAATGTATTCTTGTAAGATTTGGTCAAATATGCTATCAATGTTGGATATAAAATAGATGATTTTAGATTTTTCCTTGTAAACTTATCCAAGATAGGTCACATTGATGATCCTATCGTGTTAGCACTTCATGAAAAATAAGTATTTTACATTAACGATGAAATTGACACAAGATGGTCTGTTGTGTTAACGCCTCTACAAAAAGAGTTCTACCATTGTGATTCTTTATAAGACGATGACATGCTTGATACAATATCCAATATTAGTCATTTCTCAAACAAATTGCCTAATGTATATGATGATCTAGTTGATAACGAAGATTCTTTCTCATAGACTCGATGTGATTGTAAAAGAATATATATATATATATATATATATATGATCAATAATCTAATTAAACATAATGTATGTTCTATATTATTCTAATAACTCTTGTTTATATGGACATAAAATTGTGAATTAATTTATATTTTATCATTGTTTGTAGATATTTCATGTATCCTAGGATGCTAGAGATTATAGATCTAAATGATCCATTGGAGCATTTCAGAAGAAAGGGTTGGGCTAATATACTTGACGCTCCACTTAATCCAAATGATAGAATACATATTCAATTCGAGGCAACTAGTAATCCATTAGGAGAAAATATCTAACAATTGAAATCTTCTATTGGTAGACTTGTGAAGTCAAGTTTACCAATGAATATAAATGATTGGAGTAAATTTAAAGATGCTAAAAAGTACAAGATATGGAAAACCATTTATGTAAGTCTCTTTCGTTTTATAATTAATTACATATTATATCATTTTTGTATTATATCTCCTCTAAAATGTGTTCTTTTACAAAATCATTTTAAAGTCCCTGATAATTGGATGAACAAGTGCTACAAGATTGCAAATAAGGCATGAAAAGAATATAAAACTTCCAAATTGACCAGAAATTATGTGTTTTTATACTTGGAACCACTTAATGAAGTATAACTGTACGAAATCTCTAACGATCACCCCTGGATTGAACCTTAAGTATAGAAAGACTTTGTAGATTATAGACGTACAGATGAATTTAAAATCATTAGGTAAAAACATCAAAATATACAAATGCAGAATATTCTTCATAACCTTACTAGAAGATCATCAAATCCTGAAATTAGATAAAGAATGGTAATATTAAGTTGTTAATTTATAAATATTTTTATATTTATTTTTCTCTAATTTAAGTTAATAAATTTATCTAATTAATGCAAGAAACTGAATTGGATAGACTAATTATCCGAGCTGAATTATATATAGAAATAAAGACCCCCAAAATAAAAGAGTCAAAACCAATGAATAAAAGAAGAGAAGAACTACTCAATAAGTTTGTTGGTAATTTAACTTGAAAAAAATTCTTTGTTATGATTTTTGTATATTGATGTAATAATGTATGATATACTTTATTCCTTTATTATTTATATAGAACAATTCAAGAACAAACAAACATGGGTGAAATAATCGAACAATCAGGAAAAAATGCAATATATTATGCATTTGGACCTGATCATCATGGTCATGTTAAGGGGAAGCAAATATGATGGTTATATGGATTTTCTCAATATTCCAAAACAAAGGCATGAGATAGTTAGTAAGGAGAAGTTGAATAAATTTGAAGAAGAATTAAACTCTTTTAAGGTCATAATATTAAGTGAGAATGATAGTTTAAAGCAATTTTAGAAATTTTAGAATTACCAAGCTAGGGAATCACAACACATGACATACATGCCACTATGCTACAATCAAGGCATGTCCTATTGGCCAGGTATGCCACTATCCATGCTAGGCATGCCTCCCATGCTAGGTTATGGCTAACCTATGTCTTCTATGGGATATAATCATTATATTGTCCCCCATATATGTCAGGAATGCCAATGCAATCATATGATAGTTCAATGTCTCCAATGCAATCTGTGCATTCTTACCAACATAAGAGTCATTCTCCATTTGATGAATCATTCATGATAAGATTTAAAGCTTATGTAGATGGTATATTATTTTTATTTTTTATTATATATAACTCTTAATTTTTTTACAGAATATGAAATGTTTGTTGAAAGATCCATCATTTAAGGACTATATTGCTATTGGAATAGTAAAACAATTGAGCAATGATCGAAATATTCATAATCAATATTTACCAAATCATTAGCTAATAGTAATTGATTAATCATTTTCCACTACCGGTGCCTTCTAATGCTACCATAGTCCAAGAAGTTATTGGATAATATGTGGCTTGGTCGTCGAATCAAGTTGTACTAAATTTTGACATGGTACTATTTACTTAAGATAAAAAAATTTACTACATGTATTATATTATTATTCTTTTATTGTTACTAACATAATACCTCCTGGTTAGTTTATTATACCATAAGTGCGGCACATTTAAAAAATACAAAGCAAGTATCTCATAAATCTATGTTTAGTAGATAATCATCATGCACTAAGTCATTCAAGAAGAAGCCATAGAAAAAGTATAATTATGAGTATGTTATAAACTTCAACAGAAATTTTAGCTCTTTGTTGACTATTATTACAAGCAAAAATAACATAAATGATGGATGGAATGTTCTACTTCCTAGAGAAATAACTGACATAGACATTGAACAATCATATATATATCAATCGAGTGCATATTGTAATTATTTGAATTTCAAATTATCGATTTAAGTATAATTCAAGTGTGAACAAGGTAAATCACCAATCATTAAATAACTTTCATTTATGTAGAGCATATAATTATATTTATATTATCTAATTATTTATATATATTTCTTTTATATAGAGCATGTTATAATCGACTTCAAGCTAATCACCTATCACATTTAACAATATTTTATGATTCATCATTTGTCAATCAATATCAAGAGCATGATGTTAACATCATAGCTAAATAATTATGTGATAAGACATTAACATTTGAGAGAAATCAAAAGTTGATAATCCTTTGGCCACTAAAGTTTGAACAAGGCTAAGATCATTGGATGTTGGTAAACATTCATCTATATGACAATCATATTTGGTACTGTGACTTAGCCTTCATATAATTGAATAAAGATACAAAATCAGTTGTTGAAAAATAAGAGTTATAACTAGCTATTTTTCTTCTATTATTTTTTGTAATATTTAATAAAAAACTAAATTTTAAAAACTTTGATAAGACATGAAAGGTGTGGAATAAAAGTAAGGGCATTGTTCTTAAAAAATTACATAAGTTTATATGGGGACAAAGTTATGGTATGTATAAGCGAATATTAATAATTTAATAAATCTTACTATTGAACAATAAAGATATTCGAATTGATAAACCATGTATACTGTATTTTTTTAGCTTTCACAAAAAAATGATAGATTCATGTGTGGTTACTTTGTCATAAAATTTATGAGTGAAATCATCTCAAATATCGATATGTCAATTAAAGATGTGATAATCTATTTTACTAATATACTCTTTTAACATATATAAGTTATTTTTTGTGAATTCATGATGTTGCATTCGTATTTTGAATTTAAATATATATAGTTCATTGGTTTGAGCAAGTTAGGTTATGATATGTAATTTTTTGATGATTTACGAGAAGAATAGACAGAACACATGCTTAAAATTATAAGATCACAACAAAAAATCAGAAGAAGAATTTGAAGATATTGAATAACAAATGTATCTTATAATATTTAATGATATTGTAATTAAGTTATATATATATGTGTATGTATTGTATTAAATTATTTTTTATTATAAATTTAGTTCTTAAGTAATTATTTAGTTTTTCAATGACTAAAAAATTTAAAAATTATTTTAAACATATTTTAACATTTTTTGCGATTATGTGATCGAAAACATGCAGTGAAATTAGTAGAAAATAACCAAAATATAGTTAAAATGGTACACTATTTTAAGTCAATTCTAGGTTAGAATCGACTTAAAATTTAAAGTTGGTTCAACTGGTGGACCAACTTAAAATTTAAAGTCAGTTGACATGTAGGACTGACTTTAAATTTAAACTTGGTTCACAGGTAGAAATGACTTTAAATTTTAAGTCACCTCGTGAACAGACTTAAAATCTCTTTTAAGTAAGTTAATAACCGACTTAAAAGTTCTTCTTTATAGTAGTAAGAGAAGTTAAAATTTAGATATAAAGAGCAAAAAAATTGAGTATATCTGATAGAAAGATAAAAACATTGAATGCATTTTTACCATACAAGTTTTCTATGTCATGTGTTTGTATTTTAAATAGAAAATTAATTATAAACACACAAAAACTCAATATAATCATAATTTCTTTACAAAATGAATTTCATTATCGAAAAAATTAGGAATTTTGCACTTATACGTGTTAAGAGCTACAAGCTACAACGAAAGATGAAAATGTCGATGACATCATCGATATTGTCGTAATAATATTACTATTTTGCACATCCTAACATTAAAACATTATATTCATATTTTTTGATTAAATTATTATAAAATTATCAAAAATGTTAACAAATTATAGCTTAAATATCATTATCATTAAAATTTTTATTTAAATATTTTTAACTAAAATATCATAGGTATTGTTGTTAAAATGTCGACAGAAATCAAAAAATTATCGAAAGTATCAATGAATTTTTTTTTAATACTATCAAAATTTATCTATTTATAATAGTTATTATAATGACAAAATATACTTAATTATTTCAAACCTTTTAAGTACTTATTTTATAATATTTTACAAACATATATATATTTTATTAAACAATATTTTAATTAATTAATCAGCTTATTGATTAATATAAATATTATAAGTATTTAAAAATACATGTATTAAATAAAAAATAAGTTTAAAATATAACTAATTAATTATTTTTGATGTTTTATAATTTTTTTCTTCATATTTTTAATAGAGTTTTTATAGTATTTATGATTTGTTTTAAAGTTTTCATAAACAAAGATAATATATTCGATATTTTTGTAAAAATTATGTTTAAATATCGGAATGGATATCAATATTTTAAAACTTAGTTAAAAACTTCTATGATCATGAACTCAAAATCTATGTAAATATTTTTATAAAGAAAAGGGTAAAAGAAAAGAAAAAAAAAGTCGGTCCCGGCCCCGTGATATGGTAACGCTGAAAGTCTGAAATTGTGTAATTTAATAACACTTTTTTAATTGGTATAGTTACACACATTTCGAAAATAAGAACTTAAAAAATATATAGAATACCACCTTTATTACCGATTACTGTTCTCCTGCTGATCTAATAGCTAGGGTTTGTAGCTGATACCTGAGGCTGGTAATTTAATAACATTATGAAAAACAAAAAGGAGTCAATGTGTATTAAAATATTGAAAGTAGTTGAAAATTATGAAGCTAACTTTCATAATTTTTTGTTAAAACTAGTTACCTAACTATAATTTGATAACCCATCATATCACTAAATAGGTGGCCAAATCTTACTTCTGAGCACAAAGTGATTCTAGACTATTTTCGTGAAAATAAAAATAAAAACTCTTAACCACTGACAATATGATTAGGTATGTACGTTTCCAATTTCCAGTACCATCGATCTCTATTGAATATATTCACTATCTATATAAAAAGTTAGTAATATATATATATATCAATTTTAAGATGTAAATTTAAAATCTATTGCTGTTTAAGGCAGTCAAAAAAATTCAAAATTTTACTTAATACTTTTATATTATAGTGTATAATTTTTTTTTCGTGTTTTTGACAATTTTACTAATTTCGTTTTATATATAATTTTTTTCCCTTATTTATCATCCTTTATACATTAGCTTTATGAAGATTGTGAACATAAATATATGAAAATATATAATTATTATTATATCATATTAATAACATATGTCAAAAGTCAAACTCTATTTAACATAAATTTATGATAATTATGAGTGATATGTTAGAATGTTATTAGTAAGTATAATCAGATTCATCTAATTATATTTAATAAAAAAATTAAATATTAATTATAATTGTGATATAGATATTAAATGAAGCATTCAATTCAATTTATTTAAAGTTACTACATTAAGCTCATGAGCTAAAAAATCACTTTATTTAACTCACAAACTTAAATAAATGATTTATTAGTTCATTTAATAAATACACATTTAATTAAAAAGTTTATAAATAAGAAAAAAAATAAAGAAGTTATTAAGATATAATTATTAATTATTATTGTAAAGTTGATAAAAATATTAATATTAGTTAAATTAATAAATGTTATTAATTTAACAATAATTTACAATTAAATCCATATATCATTAATTCAAAATATCAAATAATCTATTTTATAAAAAATATTACATTTTAAAATTTTAATTTTTTTAGAGAAACTATGCTAATTTTATATAATATTTTCTTGATTCTATTAAATATTTTTGAAATATAAAATGTACTAATTTTTAAAATATCATGAATCATTTTATATATCATTAAAAATATCTATAAATCTAGTTTTTAAGAAATTTCACGGTTTGTGATTTCAAGTTTTTTATAAAAAAATTATACTCATTTTATTAATGATTATTTAGATTTTGTTGAATATCATTGACTCTTTTTTTATATAAATATAATCAATTATCAAATAAATTTTATTTTTCAATTTTCAATTAGTCCAATTTTAAATTTATACTTTTAAAAATTAAAACTATAAATTAGTTATCAAATAACTTTTATTTTTTTTTCAAAAAATATCTTAAAATTGAAAATTTAAGTTTTAGAGTCTAGTTTATAAAAAAATTACAATTTGTGATTTCGATTTTTTGGAAAAATTTATACTCTTTTTACTAAATATTATTCAGATTTTGGTGAACATCATTGATTTTTTTTTTAATATAATTAGTTATTAAATAACTTTTATTTTCAATTTTCAATTAGTCCAATTTTAAATTTATATTTTTAAAAATTAAAACTACAAATTAATATCAAGTAATTTTTATTTTTTCTAAGATATTTTGAAATTGAAAATTTAATTCTAAGACCTGAGAATTAAATATTAAAAATAAAAATTGTTATCAAATATAACTTATATATTTAAAAAAATTTAAAAAAAATTAATAAAAAAATTTAAATAAACTATTCAACTCACATATACTTATATAAAAATGAGATGAATCGCTTAGCTCATTTAATACATTTAATTGTCATATATAAAATTAATCTTATCATAATAATATTTACGAGAGAAAACCGTACGTTATTGCCATGGAAAATTCTAAAAAATGGATCTTTCCAAAAGACGGTAGTCAAGTAGTATGGGTATTGATTTTTCTGGAAAGGCGGCAATATTTCTTTCACTCCACTTGTGACTTGAGAAGATGAAGACAAAACATACAAGTCAATCTTCGGGAAGAATTTACTGGCTCTTTGGTTTTCATTACCCGTTAAATTTGACAGGGCTACTATTATTTAAAGTAACATTCAAATACACCAACAATTCTAATGGGTCCTTTGGAATTCTATTCAAATAATTAATACTTTTTTTTTTGCCAACGATTTGTCGCTAATCAAGGATATGCATTTCATTTGAATTTGTCAAAAAAAATATATACTTTTTATTTTCTTTTCTTTACAATCCTGTACATGTATAGAATTCCAAAGGACCCATATGAGTTGATGGTATATTCAAACAGTTCTATAGCGCGACGGTGTTTGGCTTTTACAAAACATAATGGTAGGAAAAGAATGAAAGAGTACAATAACTAATGCATAATTGTGACAATGAGATTCACAAACAACATAAATTAAAATAGTACGGTTCAATAAGTAGAGAAAAAGAAACAGGTAGAGATTAAACACGTCAAACAACCTATCAGCCGTAAGTTTCTTAGAAGTCTTGTAACACATGTAATGTTTATAACGGTTATAGCAAGTTATGTGTTGCTATATATGTAAGAATAATTGATAAATATATAAAAACAATGTTGATATTTCACTTATAAAGTTGAATTTAGGAAAATTGAAGAAGAAGAGAGAACAGAGAGAAGTGCAACTGATTGAGATAAAATGCTAATAATCTTTATTGAATTCATTAAGATTATATATAGTTTTATACCGACAAAGAACAACAAGGAAAATGAGATAATTAACTCTAACAATCTTAACCATCTAATGGTCCCTCGTCATGTGTATCGCTTATGTTGTTACGTCGTGTTTAACCACTTCTGTATCCATGTGCGCTTCTTTAACCCGACATTATACCCACGGGTAGCAAGGTGGTTATTTATATCAATATTATTCGTATTATTCTCTAAATAGTTTAAATTTGTAAGAGAATACATTTTTCAATAACTTTTAACATAATATTAGAATTATAGGTCCTGTGTTCAAGGTACACTCGCTACAATTGTTGAATTATAAATGTTTGACTTACATAATGCATAGAATTAACATTTGTGGGAGAGTGATAAATATATACAAAAAATATTGATCATTCTTTGAAAGCTTAATAATAACGAATAACTATAATTTTCTCATTTTCTCGCAAAATAATCTTAGATAATAGTATAATAACCCATAAAATATAGATAAAAAAAACATCTGATATACATAAAAAAAATGAAGGGATAAAACATGTTATAGGTAGAAAGCAATAAAAAAGAAATATTTTCCAATTACAATGAGATCATAGATATTTGGATGAAATCTTGGATTAACACTACATGAGATCATACAAACATATCAATATAACATAATAAATTCTCAATATGATAAATCCACTAGTATTTGTGATAATAATTTACTACTTAAGTAAATTAATAGGTCACAATCTAAAGAAGATATTAAATAATATATTTTACAAGATTGTAAAGTTATTTTCTAAAATAACAAAAATATACGTAATTAAAATAAAAAAATGGATGAAATTGTTTAAAATAAAAAATGACATATATAAATATATATAGTAATAATAATAATAGCATTATTTTTCATAGTAATTTCTCTCTGTTAAAGAGTTGTATTTTTGACGTCGTTTTTGCATATCTTAAGTGTTATTTTTGAAGTGTTAAATAAATTATAGCGATATTATTATAATGTATTTATCATTATTATAAAAATAATTTTATTAATAATAAAATATAATTAATAGTAAAGATAAAATAAAAAATTTATGTATTTTTTTTAATGTTAATAACAACAATTATTTTAATATTATTATTAAACTAAATAAATTTCTATGCAATAATCTCAATATATGAATAATGAAGATGTATCTTATACGGTACATCTAAGATATAATTTTCTATTAAAATTTATTAGTATTTTAATAAATTTTTATTAAAATATTATTAATACATGTCAAGTAATTAAAATATAATTAAAATTAATCTTTTAAAAATAATAAATTAATAATTAATATAAAAAAAATTAAAAAATATTTATTTTAATATTTGATTATTATCAATATATATATATATATATATATATATATTGATTTTTAACTAAAAATATGAATCTAAATAATTTTATGTTAGATTATTATTATTAAATAAATTTCATTTTTATTTTTTTTATGGTACGTGTTTTATTGTATTTTAATCACTTGTTAATAAAAAATAATATTTTAATAGATAAATTATTGAAACAATATTATTGTCCTTAATTAACCCATTTTTTCAAATCTGATGGACTAAACGACACCAACTTCATAAATTGTGAGACTACTACTTCTTTTTTTCTCAAAAAAGAAATTTAACTTATCTAGCTCCCATCATCAATACCAAAATGGTGAACAAACAATTCGATTAATTTACTTAAATTGAAAAATTTGATCTGATGTATCACATTTATACCGAATTGGATTAACAAATTTTATAATAAGATCATATTCAGAATAAAAAATATATAATCTGTTTGGATTGTGATTGGATTCAGATTGAAGAATTTTATAACTGCAATCCAAACCCGATTGAATTACTTTTAAAATTATAAACAAATGCATATTTTATTTTATAATGTATTATATTTAAATATTATACATACCACAATTACATTAAATTATTATTTTAGTTAAAAATAAATACAAACGTTAAATATTTATAATAATTTAATAATTATCTAAACATATTTCTTGTTTTTTTATTTTAGTAGTTGTGATTATAAATAATAAATTTTGTTACAGATACACAAAATTAAAATTAAAATATTGTATATATCTTATTTTATATATGATAATAATTCATAATAAATCTCAACATCAATTCAATCTTATTAAACTTAAAAAAATTCAATATATTCATATTTAAATTAATTATATCATTAAATTGGATTCAAATCGATGAAAAATAGATAATTTTTATCCAATATTTACCCCTAATTAGAGAGTGTGACCTATTATATAGAAGCTAATATTTACCTTCTTTTTTTCCCCGCTAAACACATGGATTGAATTAGGTCATGGTTAATTTGTTCATAGAGTAGTTACAAATGTGGAATTTAATATGTCCGTATATATCTTCTTACGTTAGCGTTCTGATTCCCGTCAATAGTTTAAAATGATTAGCGGTAATTAAATGTAAATATCTAATAGGTTAAAGTTGAAAATGGAAGGTTTTTATTTATGATACAATTTATTTTAGATACACGTCACTTGTTAATTATTTTATACAATGAAAACATAATTTAAAACCATATTCAAAAGATATGAGGCACTAATTTTAAGACATCCAGCCCAACAAAAACACTATACATTAACATCTAATAATATTGTACCAAATTAGTTAATATCTTATAACTCAATTAGACATAGCTAAGCGATAATTCTATGTTCGAGTCTCCTTATCTCACTTGTATATGGTTATGTCGCACTTAATTGAATGCTTATTGATTTGGGAAAAAAATCGATATTTTATAATTCAATTAAAATAAATGAGATATTTAAGTAAAAATATATGACCATGAAAAAATGAAAGTGTACGTACAATTATATATTTTAGTTGGGCCATATTGTTGTCAAAATCAGAAAGAGAATAAAGAGAAGAGAGGTCACGGGTATCTCTTGAGTCTTGACTTACAGATAACCACTACAGTACTCATCTTATGTATAATGTATATCATTTTATCTCACCCATGTCTCTAATTTATGAATGTCATGTCATGCTCTTCTCCTAAAGCCCCCACCCCACCTCCTTACCATTTACTTTCATACAACAACTAACTATTTCTTTTAGTACACTTTCTTTGAATACGTTTCAATACGTTGGTAGAAAATTTACAGGCAATGTCCTCAAATGTATATAAGTTTAAAGAATTATTGGAATTTTATGATATTTTAAACCAAAGATTAGACAAATAATTAACTAATTATATTTAGACATCTATTTCAAAATATATTTTTCATTTAATATGTGATAGATGCATAAAAGTAATGTTGATTCTTCTTTCAATAACTTAAAGTTTTAGAAGAATTGGTGATCGAATAACTTCTAACATGATATCAGAATTGAAGGTCCTGTATTCAAAACCTAATAATTTTAATTATTAAATTGTAAATATTTGACATGTGATGTATAGAGTTAATATAGAGTAATAAATAGATAAAATTAATGTTTCATACTTCTCCAAGTAATTTAATGATCAACAATTTCTAACAATAACATCGAATATTCATCATATTAACTAACATGTTCTTCGTATTACATATTTATTTTGTAAATGCAATATGGTTTCGTATAAAGATGAATTTAAGTAAAAATATGTCTAACTTGTATTCCTTAATTAGATTTAGATTTTATTTATTTTGTAAATGCAATATGACTTCTATAAAGATGAATTTAAGCAAAAATGTGTCCAACTTGTATTCCCTGATTCGATTTAGATTTTGGTTTCTATTATTGTAATGTTAAACTTATTCATTAATAAGTAATATTTTATCCATTATCCAGTATCTATATAGCTCCATTTTCAAACACAACTTTTAACCTTAAATAAATAAATAAATTGAATGAGTAAACACTACATTTGTTATTAACACTTTGATTTGTTTAATTAAATTTTATCTTCTTTATTAATAAGTAATATTATTCTACTACTTTTGATTTTATTTTAATTGTAAGTTACTAGGTTTTTTTTTAATTTCACTTTATGTCATTTTACAGTTTTCCATTTGATTCATAACATGGCTTACTTTTATTCAAATATTTCTATTTTATTCAATATAATTCTAATAAAAGTAAATCAAAACGCATAAAATATATTGTGTATATATAAAAAAGTGAGTATTTGTTGGGTCACAATTTTAACCAAGAACATTTTAAGCACGTATCTAATTTATTTTTCTATTTTTTTTAGATTCATTCCTACAACCAATAATCCCTCTTCGATCACATTGTCCCTTTAAACTCGAATTATGCCCCTATATTAAAAGTTAACCATTTAATCGCATCCTTCTTGATGAAACATCCATACTCGATTGATTGTACTAACGTGGTAAGAAAGGGTTTAAAAATCCGTGTCAACTTAATTATACCTTAAGAATTCAATGAATCTAAAATAATATCATGTAATTCTCATTTTAATCTAACATGAGGTCCACTATTTGCTCAAAATTAAGTACATGTGATGCCTATATGCATTTTGGGGGTTCACATTATGTATACTCATACCATGTAAATTAAGCTTTAACTCTGATATAGGAGATTGAGTTTAAGTTTTAACAAAAATGTTAACTTATTAGGAGAAATAATACATCCTAAATATAGGACTCATTCGCACACAAAAAACATATAGATTATTAAAAAATAAAAGTAATAAAATTTAGTTGTTAAAGTCTATAAAAATCATAGACTATATATTTAAAAAAAATTAACATAATAGATTGAGATATTCAAGTTTTTTATAATCTCTAAAAGGATATTTTCTTGTTCAACGTTAGAGTTTTTCTTTCTAACATTATATATATATATATAACAAGAATCGGTAATTACACGGGGATTAATGATATTTTTATAAGAAATATTGTAAGTGTTAGTTAATTTTGGATCCAATGTGAAGTAACATGTGAATGTGAACTAGTTACAGTGTATCAGTATATATATGAAAGTTTTGATTGTAGGAAATAATAATTTTTCTAATTTAGTATCATGAAATACGCGATCGTACGTATAGTATTACGATGAAGAAAAGTAAATAATAGAGATAGAGAGAAAATAAAATACTTTGTACGTAATTTCAATATGATGAAGAAAAGGTCCAAGGAGCACCGCTCAGTGACTGTAGTTACCCTATCCTGTTATTTGAGAGGTCATTTTCTCATCTTAAAATGCAATACCCTCCTTCCCTTGTAGGCCCTTAATTAGAAAGCTATGTAGATCTTTATTTATTTTAACTCCTTCTCTCTCCTTTTTTATTTTTATTTTTTATTATAGCTTCCTTCTCATCTTCAATTTCATGGAGAGAGAAAGATCGAGATATTAATTAGAACTAGAGATTAACAAATTAACCATCCTCTTTTGTCTAATTAATTTGCCAACCCTTCAATTTGGTACAAGAAATTTGAAACACACACTAGTCTAGAAGTAGTACTACTTGTTTTGCAAGCTTTTTTGGGTATATAAGGTAGAGTAGATAGGAGCAAGTTACTCACGAGAAGCTCTCACCTCAGAGTAAATAAGTTTTAGTCAGTTTATGGCAATTTTGTAACAACAAACACCTCATCTGCATCATCAATAACGATGAGCCATGATGATCATGAACATGATAATCATGACCACGATATGGTCATGCCTGGATTTCGTTTCCACCCAACTGAAGAAGAACTTGTTGAGTTTTACCTTCGCCGTAAGGTTGAGGGCAAGCAATTCAACGTGGAGCTCATTACTTTCCTTGACCTTTATCGCTATGACCCTTGGGAACTACCTGGTATATCTACATCTATATCTATATATACTATTGCTATATATATTGTTTATACAGACAATCACATCCGTATATTTTAATTTATTGCGTTGTTTTTTTATAATTATTTATTTTTAATTTAATTTAATTTGTTTGTGTTTATGCAGCTATGGCAGCCATAGGAGAGAAGGAGTGGTTCTTCTACGTGCCAAGAGACCGCAAGTATAGAAACGGAGATAGACCTAACCGGGTCACAACTTCTGGGTATTGGAAAGCAACTGGAGCTGACAGGATGATCCGAACTGAGAATTTCAGGTCAATCGGGCTTAAGAAAACCCTAGTTTTCTACTCCGGCAAAGCCCCAAAAGGTATCCGAACCAGCTGGATCATGAATGAGTATCGCTTGCCCCACCATGAAATCGAACGATACAATCAAAAGGTACGAAGAACGTGTATATATATATTTCCCCCAAACTAGCTAATCAGAAATTAATTAAACAGCAAAACTCTCAGATATAATAATTTCTTTTGATCAGTTCCTTCTTTCTTGTTTCTTATAAACTGTAAGTAACCAATTTATGTATAGTTCATTATCCTTAAAATTGAGATTCGTAAAAACTTGAACTTTCTTTTCATAGCCGGGATTTCTCAAACTTGTTTATAATAAAGCAAATTAAATCCTCCTCCTAAAAGTAATTAAACATTAAAAAAGGTCTCGCGCGCTATTCAATCTAGTTCATTCTTTCAAGTACATCCCTTAAAATATGATCCTTCTCCTTCAAACCATTTCTCAAACCTGTTAACAATTGATACCGAAGCAAATTTCAGCTCCTAAAATTAGTTTCGTACTTTGTTATCACGCATTCTTTCTAGTTCCTCTATATACATGTATTAAATGATTATAAGAGTTGGTTTTTCAAAAAATTATAACATAATATTAGAGGTTAAGGTCTTATGATTATTGAATTGCAATTATATGCATAAATAGATGTATAAATTTGTTTTTAATCATTTCTTATTAAGTATGATAGATGTATAAATTTATTGTTGAACATTCTTCCTTAACTTTTGTAATAGTCAGTTTTCTAACCATTTTTAACTTATATTTCTAAAATTAATAAGTTATTTCACCTATTTATCTTAATTGTATTAATAATTGTATCTCTTACACTTTTGTCTCTTTTAATTTCCTCAATCAAACTGTATTTACTGTGATTTAAAACATATATGAGCAGTTTTTTTATAAAAGCTAGCTTGATTCTTATGATGTAATATATTGCTTTATTTACTAATTATTTCATCAAGAAATTAAAATTTTCGTGCTTATATATGAGTATTCTGAATTTTGCAGCAAGAAATATCGATATGCAGAGTGCACAAGAGGCCCGGAGTTGAAGATCACCCAACTCTCCCACGCCCTCTTCCTTCTTCGTCAAGAGCGTCTTCCTCATCCAATAAAAAGAATCACCATAATTACACTCATTACAACCTTTCCATTAATGATGATCACAAAGTCGACGAAGCTAATTTCGAGGGACAAACAATATCACAGCAATATCATAATGAGGATCATCAGGACAAGTCAATGAACGAAATTGGTGATAATAGAAGCAGTAGTAGCCCTTCAGATGTTACCACAGGTCTGGGGATTTACAAGCACATTAACAATAATAATGAAACAACATATGTCCCTTCTTCTTCTTCTTCAATATCGATTACTCAACTTAGTTCATCAGATAATAATATTGCAATGGATGATCTTCATAGACTTGTGAATTTCCAACAAGTTCCTCCTACCAGTAATTACATTAACAGCTTACAGCAACAACAGTTGTACAATAATGATATGAATGTTGACCAGAACCAACTCAATCACTTCTATGCTTTGCCACCTCACTCGCAGCCGCCTATGCCTATCAATCTACTTCCGAGTTCGCTTCCGACTTCTTTCTCAGACAGATTGTGGGACTGGAATCCAATCCCAGAGACTACACGTGACTTCAACAATCCCTTCAAGTAACCTCTTTATATTTTATATATACATAATTAATGAACTGCGTAACATATATATACTTAATTATGTTATTTCCTCATCATGAACTAGCTCATTTATTAGTTTTACTACGTATTAATTTAGTTAAAATGTTATAATTAGGGTTTATTTTCAATATGACTCGCGTATATGTAACAATACAATGTTACATTTATTTCTTACTTTTAGTTTGTTGTATAATTATATTAGTATTTTACTTTCATTTGATTTTTGTCCGTTAATTAAACTAAGTATTAAAAATTATTAAAAAATTAACTTTTTTAAAATTTTAAATTATCGATAAAATAATCATTATATTTTTATACATTATTTAAAAATATTGACTCGTGAAATACTTGCAATTAATTATTAAACTTTAAAAATAGTACTTTTAATTTTCATATTAACTTGAAAATTATTAACAAATCATATTTATCAAAAAAACTTAAATTATTAATATAATTGCTAACTATATTATTATATCTAATAGTGAAAATCATATGATATGTATGACAATAATAGCATAGAGCCTGAAGGTACTAAATAATTATGCACAGAGAAGATTGACCCAAATAGGATTCATAGATAAGTTGGTAAAGAGAAGACCAACTAACCCCTCTAGAGAAAATTTGTCTTTGGTCTTCTTGTTTTTGGAATAAAGGTCATGAAGATATTTACATACACGCACTCACATCATATGCGTCACGATTCACTAAATATTGGGATCGATTTCTTTAATTTATGATTTTCTTTCTTATTTATGTGATATCTCAACTTGAAATAATAATATGTCATCATCGCATTGGTTGTAACGTTGAATATGCATGATTGTGAAGGAATTATGTGACCAATTATTTGTTAGGGCCAATTACGTTTATACATTTAGATTAATTCATATCACATTTTGAAATATATAAAAATCATTTTCATAAACTTAATTAACAAATATCGGTCTAGCTCTAGCCTCTATATTTGTATCTTGCTAACCATCCTAAGGTTCCGATCGGATATAATATTAACATGAATATCCGTGTTAAATATTTTAAATTAATAAAAATTTTAAAAATATAGAGAAAAAT